>JAQFWX010000016.1:1020050-1346464 GCA_027605045.1 Phallus indusiatus | reverse complement strand
TCATGTGACTGGAACAAGGGCTTACGTTCTGCTTAAAGCTGTGGCTTGAGAAGCAGGTCCGCCGTGAATATTGATCACCAGGGGACGGCCTTCCGACGCCCTTCTGGATGATAATATATAACAGGCACTTCCAAATCATCGAAACTCTTATAACGAAGCAATTGTGGAGATAGCGTTCGATATTCAGGAACTTGTGCCTGTGCTTGAGAATATGGTGTAAGAGTGACTTCTGCAATTAACTTCCCGCCCTGGAATTGAGTATTTTTAAAGCTTCTCTGACATCAAAGAAATATATGCTGGCGGTTTTGAGTTGGCTAGGAGGTCACGACATTCCAAGGTTCTCCGTTACTAAAGTTCGTTCTGAACGGCCCGACAGAGCAAACTTCTTGATCGAATTTAAGCTCGATAACTTTGCCCTTATGCTCCGTTACGAGCGGATAGACAAAACTTGCGTCCCAACCGTCCAAGTTCCCAGTGAAATAAACATAAGCATCGGTAACCACAAGAGACTCTGTGTCCCAAGGAATGGCCTGAAGTGGGTTGAAAATAGGATCTGGAGTGGTGATGTGAGTCACAATTCGGGAGTTTATATCATAGATCACAAAAGATTCAAAGTCCCCATATGCGTTTGTTATCAGATAAAGAACCCATGGCTGAGTAGAATTCTTGGAGAAAACGGCGTACGAAACTGCAATCTCCTCTTTAGGACTCGTTGCACCTGGGAGATCTACGTATGTGGGTGTACATTCTGCGTCAGTAATATTAACGACATAGAGGGTCGGTACGATGTGCTTTTGCTCTGGGTTAAAGCAACAAACTGATCATCGATGGATATGGATTGGATATTCCACCAAACTGGTTCACTTGCTGTTGTTTTCCTCGTGAATGATTGGTGTGATAAGTCGACCCCCTGAGACGCCAATAGAACTGGAATCAACAAGTTTGGTAACATATATCAAGGTGTCGACTCCGTTCTCTTTCGTGGAGGAGTAAATGAGAAGTCTTATTAAAAAAGGTAAGATAAATAAAGAATAAGTCCAAAAAAACCATCTTACTTGTTGGAATTAGAAACGATCAATTGGGAATATCGGAAGGAATCATTTGTAAGTCGCTCAATGCGACACACGCCAGGGGTGTTGTCCAATTCAGTTTCCAAAGTTGGAATTGGTGTTTGGTCTTGGCAGTTTTCCCAAAGACGCCTTGGTCATAAGGATAAATAAATCCCAATCAGCGCTTAATTGTAAGGGTCATTACCATAATTGCCACACTTCAGAACCGTCAAGATCCATTGCAAAGATAGCACCTCCTGGTCGCAGAACGCCATGCCAGTCATCCGCGATGATTGGCGTAAAGAGCGTTATAGTTCTTCCTGTACCCAGGTTAAAATGCGTAATCCGCTCCAATTCATCATTGTTGTGACCAGGGTAAGGCACCCTGTACAATTGTATCACCTGTTCAGTCGAAGGTCGATGAGCGATGTATACTCTGGCTGGACCAGTATTGCCTTCTTGTAATTTTTCGAAACCACGGACAAAGTAGCCTTGAATAAAATCAAATTATTTAGCAAAAGAGCATAAGAATGCTTGTTTTTTTACCTCTTGCAGCGTCTTGGTACTTCTCGAGACCTTCGCTGATGTCTACAGGAACAGGTGAAACATCCAGTGTTTTTATTTGGGCCGCTGGCTTTACATACGGAAGGTCAGGTAGAGACTTATCAGACATGTTCAAGCAAGATTCGGGAATGTGAGAACAAACAGTGAGTATAATATTCACATGTTCCTCAAGTTGTCCTCATGAAGGTAGGACTGGGTCTGAAGTCAGAAGCGCGCACTGCTCATCACTGAAATTAATTCCGGCTGTTCTCTCGGCATACGTGATATTCTATTCTTAGACTAATGTTATCGCCTGTTATGTGTTATCGCCCGATGATTAGTAAATTACATTACTACGACATTGTTATTATAACAAAAGCAGACATTCGAGGACATAAACATAATTAGTAGCTCCTTGATTTTTGATTGTTTGGGCATCATTCATCACCTAATCCGGACCACCTGAATGGTCGATAACCTCGACCTTCTGGGAGCTCTGGGCGTAATTTCTCCAGTGTCCACCACTGCTGCACTGCTCCGGCGACCATTTCGTGCAGCGATACGTTCTCCCGCAGTGTCTTAACGTAATTGTGAACCGCTTCATAGCTGCATCCATAGAGATCCATGACAGCTCCAATTGCCATGCTCGCACTCCAGTTGTCCCCTCGCTCGGAATGTATTAAGACTTTGTGGTTGAAATTTGATGCCAGAGCTTTCCGAAGGTAAGATACGCCTTTGTCAATAATTCCTACGAGGGGTACGTCGTAAAGTGTCCCCACAGGAGGAACCGGTAGAAACGTGTTCAATACACGGCATTCTGGGACAAGCTTTGTCATGATAATTATCCTGACCGATACACAGAATGTGGGTGATCCCCAATCCAATCAATTCCCCTTTGTCTGTACCGCTATATTCGTCTGCTAGATACAGCCTCCGAGGTATAATCTCTATGACTTGTGGGGGAAGGGTTCTCCGTTTGGAGTGATGGATGTACTGGACACAAACTGTTCCAGGCGTGCTTCACTGAGATTGGGAGGTATTTGCACTTGTGAAAGTATTTTCGCAGCATTTGGAAAAAGTGGCGAGTAGAGCTTTATTTGGGACCTCCAAATGCGCGCAGGATCGTAGGCTTTTTCGTTTCTATATAGGGTCGCGGGAATTTGAAGATTTTTCACCACAACTTCGTCTGGTGTATCGCCGCTGAGAGAGCACGTGGAAGACATAGCGGAATCGTTGTTGCACCTCCCCGCGGTGGGCACAGGTACTCTTTATACTAAAGTGGCAAGACAATAAACCACAAAAGTGTTGGACGGCCTAAGTTTACAGTCTCTTTGTGGACGTAGTTCTCGGACACAATTGCATTAGCAATTATTGCCGCAATATTGTCCACATAAATAGACAACTATATACTCATAAAGTAGAGCAATTGGACGAGAAGAGATTCGCCGATTTGCTATATGAGGATAGATTGCTTGTGATAGCTTGAACCCCATAAGTGAATTCGGCGGGAGCCCGTGCGATCCTTTCTGGGTCCAAATGCGCGTGTCAGTTAGGCGTGTCCGGTTTGAGATCCACGTATGTATATGATGTCAATAACCGCATTTCATCGGATGTGAAGTCACATGTCAAATGACACGAAAAATACGTATAAATTACACCACCGATGGGCGAAAACAAAAACACATCTGTAACGTAAAAACAAGACCCCGCAGAAAATGAAAGCCAGCGATGCATCTACGGCTTCTTTCCCCAAATTTCAACCTGATTTTTGGCGCACTCACAGTCACGCCAGGGCTTTGAGCAGGTGGCGGAGGATGAGATTCGGCATCAAAGCCATCGAAAGCTGTCGCTGAAACAGGAGGGCTGGTCGCTAGCGGGGAGGGTACAGCTGCGGGAAATCCGTAAGCACTCGTTGATGGACGGTAGCCTGCTGGGAATAAAGAGTCCCCTCCAGTCAAGTATGGCGTATGGGCCGGGGTGAAGTAGCGCCGCCAGGAGCACTGACACCAATACCACCAACAGGCTGAGGTGTATTGAATTCAGCCCATTTGGGACAATTGCGATTCGTTTCTGCGAAAAGAAAATGAAGATTATTTCAAAAATGACAATTTTGTAAGCAACACACTCATATGTCCCATTTGCCCACAATGCCCACATCGACGCTGCAAAATATATTATACGCCGACGATTAAAGAAAAAAAATTAAATTAAAACAAACCGTTGTCTCCGACTTGATCATGCGTTTAATTTGTAATTGAACGCCGCCTTCTTTAACTGCTTTCGCATTCTTTCTGTTGACACGGCGCTCCTGGTTCTTTTTCAATTTCAAGATACGTTCTTCTAATCTGAATAAAAGTTGTTGGTTCCTAAGGACAAGCCATCATTAAGAAGAAGAAAAACATACTTCTTCCTCGCTCGGGCGTCCCTGTCTTGGTCCCCAGTGGGTGCCAGGGCATCCTCAGCGACTAACTCCTCTTCTATTTGCTGTCGTTTACGCACTACGCAGTGATGACACCCGAATCCCGCACGATTTCTGTCTTCCAAACGCCATCGACCTGACAAAACCAGTTATAGAAAATGATAACTTATTTCCCCGATAATGCGTACCAATCGTCTAATTCTCAAGACTTTGTGTGCGTTTTCTGGGCCAATACTCATATCACGCTCCATCGAAGATCCGCGACTAAATGCCGGTGAAGAAGCAGCAGCCCCAACGTCTAAATCGGGTAATGGTGTTGCAGCAGCAGGGGTAACAGCTGCTGGAGTGGCCACTTCCTCTTGGCCCTCGCCTGACACCCTCCGCTTTTTTGCGGGCCGTTGCTTTTCGTCCTCGTCATCACTCAATTCAGGCTCCGTACGACGCACGAGGGAATTCCACTGGTTATTCCATATACGGACGATTTCCTGATTATATTTCGTTTGTTGCTCTTGAACGTTATACCGGTGCTGTGACTTTGGTCGATTTTCTGCCTCGGCTGAATAGTGCAATTATCTCTGAACAAAGGAATATCATGAACAGATACAGCGTACGAACCTAATTTAGCTTCATAATCTTCGTCTGCACCAACAAATATATCTTTCATCGATATTCGGATGCAACTAAAAGCTTCTCCGCGACCCGTTGGGTCACCTTCTCCATGTAATTGAAGCATCGCCTTGCCTTGCGTCGCGAGCAAAAAGTTCTTCGTCGTAATCCATGGTGCTAAACGTTGCTCTATAGTCAACTTTGATTCATCGGCTTCATCACCGGCTTCCGCGCCTGTGTAACCAGCGTCCAGCAAATGACGCTGACCAACTTGCATACTTTCTGTCAGCACCACAGCTTCAGGTTCGACCATTTTCAACATTTCGGCGTCAGTAGGGATGTTCCAGCCCTGCTTCAAGCGCCAAAACCCTTGATGAGGTCCCCTTCGATGGTATTCCATGAATTCCTTCAAGAGAATCCAGATTAAACTGAAAGCATAACTAATTGAACAAACGAATTTACCTTTAGCCTTTGACGCATTTGTAACTCGTTTTGATCGGGAAAATATTTCATTAGTCTGGATATCTTAAGCCGTTCGCCTTGACTCTTCCTGAGCAACTTAAAAGCAATAATCTGTAGCCGATGTTTCAAAGTCGTCGTTACTTTCCGCGAGTGCGGTCCTGGAACTTCATGCACTGGATAGGTTTGACCTGTCACAAAAAGATACTTGATGTCTCGCAAATAATATTTAGTATCATTCTTGACTGTAGATCTGTAAGAGCAGAGCCAGTTGTTTAGTCTGTTGGAAACTTGCAAGAGCGAGACAGCCCAACCTGACCACCAAGAAATCGGTATTATAGGCCTTTTGTCGGAAAATGGGGGCACGTATAAGATTATTATAAAGTGCGTGAACAACTTCCCCTTTATGAACGAAACCGAACTTTTGAAACGGGGATTGATCGTCTGGCTCGATAAGGAATGGCTCTCCGACATCATGCTAATAGAGGAATTGGTCAAAAAACCTTGAAAACCCTATCAAATCACAAACCCGAGGGATATGTTCATCGTTGGCATCTCTCTTCCGGTAGTAGTTGACAATGATACTCCCCATACCGAAACTCGACATAATTGGGGGATGTTCTTCCTTTATGAACGATAAGAACGATAATAAGTGCGGAATAAGAGACTAGCACCCACTGAGAATTCAAACAATACAAACGAGCTCGAGTCTTTCAGCGATAAATCGGAAGTCTTCCGCAAAGCCTCAACGTCACCACCACGACCGATAGTTCTGCCTTGTTTGTCCTTCTTTTTCTTCGCAGTTCGGACTTTGCTGAAGTGCAATTCGATATTACTCGGGAACTGTAGAGCAGGGCGATGGAATGACCGTGCTTCTTGTTTAGACAAACGAGTTTTGTACTACGACCAACATGAACAGGGGCATGTAAACATAATGATGAAATGCACATACGAATGGCAGCTGGAGTTTCTGAGCCGCGTACGCATGTTGAATACGCAAGTCTTGGAAAGTTTGTCGAACGCGTTGACGGGCGATCTCCTTCGAGACTTCATACTGTTGATCGTTAGAAAGATTAAACTTGTCTTTGGGTGCATTATCGGTTCTGAGTCGCTTTTTGGCTTTCAGAGGGTCTAGAAAGATGACACTAGGAAAAGAGACTGTAAAGAAAACTTGAACCCACATACCGTATGCCTGTGCAGTCCCCGTCTCAACAGGCGCCGATGGTTCCTCAATCACCTCCAACTGAGTGAAATCCCTGAATGGCGTTTTTGAGTCCCATATTATACTTTGCGTCCAGACCCCAGACTCTAGAACTTCATTGGCCGGGGTCATAATTTCTTCTGCTTTCTTATTCGATACGGAAGATGACTCGGCTTGAGGGTCTGTCGTAGAGTCCGGAGCATCCGCGGTATTAGCAGGTTTGGAGGGTTCAAATTCGTTCAACGCTAATGGTATTTCTTCGTCCTCGGCCTTCGGTCCATATAGAATCTGGGATTCCCAATCTGAAAGAAGAACCAGGTCGAATGACCTCTCAGACAGAGGCAAGTTAACAGATGCTTTGCCAAGGGACGTTCTCTCTATCAGCGCTTTACGAAGATCATCTTCGACGGTACTTGATGTTACAACCTTTTCCACACGTCTTGTTTCAACTTCGCGTTCGGTATCACCAACGACTGTGTTGAGAAAATCCTTCGGAACGCGTTGTATTCGCGAAAGGACAATTTCGACTAGAAACTGGTCACGCTATTGGCAAGTCCAGTAGCCGACAGAACGACAAACCATTGAAAGGCTTCTTAGTTATGCGCGATTTCTTGACAGCGAAACCTTTAAAGAGCTCCGTAAAGTCCAGCACCTTGTCTGTCGCAAATGTAGGAAAGCGTTCGTAAACGGTTTTAGGGCGTTCCACCAGCTTATTCACTATTCTCGTCTTGACTTTCTTTTGACGAACCGCTTCTTCCTCTCGCTCCTTTTCGTGTTCTTGTTCGTCGACCGCAGGTGCTTCATCCACAACATCTTTCTCTCTTCTGACTTCAGCATCTACTTCGTCTTCCCAATCTTCTCCTTGTCCACTATATATGTTACTCTCCCAGCTTCCAAGACCAGGTAATCCAAGCTGAGCTAGACTCCCTGCTCCTGGGAGGTTTAGACCTCGAAGCACATGATCAAGACCAAAGCCAGTTAGCGATGATAAGGCTTGTGATTCATCCTAAACGGCTTTTGAGCATTTACATTATGTTCATGCAAGTGTATAACTTACAGCTTGGGACATGTTGAGATAGTCAGTAAACGCTGTGGCTGATAATGACAACGGGTGGCATCAACGGATAGTGACGAAATCGAGATGTCACAATGTCACGTGACTGTCACTCCGCTGCATGACCTAGAAATTTGACTCCAACTGCCACTGCGACGTGGGCAGCAACTTGGCTGCAGCACAGAACAATCCCGTGTAAAAAAATTAGCATCGGAAATTGCGCTCAGAATAGATTTTATTCAGATGCTAAATATGTTCTTTTGACCCTTTCCGAGCTCACCAGGCTGATTACGCCATTTAATCTTTTCCATGCATTTTCTGATGTGGTTTCACCGCACCAATCATCAATTTACAGTTTATTACGTTGTCAAGTCGTGGCCCTTTTTTTCAAGTTTCATCTCATCTACCCCTCTCATTACAGAATTATCGGCAGTCAGCTCATGAACCGCGTACCGGGAACATGGTTCACCATTGCAAGGTATCCAAATTCTCGGAACCACTGTCTGGAAGTACATTGATCGAATTTCAGACTAAAACTACAGAATCTTTCAAAATTATTTAATAATGCAATGCTAGTGAATGAAAAGAAAAAAATAGAATTATTGCGTTAAGTGAGGGTCAGGAAAGCAAACAACTAACAAGCAAGCAAGCAAGCAAGAAAAAAAAATAAAAGAAAAAGAGAGAGAGAGAGAGAGAAATTGTAACGAGACAGCATTTCTAAAGACAGATGTGATAGATATTCCAAACGAGCTCAGGTATTATTAAAAATCAAAACTTCCCACTACTTCGCAGTCCTCAAATCATGCCGAAAGTCGTATTTCCAATCATTTCATCTCAACATCCACAGGCGTCTCAGACCGCCTGTCAAACACAGACATGGCTCTCCGCGGCGGAGATAGTGAAGTGGGGGATGAAGCAGAAGGAGAAGCAGTGATAGATGGTTTAAAACGTCCCTGGTACTGTTTATTAATATATTCCAACAAATCGCGGACGACTCTCATGTGTGTTTGTCGTTGGGAGGAGCTGGATTCTCGGCGCAAATGCTCTTTAACAGGAGGGGATCGGGTAAGTGTAGGGGTCGCAGAGCGGCTCGAGCCTTCATCACTAGAGCTTACACTAACGCTCCTACTCCTGCCTCTCGACCTGGTGCTGACAGACGCGGTATCAGTGCTCTGATCATCCATTTCGTCATCGACGTCCATAGCGTCGCTTTCGACGCGTTTCTCCTTAACAGCAGAAGTGGATAGCGGTGCGAGGCGAGATGATTCCGCCAGTAAAGAAGGTATCGGAGGGAGTTTCAAAGAACTCGTTGGGGATAATGACGAAGAAGAGGATGTTCGGGAAAATTGATAGCGAGTAGGGGACGTTAGTGACAAAGGGGGGGTAAAGTAGGGTATTTAACTGTTGAGCCCGATGACAGAGGGATTGAAGGCAATGGGGTAAAACACGTTGACCAGTAGTGGTCGTGCTCGTCCGTGTGTCAGCAGTTGGAATAGTATCTTCTTTTTCAGACTCGCTTTGGGTGTTTGAGGGTAAATCCAATTTGGGTAGCCTAAGGGAGGGATCGGCGGTGATAAACAAATTACTCAACGGGTTATCGTCTTGACCTTTCAGGGCGTCAGTTTTCAGTTTGTTTGATACATCTTTCGGCCGCTGTGGAGCCTCCTGTAATTGAGGCACCTGATATTTGGCGTAGCTGGAATACGTATCGTTCATTCGAACCTGAGGTGGTGCCATCCTGGGGTGACTTTGGATTCGACTCGCTGGATTCATAAAGGCGGGGTGGTGAACTTGATTGCCAATGCCAATTCCGAGAGCGTCTCCGGGTATACCGCCTGGTAGTGACAATCCGACGTCGGTGGTGGACACACTAGAAACACTACTTGACCCCGGACTTGAACCTCCCGGATCATTTCTGTACATGTCACCCTCGTCTGACGGGGTCTGACGACTGGAGACAGGGGTTGGCGGCCGCCTACGCCTGTCGTTACTCGCGAATGGAGGTTCGCTGAACTGGTGGTGGCGCGGATATGGCGGGTAGAGACCAGGAGGATGAAAGCCGGCAGGTGATTCACCAAAGTCTCCTGGAAAGTAATATCCATTGTTACCGCCGCCTCCGCCACTATCCGAACGTTTACCGTCAGAGGTAGACTTGACTGCGTACGTGGTATCCAGTCCAACTGCGCCATCAAAACCTGGATCGACGAGAAACCGGTGATCAAAGGGAGTGCTAGAGTTGTTAAGCGGAGGTGAATATTCCTGCTTTACTTCATGGAAGCCGGGAGGCGAAGGAGCTCCCGAAATAACCTCTTTCCCAAGAGTAACGAGGAACTGGCTGATAGCGGCTAACTCTTCGGGAGTGCGAATATCAAGGCTTATTTGCTGGGGATTGAATGTCGTGGGATTTGAATGGGTAGACGGGTATCCGAGAGAGTTACTTGGATTGTGTTGAACATGATAGATAGGGGCCTGGGGAGAATCCGTCACTGGGCCATAGACACTGGACGTCATATTACGAGAGTGGGAATTGGTCACAGAAACCGAAGAATGAGCGGAATGAGTGGATGGATTAGAACCTGTTCCCGTAAAAGAAGACGGCTGTGTGGCGTAGGCAATGGCATCAAGACGAGAAGCCATTTCTGATAGCAGAGGGGTATCGTTAAAATATTGGTGGAAGATCACGATGTTATTGGATGGCTTACCGGCGTCATATTTGGCTTCGAATTTCCTCTTCTTCCAATCCAGAAGAAAATTACCGACAGCGGCGTCGTAATCGTGAGAACGCTTGAGACTGTTCGCATTTGGTGCAGGATGGGGCTGCCAATAGTGAGGAGGGTGCTGATGCTGATGCTGGGTATAGTCTGGAGACTGGAGGAAGATATCGGGATGGGACATTTCGGGACTAGGCGTCGGGATTCCGTATGGCTGCTGTGATTGCTGCGGAGGTGGACGGAGATGAAGTTGAGTCGATGGATAGCCGGGGGCACGTCCGCTCGAAACGGTGATGGCTTTAGAGTGTTTGTGTTGAGCATGGTGTTCTTCTGTGTGGATCTTTTCATGTTTCTTGAGGTCCTGAGGACGCTTGAATGATTTTGAGCATACTTCACAAGCGTGAGGCTTAAGAGGTGTATGGACTGAATAAGAAAGATAAGCTGAGGCTCAAAAAGAGAGGAGATACGAATGAAGAAGACCGACCTCGAAGGTGGGAAGTGATATGGTCTCTCTTGGCGCAGGATGTGCCACAATCCTTCCATTTACAAGAGAGACAGAGATTGTTGGTGCTTTTCCTGCCGATGTGGTCGTTGCAGAGATGGTTGTAGAGAGATTCTGGGTCTGGGGCGACTCTGGAGCAGCCTTCCCACTCGCACTTGTGCCCGTGATAGGGCGCGGCGTCGTCCAGCGAGATTGAGGGCATTGATGATAGAAAAGAGAGAAACACAGAGAGAGATAAAAAGACGAGGGAGAGGAGGAGGAGCAGATGAGCAAACTTGGTGTGACAGACAGAAGAACGCCGTCCTTATTTTGCCTATCGACTTGCCAAGTATCACTTGGCGCCAAGAATACCCCGATTACCGGATCATGCCTTGCCAAGGACTATCCCAGGATACACCGCAGTTGACCTTGTATCCCACACCTGTCACTTACTATCCTGGATGATCACTCCTTCCCGCCAAGCGAGGCCAAGCGCGACACGGCTCCGCACGATTAACTCTAACACAAGAAAACAGTGCAGTGCAATTATTATTTGAATTCATCTCATCTAATTGAATTGTCTAGCTTCTTCTTAATAAACCGCTTGATTCAGGTCGTGGAGCACAAATGAAACTTGTGTGTGGCTTCAAACGAAATTTCCCAGTTTAGACTACGAAAGCCGGTTTCATGTCGTTGCCATGATTTTCTCCGGGTTTTAGATTGGTTCCGGTCGAAATGAAAATGAATGATATAATCGTAGCGAATATTGCAAAAAATAGAGGCTCCCTGATTTTACTAACCTGGGTCAAATCAAAATTTCATTAAAGAGGCAAAAAGAAACGGGTGGCACTTCTATCTGCGTTACTACTTTATTGAATAGCAGCCTGTGTATGCGGCCTGATCATATCCAAGATCCCTGACAAGACATGTCATATTGGAGTCTCTTGGACGACGACATGAGGTAAAACATCAACGGCTTGGGAGTTAATGAAGTTTGTGTTGCTGTTTTGGAAATGAGCAATAACGACATGGAATAATCACGAAGCAATTACGCGTTCACCAACGCAGATACTTACTAGTATGTTTCGGATAAATTTAGGAAGAGATTGCTGTGCGTACGTGTAATAATCATACCGTGTCAATGTGCCCTGACAAGGGGAAATCTCATGTCTATCTCAAAAAAAAAAAAAAATCACTGCAATGCTATGATAATTATGATATCGCTTATGAAAAGAACGCACCAGTATTTTGATAATGTTTTACTCTTCGAACCATAGTGGCGGCAATTAATTTTATCCGTCTACAATAGTATCCTTCAATTCCCATCATACATATATGTAATATCACTCACATGTGCGTCTGTCAAGCCTTCTGTCGTCCGTTTTTCGTCACTCCGGTAAACAAAAATTCTGACAAACATAGAATAAATCCCCGTGCCAGAAAAGGTACAACACACAATCAAAAGCGTGGTATTTATCATGTTCAGCTCGCTTTTCGCCGTCCGGGGCCAGGCTCATTATTTCAATTAGACGGGGAATACCGTGAGTTTGTCTTTAAAGTTCGATTTGTTTTTGGTTCCTGGCTGTCTTCCGGTGTAAGAACTCCCTAGAAAATGTCTTGAACGGCAAAGGAATCAGAATCCGGAATGAATGGTCCATTAGCAAGAGAGATACAAGGATTACATTTGGCGGCACAGTGAATCCGAACCAAATTCTTTCCGCCAGCTTAAGATGCTAAAACGACAAATTAAAAGTTTAAATTTTCATGACACTGAACGAAGCTCACTTTTCGATGCTCTTCCCTAGAAAATCTGATAGGTCTTCAATTCGCCTCAGGACCGAGAAGTTGCCAGATAGATGTGATGGCAGCTGACGCGGCTCTAGAATCTGAAAAAGATGAACACTTCTAAGATATTTGAATCCTCATATTTTGGCTTGATCTATCATTGATCTGCGTGTTCTCCTGCTGCGTTGATAATGTCGCCGCACTTGCGGTTCCAGCTCAAGCTCGAAATGTGAAAGCTTACGTCAGCGATCGCAAGTCCGGCACAAGCGCGCCTTTTTTCAAAAAAAAAAAAAATCTCTATCCATCGTGATGTCAAAAAGGGCTGCTGCTGAAGAATCGGCTCCTCCTTCTAAAGCACAGGCTTTGGATGTCAGTGGGGAAACATCGCAACCCCAAAGATTGCAAAACATAAACGACGATGATGTAGGAGAATTTGAGGACGCCTGGGAGGATGAAGTTGAGAGCGAGGAAGAGCAACAGCAAGATTTAGGCGATGTCCAAACGAATGGGGATCGTGAGTCGCTCTGTTACCTTTCCATGCATCGAGTATGATCAATGACTGTGAAAGGCCAGGTATGGAAGTAGACGATGAGGTTGAAGTTCTTGCCGCTGTAGAGGAAGAGGAAGATGAAAATGCGCCACAACCCGCTCCAGTAGCTTACATTCCTGGAAGATACAAGCTCGCCCATGATGAGATATTGGAACCGGATCAATCGGTGTATATCTCTTTGCATTCGATGTCGGTGAATTGGCCTTGCTTGTCTTTCGACATCCTCCGCGATAATCTTGGAGAAGAACGTTCAAGATTTCCTGTAACTTGTTATGCCGTTGCCGGAACACAAGCAGATGTTGCCAAAAATAATGAAATTTTGGTGATGAAAATGAGCCAATTGCACAAAACTCAACGAGATGGTGGTACGTGGTCCCCCCTCTGCTATTTTTCTGTTTCAGTTCATCCTTCTGATATAAAGTCACTTCACTTAGACCAGAGCGAGGACGAGGACGAAGAAGACGATGTCGACAACTTGGATGAGGATGCGGTTTTAGAATACCGGTCAATCCCGCATTTGGGAGGTATAAATCGAATCCGTGCGCAACCATTGCCAGCTGGTCAATCAATTCCACCAGTCACTCAGCCATATTACGTATCTACATGGTCAGAAACTGGGAAGGTAAATATCTTCGATATACGGACACTGGTTGAATCGCTGGCTGTACCGGGATATGTTCCGGATAAAACCCGTACCAGTACACCGGCCTTTACTATCACCGCCCATGGACGGAGCGAAGGCTTTGCCATGGACTGGGCTGCCTCAGGGACTTCTTCACTCAGACTTTTAACTGGAGACGTTCATTCTAGAATATTTTTGACGACATCTACTGGATCGTCATTCAACACGCTAACTCAACCATTCACATCGCATACGTCTTCCGTGGAGGATCTGCAATGGTCCCCCGCAGACCCCACGGTGTTTGCGTCATGCTCTGCAGACCGCAGTATACGCATATGGGATGTACGGGTTAAAGGGCGTAAGAGTGTGTTCGGCTTAGAGGCCGCTCACGACAGCGACGTGAACGTTATAAGTTGGAATAAATTTTCGACTTACCTTTTACTCAGTGGCGGTGATGAGGGTGGAATAAAAGTGTGGGATCTGCGGCATTTCAAAGAGTACATTATTTTCCCCTCCCCTTGGCTTTGGCGATTGACATCTTGTTTTTTTTAAGGCAACGATCGAAACCCACCCCTGTTGCCCTGTTTTCATGGCACGAAGCTCCCATCACCTCAGTTGAATGGCATCCGACTGAAGACAGCGTTTTTGCTGCATCAGGTGCTGACGATCAGGTTACACTCTGGGACTTGGCGGTCGAGCATGATGATGAAGAGTCCGGTATTAATGAAGACACTCAGGATGGAAAAGAGTTTCCTCCACAACTTTTGTTTAATCACCAGGGTCAGAAGGATATCAAGGAACTGCACTGGCATCCTCAAATACCGGGAGCGATGCTAACTACAGCCTCAGACGGATTTAACTTTTTCAAAACTATCGCCGTGTAATTTAAAATTAGCTTTACCGGAGATGAAAAATTCCAGACCTTTTTTTCTTACATAGTCAATTGTACCTATCGAGCTATAATGCCCTTCATATTCGGCTTAAAAAAACCGCCTTTTTCTTTCTAAAAAATCAATCTCCTCTCGATTCTTGAATGCCCAGGCTATCTCAACTCAATTTACATTGATTATTTGAATTCGGGCTTGTTGCAGGTTTCCACGCGGTTTCTGACGATTAGACGCCCTGCCAGCCCTGCGTCGCGCCTACACTGACTCCGGACTGTTTCGTGCGCGTCGCTGTCATACGGCGACGACGCCAATATACCATCGATAGTCATTCTTCACCAAGATACCACTTTTAATATTTTCTGAATCCTCAAGTATATTATGCCAATAGGGTATGGTACTAATACGAGCGCTTTGGCATCTGTCAGTCTCTTTTGTTCTGTTTTTTTTTCTATCTGTCTTTTTAAACGCAAAACAATTTGTTACTTTTCTAGTCCTTTGCGAATGCATCGGCTTCGTCGTCGAAGGTTACTTTGGAATCACAAACCGACAAACGGAGTATTCGTAACCAAACACGAAAACTTATACCATGGTCTCGTCGAGGCCGGAAATCCGCCTCCGCCGACTTCGTCAAGGACGGTCCAAGTTCTGACATAGGACTCTCAGAGCCCCAAATTTTAGCTGGAAGATCGCTGACATCGAGCCCCGGTGGCTCAGAAGAGGCTTTCGAGACGCACATCGAAACGTTAATACCTACCCCTTGGCCTT
The DNA here is from genome assembly GCA_027605045.1 of Phallus indusiatus. Lineage (NCBI taxonomy): Eukaryota > Fungi > Basidiomycota > Agaricomycetes > Phallales > Phallaceae > Phallus > Phallus indusiatus. Next base: position 1,331,332 of record JAQFWX010000016.1, on the reverse strand, counting down.
GCGAAGATCGACCAGAAAACTGTCCCTCGATAACATCAGTTCCTCCATATAAACATAGCACATTTTACCGATTACACGCTCCTACGGGCCCGCCATATTATATCAATCACCATCTTCGGCCTCCAAATCAATCTGCTCATGCTGCTGCTCAGCATCCCGTTTCAGCCTTTTCTAGCTCTTTCCCGCCTCTTGCTGCTGTTCCTCAAGGATCTCCACCATTACGTACTATTAGACTCGGCGGCCTTACAACCGATCGCCAGTATTCTTCTTTTCAAGTTCAACAATCTTCGTCAGAAAGTGTATTACCAACTCCTGATTCTTCTTCTAGTATTGGGTTTGCCGGTGCCAGCAGTGTATCATATCAAAATAGAGATGAACTTAATGCCATGTCTATGAAGAACATGCTTGCAGCTGCCGACGTTGATCAACTAGACTTTTCTAGTCCCTGGGGCCAAAGATTCCATCATGACTCTCCGTATGACTTGGGACAAAGGAAAGGAAAGAAACCCGTCCGCTCAATGGGTGGGTATGGGTCATCTCAGCTACAGATGTGCGTATTGCCTTTATTTCTTACATATCTATCATTAATGTTCTGTTTCATTTCCTACAGCTCTGCGCTCGAGTTCCATCGAACGCCCGATTCTCGCGTCCAACAACTCCTTCTCCTCTTTCGCAGTCCACTCCTGCCGTGAATATACAAACGGATAACCAAAACAACTTCCCCCTCCCCGTCGGAAATTGAGCAAGCGAAGACCGTCCGGCCTGCAAGCTCCTCCGACAACATCCCCATCCCCAGATAGCGATTCTCCCTCAGAATCTCATCCACCCGATTCCTCTCTTGTCGATTACGGCGCCGCTGAGTCGGGTGTGTCCATGACTGTGACCGCCATCTCTCAAAACGCGCCCTCTCAAGTCACAGACTCCACCGTCCCCGGCCTTTCTCGCAAACTATCCAAGAAAAGGCCTAGTCAATTTCAGTTTCCCTCAACTCAAGGCTACATTCCTTCTCCAGAAAAAAATAGAGGACCGAATGTATTCAGTCGCATGGCTAAGCGAATCAGTTTTGGGATGGGCAATCTTATGTCGGGAGGTACAAAACGTGGCATGGTTTTCGAGCGACGTCTGGGACATAAGGGATCTTTCAGTATGACAGATGTCACTGTTCTATCCAAGGAGCGTTATAATCCTTCTCCTCAAGACATTTCCAACTTGGTAACTCGCGACGGGCCATCCCAACAGGAGCCAAAAAGCAAGGGCCCAGAAGAGTTCCACCGCCTTCATTCGAAGAACCTGCACCTTCCACTTCAGCTCCTGCTTCACAAATATCCATTGAACCCTCGCCTATCGAATCTACCTCCGAGACAGCACCCGTTTCAACAGCCCCACAACTTCCCGAATTCTTACCAGATTCTTCTACGTTCAACATCTTCTCACCATTACAGCAGAAAAGCGACATTCGCGATAGCCTTTTGAGCACGGACGCAGAACCGGAGTGGTCTTTGGGTAAATTAACCATCGCAAATCCCGATCTTGCTGGTGGTTCTGACACCGATACGTCTCTTAGAGGAAAGCATCAGAAACTGACACCTCTCCCTCGTCCTCAGAACAGAATTACCTTAATGGATCCAGATCCACGTGCGTCTATACGTGCAGAGATAGACTCTCGTAGTTCTCTTCATGATCCGGACGTTCGTTTTTCTCGCTCTTTTACTTCAGAATCCGTCACCCCCGTGCAAAATCCCCAAACTTTGCAGTCCCCAAGACCGGAACCACCAGAACGGGTACTTCCTCCACCACCTCCGAAAGATCGTGAATCTGCCGCCACTAGTGAAACAGTAACAGCTCAAGACCTTCGCGTGTCGATGACCGAGTCCTCCGTCACACCAACCTCTACTCGACTTTCGTCTCGCGTATCATCTCCAGAACTTCCTCCGACTCCGCAAGATGTTTCTATTTCCTCACACGCACCTTCCAACGTGTTCCCTCCTCCACCTCCATCAAAGCAAGCTGAGAAACCTAAGATTGATGTCTCAATTCAAGGATCTCAGCACAGTCACTCAGGGGCCTCAGCGGAGTCGAGTGGGTCGAACAATCACTCGAGTGCTGAGATAATCTCGCCCAGCATCCCGCGACTTCATGGACGGCAGGAGCACGTATACATTGTTGATGTTCCTGTCGATGGCCCATTATTCGTTCGTCCCTCTCCAGACGGTACCTCTATTCCTCCCGTTGAAAAACCCGAACTCCCTCCTCTTCCTCCGAAACCCAGAGCTCCCGAAAATGCAACCAATTCTCCGCTTACTACCACCCCTTCTTCTGTGCGCCAGTCGAAAGAACGTAAAGAAAAAGAGACAACCATCTTTACTAGTCTCTTCTCTACACCACGTTCCCGTCGAACGTCTGAAACTTCCCCCAGAGCCAGAGATGGTAGTCCTCATGACCGTAGTCCTCAAGGCGTATCTTCGAGACCTAGCAGACGGGCTAGAAATAGTCCCGAAAAGCCTTATCCGGTTGTCGCTACACATTCACGTAGTCCCACGAATACTTCAACTGAATCTCGTTCTCGCGAGGAACGCGTCAAGTCGGAACGAGACCATTATGCCTCAAGACGTGGAGACCGGCGATCATATCTAGAAAAACGTAATGACTCTGACGGAGACTCTGGAAACAAACACCGTGAGTCCAGGTAAGAATTCATTTACACTTTCACGTCAAGAATCTCATTTCAACATATAAAAAAATCAGGTCTTATTCTCAAGATGAAGATCATGAATTGCGGCGAGAGCAGGAAAGACGTCAAGTGGAACATGAGGAACGTCAAGCCAGAGAAAAGGCCAAAGAACGTGAGCGACAGCGATTGAGAGAGGAAGAAGAACGTGTTACGAGGGGGAGGCGTGAAAGAGAGGAAGAAGAGCGTCGAGCAAGGAGGAAAAAGAGCGCGAAGAAGAGGAGAGGAGGGAGAGGAAGGCACGTGAAAAGGAGGAGGAGGAACGACGACTCAGAAGAGCCAGGGAAAGAGAGGAAGAAGAAAGAAGATTGAGACGAGCTAAGGAAAAAGAGGCGGAAGAACGAAGGGCTAGAGGACGAAGAGCGGCGGCTCAGGAGGGCGAAGGAGAAGGAGGAAGAAGAGAGACGGCTGCAAAGAGAAAAAGAGCGGATTGAGGAGGAGAAAAGAGCGAGACGGGAAAGAGAGGAGCAAGAACGCAGAATTCGCAAAGCCAAAGAAGAAGAAGAGCAAAGGGAGAGGGAAGAAAGAAGAGAGCGACGGAGACTTGAGGAAGAGCGAAGGCTGAAGAAAGAGGAGGAGGAACGAAAAGCCAGAGAGGAGGCGAAGAGAGAAGAGGAGAGAAGAAGGCGGAAAGAAGAAGAGGAGAGGAGGAGAGAGGAGGAAGAGTCAAGGAGGAGAAAGAGAGAGGAGGAGGAGGAAAGAAAGGCGAAACGAGAGGATGAGGAAAGGAGGAGACGGGAGGAAGAAGAGAGAAGGAGGAGGAGAGAAGAAGAAGAGAGGAGAAGAAAAGAGGAAGAAGAAAGGCGGAGGAGAGACGAGGAGGAGAGAAAGACGAGAAAAGAAGAGGAGGAGAGAAAGCTAAGGGAGCAAGAGGAAAGCATGAGAAAGGAAGAGGAGAGAAGAGCCAGAAGGCAGCAGAAGGAACTCGAACGACTTGAAGCCAGCCTAAAAGCTCAAGAAGAGGCTGAGCGGAAAGAAAGGGAGTGGCAAGAGCGAAAAGCAAGAGAGGAGGAACAGCAACGCAGAGAGAGGGAACGCGAGTTTATTCGGCAACGTGAGATGGAAACAGAACAAAGACATCAAGAAGACTCGGGCTGGCGTCCAGAGCCTAGGAGTTTTTATTCTATGTTCAGCGACCGTCCGATGACATCGACTGCTGGCTCGAGCTATCTCTCGAACTATACGCCACCATATATGGGAGGCCACGACTGGGAGCCAGCACCTCGGCCAAAGAAGCGAAGCCACGATATCCATAATTCCGGAAAGCAACCTCAAACCCGCAGAGAACCGGCGAGGCTTCCTGATATCAATCGACGTGCTGAATTGGGGATTTATTCTCCAGAATCCGTCTCTACTACTTACAGGCGTCCTCGCGCTGTCAGTCTGGAGTCTCCACCTTCCCAGCCGCCTACTCCGCCATATAAAGATACGGGATCCAGCTTGCGACGTCAACAAACCAATGGACATGTACATCCATCTGTGTCCGCTGGTGAGACAACGTTCGTACGGCCTCGTTTCCCTAGACCCGTTTCAGGAGTTCCTTCTCCAGGCGTTTTCAAAGCAAGCGAGGCTTGGGAACACGACAGGTTCTGGCGTGGCCAGAGCATGAACTTTGACTCTGGAAGCGCTGTATCCAGTTCCGTACCTCCACCGTCTTGGGTTGATCATTCGTATAGCTACGAAGCAAGCATACCTTCGGTACCCTACTTCCCTCCCGATCCTCATCAAGGATCTTCTTACACTTCGTATATGGTTCAGCCTCCTGCATGGTCATATCCTCATTACCAACATGCTGCTCCAATTGAACCCTTCAGCATTCCCCCAAGCTCGAATCCGCTACCTCCTCCACCACGACAATCCAACTATCAGCTGGAATCCCACTCGCCCCCGTAACTGTGTACTTCCACTTGGTCGCTGTTCTTTCTTGTCTTTATCATATCTTATCCCAGTCTATTCTTTGTTTACATTCTTTATGCTTTTTCTTCATAATGTCTTATCAGGACTCTGTTGTTCATCATTATTTAATCTTTTGTGCAGTCTGTTTTGTTCATCATATTCCATTTCTTTCATATCACCAAGAAAATCATTTGGACGCATTCTATATGCATGTACTACATTCATCTTGCAATTTTACAGATCTAACTTTCGACTGGTAACACACTGGGTGCGAGAATCGATTGAGTTCAAATCGAATCAGCTTTGAAGACGTTCTCGTCGATCATAAGTTACTGATACTGGATAACGCCGTTTAGATCCTATGTTGAAAGCAACCAAGTAATTACACTGCACCCCTTTCAGTGTTTATTTTGATCCTATTAAAAGTGAATGAAATCATGAATGTCCTCGCAATGACGCAAGATTAGGATCAAACGAAACGATAGCGGAACTTGAGCGGGACCATCAAGCTTCAAGATTCAATGCTGAGTCAGCAATATTGACGTAAGCCCGGTGGTGCTACTGACGTGTTTCTCAAAAATTTTCCAAGCGAAATCTTCCCAAAAAAAGACCGTTGCTCTTCTTCAGAATTTGGGCTAAAAACCTGTCTCTATATTGATGATCAGCTATGGTTACATCCAAGAAAAAGCAATTGACGATAACTCAACAAGTGCTTAAGCTCAAGGTTCACCAACCCAATATCATAGACATTTCTTTACTTGCTCAGTTGAATCATATTGGATCAAGAGCTTGAACTGGATGATATCATCACCTCCGGGCCAAAAATACTATTACTGTACGAAACAGGGTGGCGTATAAACATTTCACCAGCACAGCCCATATCGAGTGACTCAGGTCATTCATCACATGCATCACAACTCAAGCCTTGTCAAACTTAATTTAGAGGTGAAGTCTCTTTGTGGCAGTCTTAGACAATTGCATGATACTGGTCAAACAGGCTTTTCGTTGATACCACGGATTCGTTCATCTTCAGACTCTCAAATCTGTACTTTCTAAAACTCTAACGAAGGTCTGCGTTCGGTTTGCCCGGCCAAACAACATAGTAACTAACAACTGTGCCAAGCCCACTTCGTTTCTTTACGTGTGGCAGACCTATGCGTGCCAAGTCTTTTTCCCCGACTGTCATAAAGCAATTAACGATTTTATAATTATTGTTTCGAGTGAAGCGACATCCCAGTTACTTTGGCTTGAATCTGTATATTCAGTGACAAGTGGGTATGGGTGTTTCGTTCTCCATGACGTGGTAAATAATACAAAGCTGTTTATGCCAACCGAGAGCAGCCGTTAATTAACTGGTGAGCCACTTCAAGCTTCATCCTTCAAGTTATCTTAACTTGATTCGTATATTTGAAACGAGCTTAGGTGACAAATCACGAGGGAAATCTAAACAACACCGCAGCTTACTCCTTTGAAGCTAGTTGAAGTAACGCCATGATGAACAATTGGTGCACACCTCCGCAGGTACCCGAAAGTTTATATGATGGTCAGATCTTTCAATTTTGGCTCCGTAAGTCTGGCGAAAATTTGCGATACACTATGTATCTAACTCTCGTCTTAAATTATGCCTTTTGGACGATCGTAAGGACTGTCGTTGACACCAGTCACGATGATGTGTCAGTAAGTAGTATCTTGATCCAGTACTGCCAAGTTGTTCGTGATCTTTGATGTGTCGTAGAGAATGCTCTTAAGCTTGCCAAGTCACCCCGGCTAAAACAATAAACCTTAAAACCAATTTGAAAAAGTGTAACATGGCTACATCTGGCAATTAACATCAGCCAAGAGTCAGCTAAACCTAAATCACTTTAGGGACTGCAGGAATCGCTCCTGGGATTTTGTCGACGGCCGATGTTTCTGCGCTGATGTTGTCAGTGCCAGTAATATCTACACCCGTCAAACCGCCTGTAGCACCAGTAGATGTAATTCTAAGGGTAAAAAGTTTTCAAGGAATTTTCTCGTATCACGAAATGATAGGATTTATCCCTACCTCATGATTGCATCACTTAGCGTATCGCACGCGATGACGACCCCTGCTTCGCCAACAGCAGGCAATGTAACACATTGGGTGTCTTGCCCACAAGGTTGGGGAGCTAATAATTGGTTGTTAAGGCACTAAAGGAAAGGTCAGTCTGGGATTTAGCCCGGTCGTATGGGTCTGATATTATTGTTTGCATTTTACCTGGCTAACACCGGTTCCTATGCAACTAGGTACACCATCATTCGGGCATGAATCACCCACTTGGGCGGTTATTGCTGCGAGATTCATTTGTTGCGCAAGTTGAGCGTTACCTGAAAGGTGGTTTATTGACTGAGCACGTTCGCTTGGACGCGAGTTTATGCATATATGACGTACTTAAGGCAAATGAGTCGTTACTGCTCTGACGTGTAATAAGGTTGTTAAAAGGTACCGCCCCGACAAAAAAATGAACGAAAGAAGCAACGAAAACCAGGGAAGTGAAAGAAACCATTATAAGAAAGTACTATAAAAATAATAAGGAGAAAGAAGAAGTTTTTTTTGGAGAAAACTTTGTTCAATCATCTGTTTCTTTTATACAAGGTATGGGCGAGGAGGAGATTGCCGAGTATATGCCATCAATCTGCCATCAACTCTCATAGCCATGTTGTTTGCTCGACGATAAAGATAACAAGTCAAAATCACCTTTATCATCAATTATCTATGACAGCAAACTCCGATAACACGCTGGTATAAATACACACCTCATTGATGTCGTTATTACTGGTCGATTAGAGATTCAAGCACTGGAACTGAGGAAAACATGCTCTCATCTCAGGTCAGGACACTCTTAAGTGCCATGATTGTTTATATGGCGTGAGATCATGTTCTGGCTTTGTGTGATGTATCGAACACACCATCTCAGGCAGCGGTTATGGCCAGGGGATGAACAAGGATGGCAGAGTATGAGAATTCAAATAAATCTCGCAATGGGTATCATAGTGAATGCGAATAAAATTTATTTTGGGTATGCATATATCAGCCCCAAACTTGTGACTTCAAGCTTGGGAGCTTGCAAAACCGGAAGTAATATTGACGAGTAAATATATCTTGATAAAATTTTGCGCTCATCGTTTTCGGGTTTCACCAGTAGTGTTTGCTCCGTGTACATAATTACTATCCGTCGGGCAACGTTGTCAACTATCTCCGCATGAGTTCGCATCTGCTCGCTGGAACGCTCACTGGATATCCCGACATCGTACCTAAAACCGTTTTGAATTAAACAAAAGACGTCATTTGGACACAATTAGCTTAGGGTGGGAATAACAAATGTAAGCCAACAGATTTTCATTCGTCTCATTCATCAAAGACGTACTGAGATTCTATAATACCCAGTCTTCTGGGTTATATGGTATTACATTGATGTGTGACTACAAGACTAATGGTGTATGTGGGTAATTGGAAAGGTGTGTAAGGGTAGAGTACATTTAACATGAAGAAGTGCCAATGCAAGATGCGAGATGCAGTGAGTAAGCCATGCCGTAAAGGAAAGCCAAAATCTGAATAAGCTACCAATGATCAATCGATTGATGACGTAGAATCAGGTCAAAGAAAATTATGAGACGACCCATACAAAGACAAAGGGAGGGAACGAAACAAAAGAAAAAAAACATGAAAGGGAAAAAAGTGGACAGACAGAAGGGAATAAAATAAATAGACAAGAATTTATCTCGGGCATCAAGTCATTCTGCCAGGCTTAAGCTGCCAACGGCTTCTTCTGCGCCATCAATACATTTCCTCGTCTTCTCGCGCTCTTTTTCCGAAGCAAGTGGAGGAAGCCTGGCTACTGAACGTATGGTAGGGCTGCCGAATGAAGAGGGTCGCATAATTGGTGATGATGCTGGCCGCATGACCGGGGAGGAGGTGACAGAACGAGTAGAACGAGGTATTGGTATTGGGATGGCTGGTGAATGTGAGTTGGATCCTGAACGGCTGTGAGTGTGGTGATGCGCGTGAAAGGCAGGCGAAACAGCCCGGCGCTTCGCCGCCATTGGATATGGATCGTATCGATCCTCGACTGATGGGAAGCATGAGCTCACGACTCACTACATTACGGAAGAAGATAATAGGACACTCACATTTACGTTTATTTGAGCGGCACGATGCAGGGGAGGTGTTTCACGCCATTGTGTAGGTGAGCTAATTGCTGATAACGGTTGCTGTTTACGAAGATTGAGTAAAAGAGAAAGCGGCTGAAGAAAGGTTTACGAACCATATCGATGTCCATCATAAACCCGTTTGCGAAAGATGTGTCGAGAGTCATTGGTGCATCCTCGCCAGAACCACCAGAAGCAGATGCCCCTGATCCAGAAGGCGTCATCGAGACGCTATGCACGCTGCCAGGCGCAGTGGTATTCTCGTCTTCGTCATCGCTCCCACTCTCATTGTCATTATTCAAGTCGTCGTCATCAACGACCGCTTCCTCTGGATAACGACCCCGGTTTAACCACGAACGTGGTGTCCGAGGAGTATTCCTGTTTATTGGAAAGTTGGTGTTGGAATATGATGCGACCAGCCGTTGGAACTGCGCCTCGGACTTCAGCTCGGCTTCAATTGGGGATCTAAGCTCAGTTTTGATGTCGATAAGACGTGGCGGTTTAAGGGGAATGGAGGCTCGTCGGACGAGGCGAGAGGTGGGAGTTTCAGGAAGGCTAAGAGTTAGGGACGGTTGTAATTGCCCAAACCGAAAATCAGCCGGTTTTGACGTGGATGGAGTTTGGTCGTTGTTGAAATCAAATGAAAGCAACTTTGAAGGGATTTGGGATGCTACAGCAGTTGATGATGACGCCGGTGACGACGATGATGAGGGTGACGACGCGGTGTTCGTGTCGGCATTCACGGTTTCTGGATTGATGGAAAGCAATGACCGCTTTGCGCGGAGGGGCGAAGAGATAGAGAAGGAGCTGGCAAGTTTTCCATCGGGATGAAGATGAGAATTGATAGGACTTGAGGCAAGCAGACTGGAACGTCGGAGACGGCGAAAGAAAGGGTTTATAGAGTCATCGAGTGACGACACTGCCGACGGCGACGAAGGAGCGGAAGCTGAAGAACTGGGGATCAAGGCGAAGTCGGACAAAGACGTAGGGAGAGGAGACCTGTTTTCGATGAGGTTTGTGTCGAGCATGTCGAGGTCGACGATGGTGGGAGTGCTCAATGGAGGGTTAGCAGGAAAGGTGCTTCCGCCCATTTCCACCTTTCTAGTCTAGCGTCTAAATCACGTGTTCTCCCGAAGGCCACTGTGACACTCTGTTCCCAGTGGTCCAGTGTCACACGCAGAACCTGAGTGTATTTTTAATCCACTAATCCAAAAATTGTAATCACCGTCGTTCCTCGCCTGCTTGCCTATCGTAGCTAACAATCTTTTTCCCAAATTGCATCTTCAAATTGGCGTCGTATATTGAGCCCGAATCTCTGGCCGCTGCCAATGGGTGTTTTTCGAATTTAGAACGTCTTGTTCCTAAATGTTCCATCGAATGCGCCATTTCCAATCGTAGGCTAGCCTTGCGGTATAGCCTGTTGTCCTGGATCTTTTATTGAACCGTCGATGGCTGGGAACATCTTTCATGACCAAAACGTGAAAATCATGATATCTCTCATGAAGGGAGGCCCCCGGCTATTATCCACCAAAGTTGGAGCGGTTCCTGAAATTTCCCTATTCTAAAGCAAGCGAATGTTGTCTTCTGGGAGTTTGCCTATCTTTGGAATAAGCCACAGCTGACTTTTAGTCTTTTTTTCACTACGGCATTGGCGCAGGTGCGCATGCTTCTCCGATCTTACCAAATGCTAGTCAGGTCGCAAGTGAGTTCAGAAATCAAACCCCCGAATATAAAAAGAACGTGTGGATCACTTCCTGATATGCTTACCTACTCGATTCGAAGTGCTAATGATTGGTGTTTCTCTGCATCCGACTCCCGCATTCATATTCGGCGCTCAGCAATCTACCAAGCTCCCCACTATTCTTGATTTCCCTTGGTTTCTCGAAGTTGTCCCCCAAAAAAAGATACAAGTCTACACGGACAGAATTGTACTTTTCAGTCGGAGCACAACCCATCATTGTCAGTTCAGTCGACAAGCATTGCCTCAAAAAATCAAAATCTGACAACTTGGAGAAGCCCTTTGATTTCAACTTGAGATTTTGGGCTAATTGAATAAGTAGTAACGAAACAAAAGAAAACTGGTGTCACTTTTAACTCCTCCCATGTGTGTACATATTTTCACTTTCGTTCACCTAGGCGCTTCATGTTGCTTGTTATTGACAATCATCCAATAGAATACTGTAATGGACATCTTACCTTCTGGCACCCCGTAAAATGATCACAAAACCTTAAATTGGCAAACACCCCTGGGAAAAATCATGAGTATATATATACTAGGGCATGGGTTTGAGTTTAGTGTCTACAAGCTTCATAGTTCCTTATCGAATGTCAGTTCACGAGCGAGCACTCAACTATCTCGGGCTTTTATCTCCCATCGCTGGGTCCTCCAAAAAGGCTGTTCCGTACATAATCGCGCTTTCCGTCCTTCTGTTGTTGTACCGCGGTAGAGGGACGAAATCTAACAACATCATACGCAATCCAGATCGGATCGCTCGAAAGTTGACCGGCGAAAAGAGAGTTGCAGATTCGGGAACGAGAGAGTTTGAGTATGATGTGGTTATAGTCGGCGGAGGAACGGCTGGTTGTGTATTGGCGTCGCGATTGTCCGAAGATCCAAACCTACGCATTTTAGTAATTGAAGCGGGCGGAAGGTTTGTTTTTATCTTTACATTATCATTTTCGTTAAGGGTTGATTGACTTTGAGCTTAGCTCTCGCGAAGTGCTGCTGAGTCGGGTACCCGCAGGATTTGCACAGCTGTTCAAGTCAAAACATGACTTTGCAATATCCACCGAGCCGCAGTTGAATGCTTGCAATGTGAGAAAATTCTGGCCCAGAGGTGATTAATATCCCCATATTTGGAAACAAGCGTTCTTAGCTCACTGTGCCAACTGTTCATAGGCAAGATGCTTGGCGGTTGTAAGTTTTTCTTTCAATATGTGCACTCACAGTTCAATTATAATCACGTATTTTAGGCACAGCCATCAATGCAATGATGTACCGTTTTTTTATTACGTTTCTGCATCATCTGAATCTGAACTTTTCTAGCTTCCATACGTGTGCCTCCAGCGATTATGACGAATGGGCTAAGACAGGTCTAGACGGTGCGGAGGAATGGAGCTACCAGTCACTTCGGAAGTAGGTCACGGTTTCCTCAGTCTCCATTCGCGCACTGACTCCCAAATAGATATTTTTTGAAGTTTGAAAAATATAATCCTCATCCTGACAGTCCTAAAGTTGATTTGAAAGAAAGAGTGAGTGGCTCGCATTGTGCCGCATGATCTATTACAACAGCATTGGTGAAACTGAATCAAGGGACGAGATGGACGAGTCAATGTTGGATATTTTGGATATTACACTAAACTCATGCCGAAATTTATTCAAGCGTGCATCAATTTGGGTATACCATACAACCCTGATATCAATTCACCTTCAAGGGGGACAGTGGGTGTAACCAAGGTTAGGCTCTTTGATGTGTGTTTGATATTTGGCAAAGCTAATCAATCACGCTCTTTCAAAACAGCTAAGTGAATCAAAAAACCCTTTCTATTAATTTTCTTGAGTGAAAACTAAATGGTATTTTAGTGACATATATCGACAAGACGGGAACTCGCGTCACAGCAGAATCGTCATATTTGACACCCGAAGTTCTAAGCAGACCAAATCTTAAAGTCGTAACACACAGTGTAGTCACCCGCATTCTTTTCAGCGAAACCGGTGGCAAGAAACGCGCGGTTGGTGTAGAGTTCGCGCAAAGAAAGGGTGCCCGTAGCACTTCTTATGAAGTGAAGATCAGGAAGGAACTGGTCCTATCGTAAAGATCACAATTCAGTTTTTTTGGTTCTTTTTCTTATTAAGAATTGTGAATTCTAGGGCCGGCGCGATCCATTCACCTCATTTATTACTACTGTCCGGGGTCGGGCCGAAGGAGCAGCTGAAAAAGCACGGCATATCCGTTGTGCATGATCTTCCCGGTGTTGGAAAGGCTTTGCAAGACCACGGAATTGCAGGTTTGAGACTAGGTGTCAAGTCCGGAGAGGTCCTTCACAAAGTAAGAGAAGGAAGCACAACAGATACAATCCTGGGATTGTGGGGTCTTGCTCGATGGTCGCTATTCGGCTCCGGGAAGTTATCTGCAAACGTACGTGTTTCTGCTTACATGCCCGTATATTTCTCGAGTATAATGGCTATCTGCAGGTTGGAGAGTCTGCCGCTTTCGTACGATCGGATAATCGTGATCTGTTTGGATCAGATAACTACGAAGTCAAAGACGAAACGTCGGGACCAGATGCGCCGGATCTTGAGATTATGAGTCTTCCTGTTCCGGTGGTGGAACAAACAATTTCCCCTCTGATTCCTTGTCCGACAGTGACCCTTATCGCCGTAGCATTAAGGTTATTATTTTTGTCATTCATTAAACCTCACCCTGAAGTAATAATGCATTTCAGACCCCAGAGTTACGGAGTTGTTGAACTTAAATCGACAGATCCATTTGACCTGCCTTCTGTTGATCCAAAGTATGTCATTTCTTTCGTCAAAATAAAAAATAAACCTCTTTGATCTCAAATTAAAATTTAGATACTTGGAGAAACCCAATGACCTGGCTGTACTAGTTCGAGGTTATAAGCTTCTCATCAAGATTGCGAAGGCAGAACCATTGGCCTCTGTTATAAGGAAGGTTGACCACCCGCTTTTGGATCACCATCTTCTTGATGGGGCTTCTGACGAGACACTGGAAAACCAAGTGAGAAAGAGAATTGAAACGCTATATCATCCTACGTCTACGTGCCGTATGGCAAAGTTAGAGGATGAAGGCGTTGTCGATGCTCAATTAAAGATTCATGGATTGGAGAATGTAAGAATTGTTGATGCATCGATTTTCCCTCGTATCCCTTCTGGGCACACGGTGAGTCGAGTTACCACGACTTCCATATGAATTTTTTCGATGGTTCCGTGTCATTTTTCAGAGTGCGCCTGTCTATGCAGTCGCTGAAAAGGCTGCGGACATTATGAAGCGATCGCTCTCTCTGTGAAGGACTTAGTCTATTTTTCGGACGTAATTTATTTGCGTCAGGCGAGTCCTGGCCCCCTCGAATTGCTCTATGGAAATCTTTGTAGCTCAATATGCTTCTATGTAATTTTGTATCTGCGTATGCTTTACCTGGGGTCACAGGCCCTGCCAATAGTTCGGAAATGTGGTTTATCTGTCTGAGAATAGTCACCGTTGGCTTTTGGTCCTGTTTTCACTACGGGTTTTGCATCCGAAATAATAATCTCGGTTCTCAACTTGAATGCCCTGAGTCAAGTCTACAAGAATTGCAGTATGAAGAATATTACCTCACGAGATGTAATGACGCGGGTGATACTATGACAAGGTAAACGATAGCTAGGTACAGTGTTAATAAAGAAATAATGATGAACTAGGTACGTATAATGACGCGACTGAGTGAGGAAGTAGGCGCCGTGCGCTTATTTGCAGCAGTTTTGAAACTGACGCTCTCACCCAACCCGGAGCCCCAACCCAGCTCCTGATTGGATTGGATTGGATTAGATTGAATTGGCTTCGGCAATGGGGCAACATGAGTACAGAAATTAACCCGAAACGTCAGCAAAGAAAGGCCTCGGCAATAAAGGCGTCTCAAATTACTATGTGCCAAAAGGTGCTAATAGGACCTTCCACGGGGCACCAACACTCAAGCTCTTTCATGTATGTCTTCCCTATTTTCTTTTCCCCAGGCGCTTTGTGTTTATCAAATTGTCATCTGTTACTGAATACTTATCCAATAGAATGGCACTGCAACCCGTCTCCAAACCTTTCTGGCACCCCAAAGAATGATTTCCGAAATAATAGTGATCTGACAAAAGATGCCAGTTTATAACACAAGAAAATGTGTATATATAAATATTGTGGTCCTGGTTTTTCGTCTCCAGAAACCTATTTTCTTGTCCTTTCCGAATGTCGACATACGAGCGGGCACTCAACTATCTGGGACTTTCTTCTCCTACCTCAACCAAGGCTCTTCCGTACTTCGTCGCGCTGTCTGTTCTTTTACTGTTGTACCGCAATGGATCAACGAAAACTAAAGGCATTATACGCAATCCAGACCTTGTCGCTCAGAAATTAACCAGTGGAAAGAGGGACGCAGATTTAGGAACAAATGAGTTTGAGTATGATGTGGTTATAGTCGGTGGAGGAACGGCCGGTTGTGTACTGGCTTCACGATTATCTGAAAATCCAAACCTGCGCGTTTTACTGATAGAAGCGGGTGGAAGGTATGTTCTGATTCTTTGCGGATGCCGTCTGTTTTGGGGCTTGTTTATTGACCTTTTTAACTTTGATTTATGTAAAATAGCTCTCGCGACGTCTTGATGAGTCGGATGCCCGCAGGATACGGACAATTATTTGATTCCGAACATTCCTTTCCATTGTTCACCGAACCACAATCAAATGCTGGCAATGCGAAAAAGTTCTGGCCCAGAGGTGATTATCATTTCTATATTTGTCATGGAATGTGCGTTCTTAGCTCACTCGTGCCAATTATAGGGAAGATGCTCGGCGGGTGTAGGTTCTTTTTATTTTTAGTCATATTCTGTGTGCGCTCATTGGTATATTTGATGTGTTTTAGGCTCTGCTATAAATGCAATGATGCAAGTTTTGTTCGTACATTATCGTTTATCCTGAATCCGACCCTTTCGTAGTTTCCACGCTGGCGCCCCCAGCGATTATGATGAATGGGCCAAAACAGGATTAGATGGTGCTGAAGAATGGGATTACCGGTCACTCCGAAAGTAAGCCAAACTGCTTTATCACTAATTCTCATTCGGGTATTGATTCACTTATTAGATACTTTTTGAAGTTTGAAAAATATAACCCTGATTCAGCTTATCCTGAAGTAAACTTGAAAGAAAGAGTGAGTGATTAACTTGAATTGCGTCACATACTAGTGTGTCATGAAGTATTCATGAAACTGAATGAAGGGACGGGATGGACCAGTTGATGTCGGATATTTCGGATATTGTAGTAAAGTGACGACGAACCTGATTCAAGCCTGTATTAATGTGGGTATACCCCATAATCCTGACGTCAATTCGCCTTCAAGGGGTACATTAGGAGTAACCAAGGTATGATTTCGTAATGAATACCTTGCTTTGAAAAACTAAATGCTTTTTTTCTGAAACAGCTGAGTGAGTTATAAAGAACCTCCCTACTCACTTTTGAGTGGAATCTGAATGTTATTTCAGTGACATACATCGATAAAACCAGAACTCGTGTAACGGCTGAATCGTCATATTTGACACCTGAGGTTTTAAACAGACCAAATCTCAAAGTTGTAGTGCACAGTATAGCCACCCGCATCATTTTCAGCGAAACCGGTGGCAAAAAGCGGGCGGTTGGTTTGGAGTTCGCGCAAAGAAAGGGTTCCCACAGTACCTCCTACAGAGTGAAAATTAGGAAGGAACTTGTCTTAGCGTGAGAGTCACGACTTTATTGCTTCGATTTTTTTCTGATTTTTTTGACTCTAGGGCCGGCGCGATTCATTCACCTCATTTATTACTGCTTTCAGGAGTTGGGCCGAAAGAACAACTGAAAAAACATGGTGTACCGGTTGTACATGATCTTCCCGGTGTTGGAAGGGAAATGCAAGACCACGGAATTGTAAGCCTAAGGCTAGGTATCAAGCCTGGACAGGGAATGCATCAAGTAAAGGAAGGAAGTGTAACGGACACAGTCCTTGGACTATTAAGTCTTGCTCGCTGGTCGCTATTTGGGTCGGGAATGCTATCTTCAAATGTGTGTTTCTGGTGCATGTTAGTGAATTTCTTGAGAGTTAATGACAATATTGTCCACAGATCGGAGAGACAGCCGCCTTCGTGCGATCGGATAATACCGATTTATTTGGACCAGATAAATACCAAATCAAAGACGAAACTTCGGGACCAAACGCGCCAGACCTTGAGATTATGAGCCTTCCTGTCGCCGTGGTCGGACATTCAGCCTCCGAGGAGATTCCTTGTCCGGCGATGTCCATTGTCCTCGTGGGATTAAGGTCGGTATTTTCCTTTCTTTTATTCGGCAGCGATTTTCACTAATAATGCATTTTAGACCGCAAAGTCGTGGTTTTGTCGAATTAAAATCGACAAATCCATTCGATCACCCTCTTATTGATCCAAGGTATGCTTTCCCCTTTTCTTCTGAACAATGATAGACTCCTTTGACCTCGTAACAAATTTTAGATATCTGGAGAAACCAAATGATCTGGCTGTACTAGTTCGAGGTTACAGACTTCTCATGAAGATTTCAAAGGCGGAACCGTTGGCCTCTGTTTTGAATAAGGTTGACCACCCACTTTTGGATCACAACCTTGACAAAGCTTCGGACGAGATGTTGGAAGAGGAAGTGAAAAAGAGAATTGAAACGCTATATCATCCCACATCTACTTGTCGTATGGCCAAATTAGAGGACGGAGGTGTTGTTGACGCGCAATTAAAGGTTCATGGGTTGGAGAATGTTAGAGTTGCGGATGCCTCCATTTTCCCTCGTATTCCAGCTGGACATACGGTGAGTAGAGTTTTTATAATTTTTGAGTCGAATTTCTTTCTGAGGCTCTTGTTATCACTTTTAGGCTGCACCTGTCCTTGCTGTCGCTGAAAAGGCTGCGGACATTATAAAGCGATCATTATCTCTTTGAGAAACTTGTTCCATTCCATCAAGAATAACTTATTGGGACAACTGGAAAGGGAAATTATGTTTATAGAAATGTACCAGTCTAACTAATACCAAACACACCCTACTCTTTTCCAAAAATTTTCTGAGAGTTCGCTGCCGACACTGATGTTGAGTAAAAAGGATTGCGCTTGTAGATGCATTTAGTCAGCATTTGGGCTACTTATGACGGAAACAGACCTTTACCCCTTTATCAGAGCTTAAAGCTTAAAGAATGGCGGCTTCGCGACAATCCTCTCGGTTGCAAAGACAAGAGCCATCGATTAGTTTTCTCTCATTGCTACGGAAACTTGTAAATACAACCCAAATCCACAGGAAGGCATAATTGTAGTAATTTTTATTAGCATCATATGCTGCGCATTGTAATGTAAATCTGAAAGCATATTTTATCAATTTCCACATTGTCAGGGGAACATAGAAAAAGTCTTTACAGATATAAGATTGCGAAGAACGCGTTAGAGCTCCATAGTATTTGCTTCCGGTTGACCGAACGATGGTGATTGTGTTTCTGAACTAAATGTCGGCATCGACAATAATTTAACATCTTGTTCGGTTTGCAAGCTCATTTCGTGGTTCTGATCGACATCTTGTTGCTCTTGAAAATACGCAGACTGGTTGTTGTCATCAAAATTAAAGCCGTCGTTGTAGTCAAGGTCGTCAGGCGATGGTGAATGCACACGCGACGGCGGCTCGACCATGACACTCTTTGCGTCCGAATCGTCGTATTCCTCGTCGTTCATTGGTGATTCGCCGTGATGAAATTTGGTAAATGGGTGAAGACTGGCCAAGTTAATCATCAGTACAACATGCTCCAGTAGACGCGCCGTGATCAAATGCCTGCCGTACTTTTGTGTTGAGCTTTCGACGACTTTTTCGTCCATTTCCATGTCTTCATTGCGAGTATAATCCATGGTGAAAGTATGAATGCAAACAGAGTGGCACTGACTCCCTCTTTTAAATTCAGAAGGCGTATGGACCTGAGGACAAAGGAGTTGCGATCGGTGTTCGAAATTAACCCGTTGACATGTTTCAAATGTCCCTGTTTATCAAAGGTGTATTCGTCAATGTGTATCATTTTTTGATTTCATCATTGTTATCATTGCTGAGTACGAGCTCATTATGACAAATCCCTCAACCAGATTTTAGAATGGCAGAATATTGTTCTTGAACTGGCATGGTAACCTGAAAAGAAGATTCGACTTGCATAGTGTTGGATGATGGATTTGCCATTGTGTAATGTTCTCCATTATCATGAATTGAATGGAAAATAAACTATGGATAGATGGTTATTGTGTTTGTCGAATTGCGATCGCAGTCCACTACATAGGATAGAGTCCTGATGTGACAACAAAATGTCACATGCCTCCATCTAAACTAACGAAGAAACAAAAGAAAGCCTTTGCGTTTCGTGAGCGCAAAGGCAAAAAGCCAAACCCGTCGGGAGAAGAAAACGATGTCCCTGAACCAGATTTACTTGTCGAGGATGAGGAACTACTGCCGGAATCGGATAACCACCAGAAGGAGCCTCAGTCCGAGAAGAACGACAAAAGTTCAACTTTAGGCAAAAGGAAAAGGGATTCGCTTGACAAGGATGACGTCAATACTTCAAAAGCAAAAGAGGACGCTACTGATGGGTCGGGGGGAAAGAAGAAGAAGAAACGACCAGAACCCGGCGCAGGACAAGAGAATGGCGTTAAGACAGTGGACGAAAGTAAAGCTAAAACTAAGTCAGGAGACTCTTCAAAATCTAGATTCATTTTGTTTGTTGGTACGTCCCTTCTGCCAATATTAGCATTGTCAAAGTATGCTCATAGCCTTTCAGGAAATCTAAAATACACCACCTCCATCGATGCCGTACGGGAGCACTTCTCAAAGTGTGGTACGAATCATGTTACAGCCCCCCTGCTTTCTCTGTTTCTAAGAAAATTCAACAGATCCTCCTCCTCAAGTAAGACTTTTAACACCCAAACCCAAAACACCCGGTGCAACAACATCTGCGAAATCAAAAGGCTGCGCCTTCCTCGAGTTTTCGCATAAAAACGC
Organism: Phallus indusiatus; assembly: GCA_027605045.1. Classification (NCBI taxonomy): domain Eukaryota; kingdom Fungi; phylum Basidiomycota; class Agaricomycetes; order Phallales; family Phallaceae; genus Phallus; species Phallus indusiatus. The sequence continues at coordinate 1,311,775 of JAQFWX010000016.1, read as the reverse complement.
TTTACAGCAAGCCATCAAACTACACGGATCTACATTGGACGGTAGAAGAATCAACGTGGAGCTTACCGCTGGCGGTGGAGGCAAAAGCGACAGTAGAGTACAGAAAGTTCAAGCGAGGAATAAGCAGCTACTAGAACAAAGAGTATGTGCTCCGCCGCAATTTGCAGCGCAAGACGTTTACTAAATTATTCATTGGTGTTTAGAAGAAGCACGTGCAAAAGAAATTGGATGCGGGAGAAAATACAGATACCATTGTTATTGCACCTCCACAGCGGCATTCAACCACATCTGGAATGGAGCACGTTCCACAACAAAAACGTACATGGTCGGTCCCTGAGCGTGATGAAACCAGTGGAAGAGGCGGCGCGAAACAGCGAGGCAAAAAGACCAAACGGCCCCAACATTGGGCAACAGGTGCCAACGCCATTACTGTGAATTGACCATGCTTTCTTGGATTCTTTTTTTTATGTTTAATACCTTCCCATAAATATGTTTTAATGCTTGGTAATATACAATGATTAAATGGTGAGAAGGGCCATAGGTTGTAAAAGGAAGACTCGTTGTGTGTGTGCGATCCAGGCATTCATGTGGCATAATGAAAAGGTAATATCTCCGGGAATATGTGAATAAAGTGAAAAAATGAAATGAAAGAAAGCCGCAAGTTTCCAAACAAACAAAAGAGAAAGAAATGTCCTAATTTATGCGTTTCGGGCGTCCAAAGGGAATTGGGGCACCGGATAATCATCGTACTCAGTTTCACCGTCTAAGAATCGTCTCAACCTCGCCACCTGCGACGACAGATAAATGATAATAATCTGCATCTTGATATCGAGTTTGAGTTTGAGTATTTCTTGACAGGTGGCCAGCGCCTGCGATCTTGTGTTTATGAACATGTTGCCGTCATATCCTAACTGCTTCATCGATTCGATCAGTTCACTGAATTCGGCACACCATGCTAAAACACCGAGCTGTAAGGGGAGGCAAAACACATGATCCATCAGATGAATATGACATCAGTTAACACGTGCACGTACTTGACCATATTGCTTATATTGACCATACAAAACGTTGGGTGCGGCTTGTAGAGCGTAAATGAAAGCCTCATTTTGCTCTACCACCCCGGGCATGGGCACATAGGGAGGTGATATAGTCTCAGGGGGCGGTGGCTGAGAAAGAAAAAGAAGAAAAATGAGTCGAATGATAAACACGTGGTGGAAAAATGGTGATAGTCATACCTCAGGCTTGGGAGGAGGATTCTACAACGAAGAGGTCAGTCTCCGGTGACATAAGAAAGAACTTATTAGTATAATTATTTACCTGGAACCAATTGTAATTTTGGTAATCATAGTCCTCGGTAAAATTGTCGATATTACCGTTCATAGGCATGCTGGCGATTACTTCTGGGGGTAGGTGTTCGATGACTTCGTCTGGAAGGGCTGCGAGTTCGTTTGGAGCTAAATGTGCAGAGGGTTTTAAGGACGGAGTGAAGATTTGATGATATGAAGATCTTCTGGAGGGATCGTGATGGGAAGACTGCCTGGAGAGTTGCGGTTGTGGTGAGGGCGAGGCCTGTCTGTAAACTTGAGGCTGCGGTGAGGGTGACGCTTCGCGATAAACTTGAGGCTTCGGTGTGGACTGAGGTTTCGGCGTGGACTGTTGCGAAAGTAAAGGCTCAGATAACGTGCGAGTAAGTTGCTGTTTAGATGATTTTCTCGAGGGTGTGAAACGTAAGAGGGTTGTGAACGAAGACTTCCGAGAAGGCTTGGGCGTAGTCTGATTGGAGATAGGGCGTTCAGTTACGTTAGACGCAAGTTCTTGAGCAAATTCGGACTCTTCTGTGAAACTTGTAGGTTCTTGAACAAGTTCGTGGAGACTTCCTTGGGTCGGTGTTGTTGCTTCGAGAGGAAGTGTTGTCTGAGATGCGTTCTTTGAGCCGCTCCTCTTGGGGCTTAATAGCGCAGTAAGAGACGATTTGAGAGCCTTTATAGAAGGTGCGCGAGAATTACGTCGAGAAAATGTCTACAGATGAGTAAGTTTGTTATTCATTAAAATAAGGGACATACGTTACCTTGAAAACGGAAGATCTACGAGAAGTGACAGAGCCTGGTGTAGATAATACGGACTTGGTAGGGGAGGCTGTTAAATTATCGGCGAGAGGGGGAGAAGTAGGCGGGGTTGGAAGAGTTGTCGCGGCGTTGGGGGCTTGAGCCGGCTCCTCAGATTCAATTACCGCAGAATTGAGTTTCCCTGAGGAAGCGATAGAAGGTAGCCGAGTAACAGTGTTACGCCTGGAACTTCGACGAGATGTGAAACGAGACCCGATGCGGCTGCCTGAACGAGAACCAAGACGAGATTGCTAGAATCGGGACAAAAAGAAAAATCAGCCACAAAATACATATCATGATTGACAGGATAAGCTTTTTACCTTAGGTGAGAGCCCACGTGTAGCAGTGGGAACGCTTGATGGCGGAGTTGGATAAGCCGACGGAGGTGCGGTTGTTGAAGCCGAGACTGGGAGAGGAACACAAGCTGGATCGACCGGCGTGTTAAAAAATGAAGAGGCTGGGAGAGGAATTTGTTCCGGATTAGGTAGTGGAACAGCCGGAGAGACTACAGTTGGAGGTGCAGTAACAGAAAAGACAGAGGGAGGTAATGGACGATTGGCGGGATCTATGAAAGAGTAGGTGGATTCTTGAGACGGGCTGGAAACTTGCGATACACGAGGGTCGTCTTCCTTGGGTCTCGGGAAGAGGATAGACTCGGTTTGACGAATGGCACGAGGACTGGTGCTCGTACTTCGTTTTCTAAGATTAGATTTCGTAGGCTTGCGAGTCCGATGAGGAGAACGAACGGTAGAAGTTGCGGATGGAGGTGAATGACTCGGAGACGCTACGCTGAGAGGAGGAGATGGAAGAGCGCCTGTTCTAGTGAATGGAGTGGGTGCTCCGAATAATCCTTTTACTGGTGAAGATTTGGCTGATTGATCTTGAGGATAAGCTTCCGATGCCTTAGACTCAACTTGAGGTCGCGCTTGAGGTGGAAGAGGAGCAGGAGTAGCGGCTTTCGGAGTGATCTCGGTTGGACTTTCGCAGGGTTCCACTTGTTGGAAGGTCGCGGACTGAGTTGAAGACGGCTTAGGAGTGGGGAGAACCTTAGAATACCACCAGGACTGAGGTCTAGACCCAGGAGGAAGAGTAGTTACTGCTGGCGAACCGTACTCTGTGGGATATACAGTCGGAGAAGCAACTAGTTCCGCCGGATTAACGACTTGGAAAGGACCTGTATTTGCAGCAGCGATGGATTGTTTAAGGTTGTTGACGACGTTATCGATGCTATCCGCCGGAAGAGAAACAGGAACAACGTGAACAGGCGGAGAAACGGATGGCTTAGATTCAGAAGGCGGAGAAGGATCGGTGCTGTTCTCAGATGGTGGTATGAAATTCGGAGAACCTAGTTGGATGTGATTAAGATCGTCGGGGTGCGGTTCACCAGTGGTAGTTTCGGGTGAGTGAAGAGGACGATCTCCAGAAGAGATAGGAGAGAGATTCTTGAAAGAAACACGAGAAGAGTTGTAGCGGAAGCTGCGGCTTAACTTGGAAAGAGGATTTTTAAGAGAACTCCGACGAGGAGTACCAACTATCGAAGACCTTTCGCTGGGTGTATATAAACGACTGCGAGTGAATTGATATTCGCTAGGAGTGTAGAGACCGCTGGTGAAAATGCACCTTCACTAGGGGAGAAGGGTAATTCACTAGCAGGGTACGAATGATGATCTTGGCCTCCCAAGAAACTTATAGGGATTGGGTGTTCACTATGCGGATATTCCTACATGACAACCATAAAGCTTAGAGACAATAGATATGTACAAACATGTAAAATGCCTTTACCTCTGAAGAGTTCCTAGATGATTCTACTCCTGACTTATGAGAAGGAGTGACGGGTTCGGAAACTTTCGAGGATTTTCGAGAACCGGCAAACTTGGAAAGAACTCTCTGAGAAACGGAAGGCTTCGAACCGCCTGTTAAACGAGAAATAAAGCTGCTAGCACGGGTACGCTGGGATACACTCCTTGAAATAGGGGACGAATAATCGATATCAACGTCCGGGAAGAAATTGGAAACTGTAGGAGATGGAGTTGGGGGTTCTTGGCGGGGACCAGAAGATGACCCGGGGCTGTCGTCGGACTCTGTTTCTTCTTCTTCTGCGGCTAGAGTCTCAACTGGGATAGTAAGAGCGGGAGTGTTGATGTAATGATCAGGAGAGGTTGGACTTGGAGAAAGAGTTTGGAAGGACCAATCTGAATCCTTGAGAGACGGGAGGTTCTGGCCTAGAGAGACCTCCGAGGGGCGGTAATGGGAGCTCGAAGGACGGAGCCTTGCGAGCCTTTCTGCTAACTCTGGTGAAGACGTCGGTTTCTTGACGAGGCCTACTCTGAGGGGCTCGTAAGGAACAGTGAATGGGAAGACCGCGACCTTTGAACCCTTTGGGATGGGTGCGTTGGTCCGGTGTGGTGAGGTTACCGCAACTGCAACGCGTTACACGACAGGTGAGATAGAGTGAAGGTGAAACTTGAAATTAACTCACGATTAACACACCTTCTGGTAGCAGCTGGAAGGATGATTAAATCATTCAGGGTATGCCGCACTCTTGAGTATTTATTGTTTGCCTCGAGGTAGCCTCGTGTCTGATACCGAAAAAGGGAACGTCTTGGGACATCGGCATATCCCTCGCACAGATAGTTTTCACCTGTTGAAATTCATAACGCAGCATTTAGAAAGAGCTCCTTTCATATGCCAAGGTAAAAAATTTCCTTGCAGAAGGGGTGTACCGAGCTTCAATCGAGGAGCCCAAGATTTGGCTGGGTCCGACCGGTGGTGGCGATGTCGATTCATAATGACAAACTTACAGGCCAGTAATCGCCAGATTGAGTGCCATGAGCTCATTTTAGAGGGAGTAGATGTTATCATAATCGAAAAGGGGAGTAGTTTGTTATTAAAACTTGAACATGTTTTCTGCTGTTGTCGGTCGCTCGCCCCTGGATGCTAGATCACTGACGGTAATCTAGACAAATAAGCTGTTCCATTTCGTCACTTACTTGCTCTTTATCGGTCAGGTTCTGTTTCGTCTTCCTGCTTGGGATCCCTGCAAGCGATCACGGCCCTTTTGGTGACCATTTTCTACCGGGCCGATTCCGCGCAAAGTGAGGACACTTCTTAATTAATCAGATACTGCATAGTCAACTCGCCGCACCAGCCAAGCGGTCTACATTCACGGCTTCAGATATTGTCTGAGTATTGCGCTCAACTCTCGAATGCAGATGGGAAATCACAAGAAATCACGCCAAGTTGGAGGTTGGTAGGTGATTTGACGCCCAGTAGTACGTCATCACAACAGGTTACTTTCCTAAGATTCTTCCAGTCATGTCGAAGACAAGAACGATGAAACCCGAATTAGCGACCCAACTTGAAGTACGTGCCGACTTTTTTATCTGTTCACTCAAATCCCCATCATCTCACCAACAGGAATTCAATAAAGAAGTAAATAACGATGCGGAGGAGATCGTCTTTGACATTTTCCCGCGAAAGGTGGGTAACTATGAAAACGTCTTTACTGGCTCCGGTATACTGAGTATTACCACTGCTCTGAACTAGACAATGTTGGCCTTCTTCCATATCTTATTTAACCCCTGACAAGCTATGCCCACTCCAGAGAACTCAAAGCCCTAGTCGAGTCTACAAACGATGAGAAATCCCTTTCAACCCCTCGTTCCTGTATACCACGACAGACGCGACTGTATATCCAGCAGTTCCGAAAGAAGAAAAGGAGCATGATTCAAAGAAAAGAAAGCTAACGGATGGCGCCAGTTCAAGTCCGACATCTTCAAATTCAACAACAAATGCCCGCTATTCCGAGAGAGTGCTGTCAAACCAGCACGTAAATCAGGTGAACGCGAGATTCTTAGCTAGGGAAAAGCCCCTTCTCACTTAATTTTGTTTCAAACAAGTTGCAAAGTCGCGTACGAGAGGAATGTGAGGAGCTGATTGAGCTATGTGTCAGTCTTACTTGTTCTTGGGCGCAAACCTCGTGCTTATTCTTTAACAGGATAAGATTAAGTTATGGATAAGTCTCACGATGCCAAGGTGAGTCTACATATAGGGTTTTCTTTTATCACGGTTTTTCAATGCTTTGATAAAAGGATAGAAGAGTATGTTGGCAACTTAAGTCCACAAACTAGCTCATGCCTTCTCGTTTCTTAGCGGTGACAACTTTGGTATGATTGATGAACTCCTAGACGACATGCAAAGGTTTTCCATTCTAAGTTTTTTCTTATAGGTGTTCAAATACAAGAAGGTAATCTCAACTTGTCTTCGTGTTTTAGGTTATACCCAAAGCCATTGCAGAGGTCCTTTCGGAATTGCATAGATCCCAAGAAAGTGCTTATAATCTGAGGGACATCGCCCGAACAAGCTTTCTACAGCGGGCTAAAATATGCTCCAAACTTATTAAATATCCCAACCTTGAGGACTATACGGTATGTATATTCGTGTTCTTAGTTGCTTAGAAACTCCTAACAATAAATTAAGCTCGCTCTGAAAGAGCATGATGCGAAACAGTTGTATATGGCACGGCAACACTTGGTTGATATTAAAAATATTTATGCCGTTTTGACCGACGTCATTCACAAAAATATACAGAAGGTAGTAAATTAAATTGTCAATTTGCTCTCACGCTAAAATATTGGAAACAGATTCGTTCACCAAAGGGCAACAATCGAACTTCATTATACTAATTGACCGTAGAATATCCATATTTTGGAGTATCGGACTTTCATTAGATCAGTCAACGCAATGTGTACAGATTTGGCCGCTATTTAACATCAGGTATAATGCTTGGTCTTAGTGCTTGTCTTGATCCATCAACACGTGAACCATGGTTTAGCTCCCTTTACAAAACCAGCACCCTCTTGTAGTGGCTTGTTGCAAATAGAATAAGACCATGCTGTTTTACGGATATGAACATCAACATATGGTAAAGGCGTGTCGAAGCGGAGCTCTACTCACTCCCCAAATAGCCACGTCACAGGGCCGTGATTGTAATGCTGATCGCCATCAGCGAAGCTAGCAATAAGTATGTTAGGAAGCGATCCTTTGGAAAAAACAATTCATCTCGAGTCGAACACACTCTGTGTATCCCTCTAAAAGATCCCCCCACGTCTGTGACCATTGTAAGTATAGTTTCCCTATTTGAGTGTGGAGGAAAACTCACAAATAATTCAAGACCCAACTCTTGTGACACATGCCTCAGGTTCTGGTCTAATTGATATATTCTAAAGATCGGAAGCCTCGTTCTGCAACCTTATTTTTATTTGATTGGATGCGAACACACCTTAAAATTCTATTCGACTCGCTTGAGTTTCGTAAATGCCGTGTACGCATCATAATAGGTATGTCATCACCGAAGAGAGAACGTGTGAAAGCAACGAGGGAATGGATCCGAAAACGATGCCACGCTAATTCCGAGTATGTCAAAGCCTCGTGCCCTTTGGCACGATTTGAATGAACTGCTAGCTGTGACCTTCTGTGAGTAACAGCGTGCCCTTTTCGTTGATCGAAAAATCTCACTTGTTTCAGGAATTTGTCGTCCCAGAATAAACTGGTCTGAGGAGAAATGAGTGCCACTAAAGGCTGAATACGTCTGGCATACGCACTGCAATGACCAAATTGGGAGCATGTAAGCCCTCTCTATTCGACCATGGAATCATAATATCTTTGATCTTCGCGAAGTTTGAGAATGTCAAGGTAAGAAAAAACCAATTTCAGCATTACCCAAACTTACTCTATTCTCAAATGTCAGTGGTCTGGCTTCAGAAGGCTCAAACCAATCGTAGTCGTCAGAGTCGATAGCACCGTACATAAACCAAAGTGCCATGGTGAAGTTGTATCTTTGAAGGTGACAAAACCCGGCTATGCTCGATCTTATGATCCCTGACGAATTTCGAAGTCTGATTCAGCCAAACCTACCTGCATGATCGCCGATGGTCGAGTATTTTCCGTACGTCTCTTTACAAAAGTTACGGATATTATTCCTAAGAAGGCGTTTGCAGATGAAAAATTAATTGGCAGAACCGCTCATACCTATCATGGGATGATCCGATAAACAAGATAGTTTTATTGAGAATCCAATCCATGCTACTAGTATCGTTTTGCGAGAGCCGTTTCATATACTGGGGACATGCGTCGCTCTGGAGGCTAAAAGCTTCTGGGATAGTAGACTCTCTGTTGATTGACTTGAGGGAGCGAACGTCGTTGATGCCATTAGGAGGGAACGGAATCCATCTCGTGTCTGAGACTTCCGAGCCAAGATATAACGTGCCTGGTCTCTTGAATGGGTCAGACTTGCACTGGGAAACACAGTGGTTTCGTTGGAAGAAAAACGGATGTGAAAGTGAGTTCGTTATATGAATTCCGTTTTGAAGAAATAGAATGACAGTGCATGCCACTAGGGTGTAAACCGTCAAATGCCTGGGGGTGACTTTGAGGAACGGCATATGTCGGGAAAAGACTCAGTCTGGTCACAAGACAAGCGTAAATCAGCATATCGCCATAGTCTGATATTCTTGAAAAATCCACCTATTCTGTAAAAGACGATATGGTTGACTTGGGCGGAGAAACAAATGCGACCGCAGAATTTGTTTCAACCACCGCGGTTCGATGCAAGAAAAGGAACACCCTCGGAAAACGGTAGATCCGCATACTGACTTTTAAAAAATCACAATCAAAGAGCACCACACTCGCGCTTCAAAGAACCAAATAACCGACTAATCATAGTGTTCTTGTAGCGCCAGGTAACTCAGGGACTAAGTGTTATCTCAGGGATTATTACCCCGCTTCGGAATCGTCATTTGAGTTATTTCTCTGTTTATGTAGGAGTGCCGATGAATACTTTTGACGAAACAGACCTATTTAAAGTCGTCGATATTAGGCTTTTTGTTACCCATATACTAGCTGAGTCTGTCCTTATGTATAGATGCACTGCGTTAAATATATGCTTTAGATAGATTAGTAATTACTTGAGAAGAATGAAATTCATATAGAACCTCTTTCCGTATGACGACCTGCATCATAACGTATTGAGTTTAATAAAGCTGCTTCATTAGTAGCTTTTCTTATGTGATAGTTCAAAGGGGTTTTCGTTTTTATCGCCGAGATTGACTCTGCTTGACTAGGTGACCGGTGCCGGTGATTAGTGAATGCTCCCAGCCAATACCGGAGTCTGATCAAACTTCAGAGATTTGGACAACCTGAGAATGCGCTTGGTATTAACAACAAGCGCGGTAGAATTTTCCTTTCAAAGTCGAAATCCATGAGCCGTCAAAAATCCCAACGTTTTATTTTCGGAACCCCGCGAAAATTCGCTTGTTACCGTGACGGTCAGCGCTTCAGCGCTCAGCATCAAATTTCCGCGTATACTCTGTTGTCCGTATGAGCAGGGGGCATATTTACTGAAATACATGATAACACTTGGAATATCCAAATCTCGGAAAAAAGTAATCTACCAAATTTGTCTTTTTCCATATATACGTGGTTCATCGTCAGAACTTCAGTGACTAACTACATATCGTTCCGTATGAAAATTATCCTGACCCTATATGTCTAGTGCCGGCTCCAGATATGTTGACAGACACAGACGAGAACAGACGAGAACGTGCCGATTCCCAATTGAAAAATTTCGGCTTTTTTGTCCAGCTTTGGCATGAGCGTAATCTAGTTCTCACGTGAAAAGGAGTTCTGTAAGCTTACTATGTCAAAGAATTTGGCTTTATTCTTTTATGATGATGGGAGAGGTATCAACAGGGTGTGAATCGAATTTCCAGCGAATGTCCACCGAGGCCGCCAGGCTAGCATCCTGTTGCTTGGCTGCGAGTACCGCTTTCCCCGATGCTACTAGAGTCAAACCCCTAAGACCAAACCCTTGATTTTTTTGAGAGGACAAGATGTGAATGAAAAATCCACACCACATCTTTATCTCTCCCAGAACTTGGATTGGCACAAGGGATTCATAAACTCTTTCCAAACGGGATCGCCGAGATGCATGAACGCCCGTATGGAGATCACTTTTTCCCGTTGAAAATTCTTGATTGAATAATCCCATCATGAACATGTCCCATATAACCCTTTGCACGGACTCGTACCCCTACTTTATACCAGATTTTCTACAAGAAATGGTGAGAACTTGGGAGGATCGTACTTCATGATCGCGGGTTTTCCTCGCATTTGAGGAAAAACGACGATTGATACTAGATTTAACTTGATCATAAATCATGATTTACCTAGGTGATGACGACCATTTCGATAAATTTATGTATTCCATACATTTATCGCCGGCGTACCTTCCATTGTCTTATCAACAATCATGAGTCTACGGTAGGCCTCATAAGAGAACCCATTTTCTTTTGTTAAAGTACTTGGGATATGCATCAGTATTTTTTAACGGGAGGAAACCCACTCTCATTATCCATCTTTGGTCGAGAAGGAAACTTCTCAACCGCATTCTATGGCTAACAGGAGTTTTAGAAAGCAAGGGGGAGAATTAATACAGGACTCGTCATATCAGTCCTCGCATGTAAGTTTAGCCAACTCCGGAGTCCGCACTGTTGCATGTTCATGTGTGCCAATCAGACAGTACACTGGGTTTTATGCCACATCACCTAAATTCAACAACCTCCTTTGGTGATGGTTTCATAAATATATGTTTTCTCCTCTGACGAAACCACCAAGAAAATATGATCTTCCTTCCGATTTGCCTCTTTGCCCAAGATCAAAGAACATTCTTTCCATCTCATCCTCCACAACATTTTGGAATGGGATGTCATTGAAGAGATAAGACAATCGGGTCAAAATCACCTATGAAGGTGGATTGATAGATGTAAATTTGGAGAATACTTGGGTAGGTCAGGATCCCGATGGTAATATACACGCCCGGACGATAAAAGTGAGATTTTTTTGCGATTTAATCACTCAAGATTTTTTGCCTAATTTCTTGAAAAAAACCTGAGTTTTCTTGTACGATTTTGTGAATTCGTCGGTTAGAGAACTCTCATTAAATTTTAATAAATTTTCAAAGTCAGTACATGATCCCGAAATTTGGCAATCGGCACGGCAAAAATAATTCCGTTCAAGTGGATGCATGTGACTATGAACGCGCGACGTGTGACAGCCTTATGAAGTTGAGCGAACATATATATGAGAATTAGGTATCATGAATACAAATACAATTACATCGTAGCTCATAGGATTCAATGCGACGTTGGAATTCATCAATATCAACACCCTCATCTATCCATTTTTCCTTCAGCTCCAACCAATCCTTCAGGGCCGCAATGCAATCATTATAGCATCGTCCTCCAACATTCCAAATTCGGTAGTTTACTTCCCTAATAAATTCACCGCAGAGAGGGACAATGTTTCGATTCCAAAGGGATACACCGTGGACTGGAATAAAATCTTCCAGGTCAACTGCGGAGCAGCAAATCCAGAAGAAGTTGACGGCCCATCTCCATTCATCTGTCCGACGGTGACAGAGATTGGACTCCATCCAGCAGTAAACCTCAACCGCAAGCCATGACCAGTCGTCGGAGGAGGATGGGATTTCGTGGACGCCAATCTGGAATGGAAACATGTATACATGTTTTACGAATGTGAAGGGACGCTAATAATTACGACTTAGTTCTGGAGGAACATTTTAGGATGTAGTTCATACCTTTGGTGGACGCTGTTTATCAAGTGCAGGCAAGGAAATGATCACCTCAAGCGTGGACTTGCAAATTTCAAATTTCACGGCTCAAAATTCGAGCAGTATTATTGAGCAGAACTCACCCCGTGAGAAGGATTTCGGAATTGAATTTTGGTGCGCGCGAAAATCTCTTCGTGTGAGAAGCTGTCCATGGAAGGCGAAGATTGGGCAAAGGAGGAAGGAGGTTGCAAAGATGAAAATGGCTAAGTTCGAAGATCAAACCAACACGTGACACTGACGGGGGCGGCTCGGTGACACGACACGGAAAAGCTCAAGCGCTTTTTTCAACATGCGGTTAATATACGTTGAGTGAAAAAGAACTTTCCGTCGGGTTTTGTAGCCTAGTGGTTAAAGCGAGTGGCTTTATTCAGACAATGCTGCGTCGTTTGTTCGATTCTCTGGGTGCTTCAATTTTTTTGCTTCATGTATATGTTAATTACGCCTGAACGGAATTATTTTTGCCGTGCCGATTGCCAAATTTCGGGATCATGTACTGACTTTGAAAATTTATTAAAATTTAATGAGAGTTCTCTAACCGACGAATTCACAAAATCGTACAAGAAAACTCAGGTTTTTTTCAAGAAATTAGGCAAAAAATCTTGAGTGATTAAATCGCAAAAAAATCTCACTTTTATCGTCCGGGCGTGTAGATGGTGATGATTACGGCGATGGTGGTGGTAAATCAAAAAACGGGGTAGAGCCTATAAACTCAGATTGCGGGAAATGAAAAATTCCGCACGCAAATCTTTTAATACCTGTGATATTTGGAAGCGCGAATAGGCGTTGCATATTGATAATATCGGTCAGAAAAAGCGGCCAAGTAGTAAACATACCAAAATCATCAAAAGCAAATAATACTTTCGATCACAAAATATCTCAAGTTCCGGTTGTAATTTATGCAGATTATGTAGTACGACTAGTCCACAGGTGTACGGGTTTGTATGTCTACCGTTTTAGCCTCAGAGGCCATGGCATGAACGCCAAACTGCCATTGCGCTCGTTACTTTCGTAAAGCCTTTACTTTTTTTTTTTTTCACGAACATGATAGAATTTAGTAACAAGTAAATTATTTCATTCCCTGATGATCTCCATTGTCAATTTATACAAGGGCATTTCCGTCGTAATACCAACATGAACGACATAAAACGTTACAGACTGAAAGATGAATTAATTTTGTGCATTATCGCCAGTACAAAAAGTCACTTCACCTTAGTAATTAAGCTGAAATTTGGAATCTGCGTTAAATCAAAGCCACACACGACAAAAGAATTCCACTGCTTCTCAGCTGTGGAAGACCCCAGCCAAAAATATATATCCTCTTCCGCACTCACGAGAGAGACAGCGTCGAGATCAGGTATAACCGATACTATTATGTCGAAATAGCCCGAATCACGGTACTTTTCTTCCTTGTCCCAGCTCAATAATCCCCATAGTAGAGGAGAGCTCTCATCTGGCCCGCTGAGAGGTTTCCAGTGTGCTAAACCAGACTGGGCAGGAGCAATTTGACGTTCAGGTGATACAGTGATCGATCCGATGAGAAGATGAGCATGTGGATTAGCTTGACGGATTCGTTTCCTATATCGAGAGGGGGGAAGGATCCGGAGACCCACGACTGGCGTTGTGAAAGAAGAGTCAGTAGAGGCTTTGACCTTGAACACAGTCTCAATTCGATACCATCCGTCGGTCACATGACTCCTTGATATCCTTGTCGAAGAACATGAAAGCATATATGAACATACATTATGCGGTTTGTCATTTGCCCATAAGAGTTCTGGAGAGACTTCTAGATGTTCCCAAGCAGCTGATACTTTCATCATTATGACGACAATTACAGCATCTCCTTCTGAGATAAGATTCCAGTTTTGCAGCGTACAGATCGGGATGGTCAGAAATGGGACGGGGGAATCATTGAGCATTGTAGTTGAAGCGAGTGTAAATTTGAGAGATGTGCTTCCTTGCCATGCGTCGAGCTCGATCAACGTCGCGTCTTGAATAATGATATCACCCACAAGGCGAAGGGGTTCATCCTTAAGCAAGCCACCGGAATTTGACTGGCACAAAGCGCGCATTTGAGGCCATAATCGATCCGGTAACGCAAAGGAGGCACCGATATCAGTCCAGCCAGACCTTCCAAGTTGATCATTTGGTATTGAACTATCAAAAACCTTCCTTCCTGACATCCACCAAGCGGTCCCAGAACCACGGCCGAAATTTGTATAAAATGGGCGACAGATGTCCTTCGGGTCTCCAATTCGGTTAAAACGTTGTCTAGGCCCGAAATAAGCACCAATGGGTTGAGAGGTCGGGTTTGGATTGTCAGCACTGGGTCCAACCCACAGACGTAAGTCGTCGTTCCACCACTCACTCCAAGAGCGTTCAGTCCCATCGTCCTTGGCCCGTTCCCATGTCCATCCCGGGGCGAAGATGGCAACAGACAAACCCAGAGGAGGTAGATCCGTAGGAAATATCATATCCAATGATTTTGATATGTCAAATCCTCCATAACAGTTTCTACCAAAGACGTCGATACCTTCAAATACATCTGACGGCGAGCGATCTAGGCTTTTGGCATTTCCTGAACTTTGTAAAAGTTTTGGATGATATGATGGCTCCCTTTCAGGCCCGGGCTGAAATTCCCCGGGCGGCGATGGAGGAGGCGGTGAGGCCCAAGTATAATTTGTGAATATTTTTTCAGCGGCCAGGAAAAAAGGGGCGTTTAGAGGAGTAAGTGCATCTTGCCATTGAAGTTTTCCTTCGGTGGTCACTGAATCGTACCTGGATTACACAAACTGTGAAAATTTCATTCGTTACGGAAGAGGTGAAATTTTACCAGATAATCTCGAAATGAGATCCGACGAGTCGCTTCCCTTCATTTCTGATATACGAAGTCCAATCCTCAAGGGCCCGAGCGTTCTTCCGCATGCGGTCTTCACGAGATTGACGTAGCCTAGGGGTTAAAACTGCTTTCATACCATACAGTTCCTTCTCAGCCATCAAATCTTCTTCATCTTTCTTTCTGTCTTTCTCCCCTCCGGTGTAAAATTCTTCGGGAGGTATGAAATTAAGATCGGTTTCAATATTGAGAAGGTACCCGTCGAACCCGTATTCTTGAGCAAGACGGATAAGCTTCTCGGCCGAATCGACGACGAAAGTCGGTTGGTCACCGTAAGGAGACCCCTGATATAGACATTTACAAAGATCGGCTTTTGATTCCTCCCATTCAAAGATTCTAAATAGAAACAACCTGTTTTTACCTTAGGAACAATTATTAATAGAAGAAGCATACAATGTTCCCAATACTTTTACTCCTCTACGATGACCTGCCTCTATCCATCCTCGGGGTGGCAAAGTAACACGGTTGTGCGAGAAACTGTGTCGGGCGAAATTCAGCCTCAAATAGCATCCAAATTATGGGTTACAGATAGTTACTAAATAAATGTGTCGATCAAATGCCTGAAACGAAGACGAGTCATTGATTTATTGTCAAATTTGAACAAGATTGCAACTGACCAGAACTCAAAAGAGTAGCCACGCTCAAAAAGACTTTCGGTGTAACCGCCCTTGAAATCATGACACACAAGCAATTTTGAAGTCTTGCCTTCTTCCTCGGCCGGTTCTGGACGTCGTGTTTGTGGTTCGCGACTTGGAAACCATAATAATAATTCGTCGATTGACTTCAAGTAGTCAATCTGTTCATAACATGAAGGCCAAATTGTTCAGCTCATCGCCAACTCATTTCGAACTGGTTTTGAATAATTACTCTTGTGATCCAAGCATCGTCACCATCGAAAGTAATTTCGGCTAGTCGGTCCCGCTGTAGGCTTCGGAGAGGCATGGAGCACAAGGCTGATCAGGGACAAGGACAAATGGTTGGCGCTAATTCATTGTTCTACGACTATTGCCAATGGAGCCTTAAAAGTAGCAACTAACTTATATTCGCAGTAATATACAATAGTTGAATTTACTTAAACATGGAAGTACATAACATAAAACACAACGAAGAAGACCTAAAGTGTCCCATGTTGGGCTCGATGAATACTGGTAACCCGCAGACCTTCTTGGATCGCAACAGCCTCGTCCGCCTAATGAGCACAATCTTAGCGAGGAATCATCAAATGATCCATGTAGAACGTACCCAAGGCAAAGTAAAGAACTTGCTATCCTTGAGATCTTCCTCGCGAATACCTTGTTCGTTGCCGAGGATAATGTCTAAATCTCGCGACTGGCTCTCTAACCAGGTCTTAACGAAAGAAGGGGGATCTTCAATGAACGATGTCAAGAAATCGAGTCTCGTTTTGGAACTCCGTATTGATTGCGCAGCCAGTCCAATCTTTTATTCAATATCGTTAATCGCAGATGTGCACAGGTATAGTGAATTACATACCTCATCATCTATTGAAGTGATTTGCTTTGTGGTCTCGATAGCTGAATGAATCACGTTCATCTTCGCTTTCAAAGCTATATCATCTAGGGGTATTTCTATATCATAGGCTTGCATGCCATTTGCGTTTGGTGGATCAACACTGGGATCATAAGGATTAAGACAGCATCGGGTTTACTTCAATAAATGACGCACTTGATAATATAGTCCAGCACAACCGGTTCAGGAGGCTGTAGGCACCGGTTTATCAGGTCGGGTAGTTGTTGAAAGGTGATCTGTTCTCGGTCAATAATCTGGTGAACCTGTCAGGGATGGCGTAGAGAAAGCCAGTTACATCAAGCCACGAACCGCTCTCAGCTTGGCATCCAGCCGGATTATCTTTCTATCCACCTTGTCTTGAAGACCATTAGCCTTGATGTAATGCCATAGAGCAGTAATAATCCCGGTCCGCGTGTCTTCTTTTGTATCCAGTAGTTCTGCCAGTGGTTTGGCGAGTCCGTGGCGGTCAGGATTTCTCCTTAAATGAAGGATAACTCGTGCCTTGACCGAAACGTCTCCACGTCTTTTGATCTCGAACCCGTCTTGGTCGGGCGATGTTCCAGGATGGCGCCACTAAAGATGCGTTAGGATTTTACCGCGCACTGCGTACATTGGAGGATAACATCTCACCTCTACAATGTTACTATCAGAGTACATCGACTGATCACGATCCAGCTCGATAACTAATGCTTTTAGGAACGACGTAAACTTGCGTGGCGGTATTTTTAAAGCTTGCACACTTGGATTTGCCTGTACAAAAGCGTTGCGTAATCTTGAATAATCTTGATATCAGTATGGCAAAATCTCACTTACATCATCCAGAAAACGTCCTTCCACTCTGAATGTCCAAGATGGGATATTTTGACCCGAAGCAAAGTCCACAGACGACAGGTCAACATCAGCATTGTCTCCTAGTTGCCATGGCTGACTCTCAGCGTGGTGTGATAAGAATATCCGCAAAGTGCGAGACACCTATTAAAGCGCGTATTTCATCAGCGACGCGTCCTGGATGCAGCGAAAATACAGCATACCGGAGAAACTTTGTTCATAGCATCTTGTATTTCCATTTTCTTTCTTGTAATTGTCCAGTCCAACTTTCTCTCCGCTTCTAGTAAATCGAGATAGAGCTTGGAGTCTTCAAAATCGTTCACTAATGAGCTCGGTATCGTTTTGTCTGTTATTTTCCGACGTCTAAAGCGATAAGTGAAATTTCTTATAAAATAAAGAAATTCAATTTATAACTTACTTGGCGGCTTTAGGAGCCTGCATGTCCATTCCTACTTGAGCATTTGTGCTCGTAGCCATTTTTTTGTCGGTGAGCAAACAGAAGAGGGATCCGTGGGAAACTCAAAGAACCTGATTCACCTGCTGACTAATTCGGCGTCATCATGAACTTCGCGCCTTTACGCGTTGCGCGATTCATTCCACAACTTTCACTTCGTTGTCTCCGTTGACACCTATTTTCGCATATCCGCTTATTTTATTTTATTTCATTTTCGATATACCAAATGGATTCCCAAGTTTTGAAACCGACAATTATACGAATAAAACGAAGGCGCGATGAAGAACCTCACGATGCGTTGTGTAATCCTTATGCTAATTTATCCCTTGCGATTAGTTCTGACTACATAAAATTAGTGGTTGAGTCTAAGAAGAAAAGATCCAGACCATCTGATCTTTTTGAGTTCGTAGAAACGGTTGAAGAGCACGAGATTACAAACAATCCGCAATATGGCAAAGATTTAATCGTGCGCCTCACGCCTAGTTCCTTTATTGTTTTTGACTGCTTTGTTTCTTTATCTTAAGGCTCGTGCAGGAACAGGGTTTAAAGAGCCTTCGTCTCCGTCCACGTCTACTCATAGTATGAAGTCACCTCAGAACCACACTGCGCCTCATAAGAGTCCCACCAAACGCTACACGGTTCTAAAGCCTGTTGCTCAGAACGTCACTATTGAAGAGTATGTTTCTTCGCGAATCCACCGAAATCTATAATATATAGCCGCATATTTCTTAGGGATAAATCATCTACAAAGCCAACCACTGAAGGACTGGCCATGTATGACGCCGTTATAGACACCCGAGCTCGAAGGAAGCGTAAAGAAGATCCTGCAATGTCGGAGATTATAGATGGCATATCAGGATGTATGTTATATAAATTATTTTTCTTCGATTTTCTTTTCGTAAGCCTGTTTAGTGGGAAAGGAAACCACGAATACCGATGATAATACGGACGATAAATTCGTGGTGGACGTATATTTACAACGTCCAATGCCTGCTGATTATCGAATGCCGGAGAGTGTCGGTTTGCTGTAAGAATTTGATTGATTGATTTTCGCTCTGGTCACATTGCTAACAATTTTCCTATCCTATAGCTCTAGGAGTAGTCTGTTAAATGCCGAAATGGTCGATTCTGATCCAGGTTCGGATTCTCCTTCTGATGAGGATGACGAAAATTCTAATTGTATGGATTACCTTGGTCATTAAAATGTTTACTGATTTTAGTCTAATAGCGGAGGATTTCTATCGTAACGACTACCCGGATGAGGACCCGGATGAAGACAGCGATCACTCTTTCGCAGGTAGATGAAAATTTCTCGTTTGGCGAAAATTAGTGACCTTTAATAGATTATGATAATGAATATTCTGAAGAGGAAGAAGAGGAAGAAGAGGACGATGAAGAGGAGCGAGCGGAACTTCGTGATCTCCTTCGTTCTAGAGGAATCATCATGCCAGAATGAGATTTCCCACCGGTCTGTCCTCGTTCTTGAATTCACAAAAATCCATCCCCCCCTCTCCCCCCGTTGGTCCTTCCCTGCAATTATCTTTTCCAACCAAGAATTTTCGTTTCGTCAAATGTCAACTTCAGATAATATTCCCATGCATTCCTTCGCAGATCTTGAATTATAATGACTCATTTGTATCACTGCAGTAGCTCCAAACGTGTAGCAAAGAACAAATTCATATAGAATATAAAGCACAAATTTTATTTTACATCGTCGAGAGAGTGAGAGAGAAAAGTTATAGAAAAACATCGTTCAATTCTTTGTCTGGACTAGATCTTAGAACTGATTTACCCATATCAAATACAAGTTCGCTGACGGAAACCGTCTTTTGGAACAGTCTTCCACGTTCATTGTCGGGAATAATAGGCCTGAGAACGCCACCCCGCTTTTTGGAAGGACTGGAACTGTATTCGACGGATTCGCCAATTGATTTACGCTTGCTTGGAGAAACAGGCGGTGTTGGTAATTCACCGTTAGAAAACGGCAATAAAGGGGGTGGTGGGATATTTTCCGCGTTGTTTTTGCGAATTTTTCCTGTACCAAGCATTTAGGGAAAGGGTTTCTCCAGTTTCTTATAAGTGAAAGCATATACCTTTGGGAACTGAGGTTGAGCGCTTCACGACCGTAATTTTTTGTTCCGTAGGACCGTCCCCAAATAAAGTTTTCTGAATCTCCCAATCCTGAGGTCGTGTCTTTTTCCAGTCTTCAAGAACTTTGGCGACCCATGAATCGGTGTCGGAAGCGACATAATAATCGAATATGTTGTCCCATTCATTAGCGGGCGGGGTTTTATTTACGAAGATAACTTTCCCGGACCCTGTTTTGTGCTCATGGACGACACGGGCAAAGTCCTTGACTAATTTTCGTAGACCGTGTACTTTCAGAGACGTTCCCATGATAATCAGTAGGTCTGGTTTTTTTCCCAGATCTAATGTTTGAATAGTTCCAATGTCATCGCCTAATGGGTGACTTTCATCGTATAAGACAATAGCGGGTCGTAGAGTGCCGACTTTCAAAGGACGAGCTGATCGAGCACGTCGTTCATCCGCTTTAAAAATGAAAATTAGATGTTAAACTAAATTAGTCCCAAAAAAAAACCTCACATCGCTTTGTGCATTCTTGACAGTCTGGCGGAGTTCCTTCACGGAACGTTGCCAAATGCTGGTTCTCGCATTTCGTCTCAGCCGCACAAATCACACACCGTACGCGGTGAATGTCGCCATGTAATTGTACATTCTTGATTTCCTTCACTTTGAGTTTGTTGTTGCTAGCCTTCCCTGTAGCTTTCTCTGCATCGGATGACGTGCAAACCAGTCCGACTCGAGCTTCTAGACCGTCAATATTTTGTGTATAAGACCGCAAGAGTTTTCCTTTCGCGTCTAGTGTCTTGATGAAGTGATGTGTCGATGAGGGTGAAGCTAGATCAATAGAAGTCTTGAGCTCCGCCATGAATGTGTAAAAAAGGGCAGTGGATGTGGGGTCGCGAAAGAGAGCAGCGTCGAAAAGGTCACGTCCTTTCATCACCACGTCCGGAAATTTTGCTTTGACGAGCGCGTATAACCCATCAGAGGAGCGAAAATCCTGTAGACATAAAAGGTTATTTACAGAAGAGAAATAAGTTAGGACTGAACGTACCGGGATCCCTGAAGAACAAGATATGCCCGCCCCCGTTACGACGACTATTTTCTTGCTCTTGAAGACCGTTGACGACAGATTACCCAATGCGCGTTTGACTTTCGCGTCTGACGCGATTAGACTCATGTCTAGTGAAGTTATCATGTCTCAGAAGACCCCCAAAATTGGATGGAGAGTAAGAAGTACGAGACAGAGGGTTGGTGGTAAAAATTGCAAGGAACGCGACTTGTCCCGTGACTTCAAGTATGGCGAATCTTTATTACGTAATTCTTCTGTCCCGAGACACGCCCCCGCATGCTTCGCAATGCAGCTCTACTGCCGCGACATTATGGGAAACATGCCAGTCAATTATTCTCTCAAAAATTAGCTCGTTATTCAACCTCTGCAGAACCCAACCGACCAATCGAGCTTGACCCTGCTTTGCAGGCATTGCTCCAAGATGCCGACAAGTCCCTCAAAATCAAACGGTCAAAACGAAGTCATGGAAGAGATACAAGTTCTCATTCTCACAAAGAGCTGGAAATCGTGTCAAGAAAAGTAACAAACCGAGCCATTGATGATGAGACACTACTTGGGGCAGGAGAAGAAGATACAGTATTTCCAAGGTCCGAAAGAAAATCCCCCGCTGCTTCCTTTGGGAGTAGACAAATCGGGACCGTTATTTTACCCTTTGAGATGCAGCAGTCTGTCCTGGCTTTGATATCAGGTAAGGTTCGCCGTGGACATTGTCTATTTCACTTGCTCATTTTTTTTCAACCTTTCCAAGATTCAGAAAAACCACTAATTCATGTGGACGCGGACCGTCTCTTCAACACCTCCAAAGCCGAAGAAACGGACGATAAAGTGCCTCCAGCATGGGACCTTCATTACATACCAACGCGAAGCACTGAAGTACGCTCTACTTCTAAGATCTCCCATATCAAAGCGCGTTTGAGCCGAATTCGCGATGGAACTGCCTTTGCGTCGGTTGTAATGCCAGCGCAATATGCCGTTATTCGAGCAGTTTTGGAACAGACAAAGAGACGGCTCGGTGACGAATGGGCTCGAAAGGTCAACCATGTAATTGAATGGGGGAGCGGAACAGGCGCTGCAATTTGGTGCGTTAATATTTTCTTTCAATGACCAACATCCCGAGATTCTCCTTCTCAGGGCTGCACATCATACTTTCCAAAAATCCCGCCAGTCCCTCCCAGAAGAAGAGTCACCAACGCAGGACGAGGACAGAGATATACCACGGAACATTCAGCTACAGCAGTCGAGCCTAAAATCATACATAGCCATCGAAAAGCGGG
The DNA here is from genome assembly GCA_027605045.1 of Phallus indusiatus. Classification (NCBI taxonomy): domain Eukaryota; kingdom Fungi; phylum Basidiomycota; class Agaricomycetes; order Phallales; family Phallaceae; genus Phallus; species Phallus indusiatus. The sequence continues at coordinate 1,289,852 of JAQFWX010000016.1, read as the reverse complement.
ACGGTCTCAATAATATCGCACGGAAGTTATTGAAGGATGTTCCCATTTCATCGTCCATATCCATCCAAAGAGATGATTTACTTTCCATGTCCTCTACCGGCGAAGAGACAATTGCGATAACGGCATTTCTACTTAGCACGATTCAAACTATTGGATCTAAGAAGGCTATGCTTCGAGAAATGTGGAACTCTGGGGCTAATCTCATGGTAGGTGTCCACCTCACTTTGCGGCAACGCTCTCCCCACTGACTCTTCTCAGGTTCTCATAGAAGATGCATCTGCCGACGGCTTTCGAGATATCACAGATGCTCGAGACTTCCTTCTTCGTCTTGGAAATGAACAATCTGAAGTATCTGAGCTAGCCAGCTCGAACCTAACCGCTAAACATGGTGCCCATGTTGTCGCGCCTTGCCCCCACGACAAACCCTGTCCACTCGCGTTCCATCAAAAGATATCGTCATCAAAACGTGCTTTCGAGATGACGTCTTCTCTTTCTTCAATGGCCCGATGCACGTTTATGCAGCGTCTACAACGACCGTCTTTTGTCAGGCTTACTAAACATGCAAAGAGAGGCGAGGAAGATGTTGGGTATTCTTATGTTGTTATCCGACGTGGCGACCGTGCTAGACCTCCGTTTGCCGTGGGTCAACTACAAGGGAGGGAAGGGGCTGTTGCTCGATGGGCTGAGGATGCGAGAAAAGCTAGGGAAGCAGACCTAGACAAGACATGGGTGATGCACGAAAGCGACATCAACCCTGTTTCTGCCATTCCTGTCAATGAACCTGCGGACGGAGCTGTTCTCGAAAACGTCGCTGAAGAGGAAGTTATGTCACAAAAGGCGCAAGAAGAGGAGGTTATCCCTGCCGATGAGCTGATCAAAGGAGATTTAGCCTCCGTATCTTCTTCGTTGGACCCCGACAATTTGTCATTACAGAACGATGATCTAGAGGCTACATTGAGAGAAGAGTCTTATTCGTGGCCTCGGATCAATTTCTCGCCATTAAAGCGAAATGGCCATGTCATTATTGATGCATGCATGCCAGAAGGTCAGTCAGAAACTACTTTTCGCGTTCTCAATATTCAATCCGTCTTTTATCACTTAGGCTCAATCATGAGAATGACCTTCCCACGCTCCCAAGGAAAACAAATCTACTACGACGCACGAAAATGCAGCTGGGGGGATATCTTTCCTCATGCTCCAAAGCACCAACCCATCCCACGTTTCACCGGGCGGCCTGGGAAGACGGCTAAGGCTTTCTTGAAAGAAGCACTGAAAGAAGAGAGTGCTGAAGAGCGCGAAATGGCAAAGTTGTTGAGCCCCTTGAGCGATGATAAAGCTCGTGGTAAAAAGATCAAGCGCGCGGCACAAGAGGATGCTAACGCAACTCGAGCCGGGTGGTCTGATGTTATAGGCCAGTTGAAAATAGAAGAAAAGAAGAGGCGACATGAACGGAGAAAGGTTAGAAATCAAAAAGAGGCTGATCTCGAATAGACAAAGTTTTAATTGTCGCTATCGACGCACCCTTGTATCCTTATATATCGATGTACTAGTAATAACTACTCCCATGCTCAGCAGTTTTATGTTGGACTCGGTGCTTAAGCCCGAATTGCTCGATGCCGCCGAAGGTGCAAGCTACTCGGTTCAGAGCCTGGGGGAGAAGCCAATTCGGGCACCAAGTTGAAACTAATTTTCATCGTCTTTGAGCTGATTTCGGTGAATAACAATTAATTCTGCTTTTCTATAGATATTCTAACAAATAGTGGCGTAGCGGTTACGAGGAACATCTAAATATCTAGAATAAATTATTGGGGAACAAATTTATTTAGGAATTCACGAAGTTCTTTTCGTGCATCTCCATCCTCCTTCCACGCCGAGCTCACTTTCCTCTGCAACGCATGAATGTTTTCCCTCTTCTGGATACCGTCGATTCCCCACGCCTTAGACAGGACTGATCGGAATTCTTCCTCGGCAGCTTCGGGGGTTCCAGTGGGTTTAATGCCACGACAAAGTGGACGAAGCCCGTCATTCACCCGTGTCTCGAAAAGCTCGTATGCGATATTCAAAGATGTGCTGATATACGCGGCATTGACCTGTTGGTCTGCAGCAAGAGGCCATGCAATCCTTTACCAAAAAATATGTATGAGAAGATGCGCATTACCAAGGGTAAAACATTGAACTTACAAAGGAACGCCATGCGCTACTGCTTCGGTAATGCTGTTATTGCCACAATGTGTCATGAAAAACCCTGTGGCTCGGTGTCCCAAAATCACATGCTGCGGAGCCCAAGGTGTAACAACTGCAAGTTGAGAAGCCTTAAACTTCTCCTGCAGGTAAGAAGGCATTTCAATTCTGGGATTGAGAGATAGAATCTAGTACGAAACACTTAGTAAAGTATATCTGAAACAAATCATGAAATGGTATGCACCAAGGGAATCTTCATATCTAGTACTATATCAAGCATTTTCCATACAGTTTCACCCACCGGCCAGAAGACCGTACCGAAGGAAATCTTGATAAAAATTTAGCAAATGAATCTTTAGCGTTCAACGTGGACATACATAAAGAAGAGAATAATCTCCATGCGACTTTTGAGTGTTTTCAAGAAGAGCTTTTATTTCAGCCCCGTTTGGAGATCCGTTTAATTCTTTTTCTTGAGAGTGCGATAACTGCTTGTCCGCAGATACCTCATCAGGTAGGAACGGTCCGACGAAGTAGACAGGTCGAGGAGCGAACCATGTTCTGTAAGCAGCGCAGATTTTCGGCTCATATGATACATTTCCCAGTGAAACAACACCGTCGCATTCTTGAAAGGCTCTATGTGGAATTAGTCGTCTGATGCATATGTTTATGATAATCATGAAAAACTACTACATACTTGTAACCAGCTGCGAAGACAACTTCATTAGAAAATGCCAATGTATGCGGCTAAACAGAAAATCAAGGTTTAATCTTTGAGTGTGTCTCCTGGGATAATCTGATATGCTTACATCTATGTTATGCGAATTAAACTCATAATCGTACATGGGTGGCAGTCCAGGGAGTTCTACCACCTCTCCAGCGTGTGGTTGGTATAACTAAAAAGGTTCACATTTTAGTAAATGGACAAAACAAAACGTCGAAAGCTGGTAGCTTACCTCGCCTAAAATGTTATAGTATGACTCTCCTGTTCCTTTGGCGAGTTTTTCAGCCTTCAAGAGAGGTTCATTTCCCAAACCGCCCAGCGACTGTGGTCCAAAGTAACGTAACATCGCATTGAGAGAAGCAGTATTCCATGCTAAAACTGGGACCTTGCTTCCACTAACTTTGCGAATCCCTTTTAGTATGTCATATAAGAAAGGCTAGACTAGAATTAATTATTATTTCGATAATGGACTTCAAAACTCACATCGAGGAGAATAACATCCGGTCGGGTGACAGCTGGAATAACCTGTCCTGTGTTGCAAGACACTGGTTTTTCCTCGTATAAATTGGGATAAAGGTTATTGAATGTTTCAGTAAATGATCGGAAGGTTTCTATAAGACCCGTGGCATTAACGTCCCCCAATTGCAAAAGTCTATGTTCTTAATTAGTATAATATACGATATGATAAACAAAACAGCTTGACCTGATATGGTCCTTCAGTTCCTTTTCTTCTTTGGTAAAATATCTATCCATCTCGTTTTCTAACTTGGCTTTGAAGTCGCCAGCCGTTGTGAATGTTATGATAATGTCTGGTCGCTCGTGAACCAGCTTGGTGGCCAAGGCAACAAAAGGTCTAAGGTGTCCTAGCCAGCCGGGGCTTGAGTCAACGGATTGAACAGATTACAAGCATCAAAAACTTACCCCATGCCGGAGCAGCAACGAAAAGGACGTGTCTGAATGACGACAACTTGGGCATATTGTTCATACTAGGTTTTGTATAGAGAGGTTACGGTGGAAAGGATCTGTAGTTAGGATAACAAAGATCAAAGGCTGGCTTTATATACATAACGACCTAAAAAAAGCAGTGATATCAGTGAGCGGCAATGTTGCTTTAGTGAACGCGCGATATTGTTAGTAATGCGAATCCGATGGCTTTGCTTGCACCTTCTATGCGTCCTATCAACAAGGAAATCTCCAAGCATGGCCTAGGCACCGTCTTCAATGATAGAATGGCGTTGTCGTTTCCCTAATAGGACAATTTCTAACACTCTGACTTGCTATTGGACGAGTGCAACAGAGACTCCTTCCAAAGGAAGCCGCCGGCTAAAACTTGATTATTAACACATCATATACGTATGTGTGTCTTTTGAATAAAAACCCGGCTGGTGACGGAGTATTTGAGTACTATCTTCAAATCACAGCCCAGCTTGTTGTTTATGTTGTTGAGTGAATGATAAAGCAGTTGATGATGCTGACTCAGTCGCCCGCCGTATTGCCGTAGTAATTCATTTGGAGCGAGCCTCGACGTGTTGAAAGCGTAATTGGACAGCTTTAAAGCGTTCAATCATTTGTCAGCTCCAACTTTTGATCAGTCATAAGGCGGAACGCTGAACTTGGCAAAAAGTCCATACTTTATTGAAATGTGCCCCAAAGGGATTGGGCCCAAACCGAGGGTGTTGTCGGCTCGGGGCCGGGATGCACCGATGATGCATGATGCATGATGTTCCGTTTCCGTCTTGAGGTCTATGATCAGCGGCAGGAACCTGGACTAATGGGGATGCTCGTCAGTTACTAAATTTACAGGAATTGTGATATAGTATTTATATCGCAGTTTCTTCTAATGTAATGATGAGTATAACAGGCAAATATTTGGGGCTTAAGCCTTAAGTACACATTTACAGTATTTATCGTCCGTTGAAAATCGGAGGCAGTTAAATGGGCCATACATCCGCGACATATCAATCGTAATTAAGAGTAGATATTAATTGGTAAGATGGAACAAAAGGACTAGTGCTGTCGAAGAGCTTGCTTGATTATATCTGCAGCCTTTTCCGCAATCGCATATACAGAAGCTGTCTGAAAAAAAGACGAGGTGGAGATAAGCGGCTGTAAGTCAGCAACAATACGACGCGCTTACTGTGTGTCCAGACATGATCCTAGGAAAGATGGAGGCGTCCGCGATCCTCACGTTCTCGAGACCGTGAACCTTTAATTGAGCATCGACTACACCGTCATTTTCCAATTTTGCCATCCGACAAGTACATGCGGGGTGAAATAAAGTTGCAGCTCTCTTTTTTACTTCTTCTTCCAGCACTTCGTCTGAGGCTCCCACAAGCTTGTAGTCATGACGAGGGTAATGTTGATCCGGGGAAATAGAGGATAATGGTTCGGTCCTCGCAACTTTGAGTATAATCTTAAGTCCTCGAACTAACACCGCAACGTCATTTTGTTCATTCAAATATCTGCAAGACGAGAAAGTGGTGAGTGAAAAGCTATAACTCAAACTATTACAGCTCTGACATACGCAGGGTCAATAAGAGGCGGGTCAAAAGGGTTGGCTGATTTTAGTGTCACTTTCCCGCGACTCTGTGGTCTAAGCAGGGCAAAGACTTCAATATACTGAACCAAGGAAATTAAAATGTTATACCTCAATAGAATCGCAGTGATATTCATTGAAGGGAGCGTAATCGGTCGGCCCTCGTTGAACTTTAGTGGGTTAAAGCCTACTGGTAGACATATAAGCTCGATATCGGGAGCATTTGGACCAGAAGTTTCGTCTTTGATAATATACTTGTCTTGGTCGAACAATTTGAGATCATCAGAGCGTATAAAAGCAGCTGCTTCACCCCCCTGTTTCATTGTCTCAGCATAAAAAATAGAAAATGTTTAGTCAAAGGGAAGTCTAACATTGGAAGTCATAGGACCAGAACCAAAAAGCTTCCACTGGAGAACGGCAAGAAGTGTCCGAACTTTGTCCATGGCGGAATACCCCGCGATAAATTGATTTGATCCCGACGTGAGTGAAAACGTTCCATGTACACTGAGATGATCTTGCAGATTTTTGCCAACGCCCGGAAGATCATGAACGACTGGTATACCGAGTCTTTCAAGCTCGTCTTTAGGTCCAACGCCTGAAAGCATAAGTATTTGTGGAGAATGCACCGCACCGGCTCTAACTTTTTATTAACACTTTGCAAAATACAGTCACTCATGTAAAAATACCAACGTTATAATGAGCTCTCTCTTTACTTTGACTCGGTATGAAGATCTGATCGAATTTTTGTTGGTATGAGCGAACTCTAAACCAATTGCCCGTTTTTTACCGTCTCGGGTATCGAAAATAACACGGGTCGCGGTTGAATATACGGCTACTTTGAGATTAGGCCTACCAAGTACTTCTGGTGTCAAGTAAGCTGATTCCCCGGTCACGCGCGTCCCTTTCTTATCGATATATGTCACTAGGAGAACTGAGATTTGGTGAGATAAAGCATAACGAAATTAACGTACTAATCTAATAAAACAGGAAAAAAGACGTTAGAATCTTCTGAAGTGCAGACTAAGGATACTAACTTTGGCAACACCCATTGTTCCCTTAGATGAGTTCACATCTGGGTTTTCTGGTATCCCCAAATTCTTGCAGGCCTCAATGAACGACTTTGTTCCTTTAGAGAAATAGCCAAAAAATCCCACGTTAACAGGTCCACTTTGCCCCTGATTCATAGCCATAAAAATCCCTAGGGAAACAGCGACTAGTTCAACACTTACCCTTTCCTTCAAATCCACGACGGGAAAGTCAGGATGAGAATTATAGTTTTCAAATTTAAAAAAATATCTAAATGCCGAAATAAATCAATTTCCCATTTCGATATGAATAAGACAGCGTACTTGCGAAAAGCCTTATAGCTCCATTCTTCGGCGCCGTCTAAACCGGTTTTGGCCCATTCGTCAAAGTCACTCGGTGCTCCGATCTGGAACCTGCAAAAAGTGAATAAATCCGCTCAGATAATCTTGCAAATACGTACATTGACGCGTTCATCGCGGTGCCTAAGAAACGTTAGTATGTATCCCGCTTATATTTCCAGAACCGAGCAAACTCACAACCACCAAGTACCTTGGCTGAAAATAAAATCAGAATTGAAAAATGTGAAGAGTTAAATAAATACCTCTTGGCCAATACACCTTTCTGTCCTCGAGGTGTCCTTGAGATTCGGTGAATAATCGATATTCGTTACGGGTACCAAAAAGTCTCGAGTAGCCTATGGGTATTCGACTGAACAATAATTTACGAGAGCTGGGAAAAAAACTTGTCAACAACGCAAGAATTCGACATGTCTTCCTAAGGTAAACATGCCTTCCGCCCGCTTCCACCAATAAAACGCGCACATTGGGATCTTCAGACAAGCGGGATGCAAGCGCGCAACCAGCTGGTCCACCACCCACAACAACAACATCATATTCAAAAGTCGACCCGTCCAACCCACTCAGATCATCCTTAACTTTATCCTTTACTTCCTCAGCAATGGTATCCGGGGAATGCACCAGGCCATCGGTAGACTTTGACCGCACTAGAGAATATAAGAAAACAATAGAAAGAGCTGAGGCGCAAAAAAGTCCATTACTAGACTGCGTAATAGAAGGAATATGATCCAATATCCAAGCAGACATGTTGTCTGGGATTCAAGAGGTTTTCGCTTACTTTTATATTAAAGCTAAACGGAGCAATTACCTAATCTTTTGAATCAAGGGGATGAGACACCGATTGGCCCGCGGGGAACAGGGAAGTAAATGCATCAAAATATTCCATGCCATATGCTCGGGTTCACAACTAGAGTCAAGATCTACTTTCTTGTTTTAATCTCCATCCCGAGTAAATCCAACCTGTAATCAGATGGGTTCACAAGGGAATACCCTGGAAAGCGGCGTGTGGGAAGTCAAAAGAACTACTTTGAGCGTGACCATACATATGTCACGGTAGCACAGCTTCGGCTTATTACGCAAGCCTAACAGAGACGCCTTAGGGAACGTAAAGGCTACTCCAAAGGCGGTTTTTCGAAATTCACAAACCTAAACACACAGGAGAGATTTAAAACAACAACCAATATATAGCTTTCTTTTAAATAAAAACATATCCGCCATTTATGTATTATTAAAACCCAGATAGATTGAAGCTCAATTGAGAACTTTGTTGCCGGAAAATGATTCATGAAACATCACGTCTATTTCTCATCTTCGGGCAGACTATTATAGATGCTGCAAAGCTGCTCCCATTGTGCATCAGGAGAGACAGAGTTTGGTCCGCTCACAATACCTAGAAAAGTGTCAATCATGACTTTTTAATTCTTCATTGCAATTAACGTACCAGATGGATCCTCAGCAAAGACGGCCGCAAGACCAGCCTCCAAGTGCCAATCAATGTGACAGTGGATAAACCAAGGACCTATAAAAGTTCAATTTTTAGACTTAGAAGCTAAAAATTCAGCGACGTACCTGGGTTGTCGGTTCTAAATCTAAGACGGAGCGGGTTTTCAGTAGTACCACCGCTAGCCGCTGTATCACGACGGGGAGGGTTGACAAAGTTGACAGGTCCACCGGAAGCAGACTGAATGACATCGAAAGTATGTCCGCTAAAGAAAGGTCATTTTTTATCCGCTTTTACAAAGAGAGCGTATTAAACTTACTGCAAATGGAATGCGTGGCCTGCTCCACCAATGAAAGCAACTTCAATAGTTGCGTTTGGCATCAATGTGAAAGTATTTTCGTTGGTGCCAAACATAGGGCTAAAAAATGTCAGACTTAGTGATATATTAGCCAAACAATAGGGACAACACACTTCGGGTTGCTGAGGATATTAAGTAACGTAGGAACATCGGGAGATTTATATTGAACCCCGTTGATAGTCTACGAAATTTGAGTAAGAGAAATCAACAAGTGTGTTTGAGGTAGGTGCTCACCCAAACATCACCGTTTGCTGCGGTAGTAGTGAACGTGAAGTTGAAAACTTGATCAGCCGGACCATCTCCACCTGGCGCACCAGGGTTAAGCAGGGGCTATTGATATATTTCAGGAAGAAGAAAGACCCGTTAAAAATTTAGCACTTACCGCCATTTGGAATTCCTCGAACTGTACAGGGCCTGAGGAAAAAATTTGGGATGAAGTAGGCTCAGCATTGGGAGCACCGTCGTAGTGTAAAACAGCGAAAGTATCCGTTCCGTTGACTGAAAAATGAAGTCAGTCGTGAGATTGTACAGGAGCAAATGTGTCGTTGTCGACTCGAAACATGACGTACAATTGGGATTGTCTGAACTAGTCGGGGAACCACGGACTGTTTGAGTGGCACTGATCCCTAGTAACAAGCTTGCGTCAATATATCGCTCCGACTTTACAGTATTAGTAACTCACAGTAATTGTCGACAGATTGGTTGGCAGTGATCTGAATTTAGTTAATGCCAGTCCAACGATAAATTATAACCGAAAAAAATATTACTTACCACAACACTGTATCGCTGTGCGGGCAGAATATTGATAGAATCAACAACGTAAGGAACAGTCGAAATGCCTATAATATTGTTAGTAAGGACTATGCACAAAGAGGGAAAAGAGTTACCATCAGCTTCAATAACAGTCATCCTGTGATTTTGAATAGAAACATTGAAGAAGCCGTTGGCAGACAAGCTAACGAGTCTCAGACGATATCTTTTGCCTTGAGTAACATTGATATTGGTAAGAGGCACATCTGGGCCACCATTGAAACGACCGGCGCTGTTGATCAAACCCGAATCGGGAACGGGTTCATTCCCTCCGGCAAACCAGTTATCTGCACAGATTGTTAATTAATCCCATCGAGAGAGGGGGGAAAAAGGACACACTTGTGAGATTCAATGCGGTGTTATGGTACCAATCCGAAAGTGTGATGACACTGAAAAGAATTAGAATGAGGTAAACTCGACGCTTCACTTGGGACATACGTAGTTTCATCATCAACATCATATAGGCCCAAATGGGGATCTTCAGGATCATCTTTTAATTCGGGATTTAAGTAAATTAGTCATTGTCAAGGTCTAGCGATCATACGCACAAATTACAATGGGTCCTCGAATACCATCAACGTATTGAGTGCTAAGATGACTGTGATACCTAAGCATACATATCAGCTCATGTACACCATTAAAACTCATCACTGTGCTATCTTACCAGAAAGTGCCGGATTGATTGCCCAAAACGAGTTCATAGGAGAATGAATTGCTAGAATTCTCTAAGCAAAAAGACTTATTCGACATTTAAAGAACTTACTTGGGAGCAATCGGGCACTGCGTAACGAATGAAGGTCCATCATTTCTAAAGTGAATTGTTAGCGGATATAGGAAGATATGCTGTACGAATGAACTTACTCTGCGTTTCGATGTTGGAACTAATTGTGCAAAATAGTGAATTCTAGCTCATAATGTAAACAGCATTCTCGCGGGAACTTACAATACCGTGCCAGTGCTACAGTAGCGCGCAAAAGTTTTGCACGTGACGCAAAAATGAGCTGTCAAAACTTTTTTGTCGATACCATTCTATAAACTCTGTAATAAATATATCTGAAATTTTAATCATGGGCTCTTTAGCAAAGGTAAATTGCGTAAACAAAATTTCAGAAGATTTGTGTGATGCAATGTCGCTCCACAGTGAGATTTGTAGTCGAGGTGGCTACTAGCCGGCACCACCGTGTCGCGTCGTAAAACTGTCTCCTCGTATCTTTTGTGAATTCCAAGCTACTCGCTCATCCAAATTGTCCAAAATTTTTTCCCTTGTTTAAAAAACTACTCTACTTTTGATTTCTACAATGGTTTCCTGCACACCTACAAAAAAAGCTCATATTTGGCATGCACACAAAGCTGGCCAGCCATTCTCAGAAATCGCGAACTATCTCCACCTTGACCCATCAGTTGTCTCTCGAAACTACCACAAATTGGAGGAACAGGGCCCTAATCCAAACTTCTATGCAAGGCCATACATTTCTGGTCGTCCAAGGGCTTTGTCGCCCCATGCTGAGCGTCGTGCTGTGCGCTCCGTCAATTCTGGGGAGTGCCGGGATGCTACTGATGTCCAGCAAAAACTATTTCCGGAGCTGTCAGCTTCAACACTTCGTCGAATGTTTACTCGGAAGGGTCTCCATGGACGTGTGCGATGGCGAAAACCTTGGCTTTCGAAAAAGCACATTATGAACCGGAAATGTTGGGCTGAGCAATTTCGCAAGCGGCGTGAATTTTTTTGGCGCAAAGTATGGTATTCGGACGAGTCGAAATTCAATCTTTTTGGTTCTGACGGAAAGACTTATTGCCGGAGAAGGGATGGAGAAGGATTGTTGGATAAAAATATAAAGAAAGTCGTGAAGCATGGTGGTGGGAATATAATGGTCTGGGGCTGTATCTCATGGCATGGGCCGGGTCGACTGCACCGGGTCATAGGACGCATGAACGCGAAGCAATATACTCACATATTGTCCCGTTCCTTCCTAGGTTCCCTCAAAGACAAAAAAATCCGCCCATCCAATGCTATTTTTCAACAGGATAACGATCCAAAACACACATCCAAGCTTGCAAAAGCATGGTTCAAAAAGCAAAAGATCACATTACTTCCCTGGCCGGCTTCTTCTCCTGATCAAAACATCATAGAACATGTCTGGGATCATATAGATAGGAAAATACGAGCAAGAGAAGTGCAACCGCGCAATCTCGACCACCTGTGGGAGATTTTGCAGGAGGAATGGGCCGCTATGGACCGCACCTATATCCGGCATCTGTATGAGTCCATACCTCGTCGGATTGAAGCATTATATGAGGCAGGTGGACGTCATACAAAGTATTAACACTCTCAGTTTTTATTTTTTTGATATCTGAATTTTATGAGCCAAGCCAGGCCAAATAATATGATGTATTGTTAGTAAAAAAAAGTGCTTCATTCTCATATATGATAACTTTTTATTTTCTCTGTAGAACTTAATAGATTTTTTTCCCCAAAATTCTTCAGGCTTAAAATGAGAATTTACTTTTTTATTTTTTTATTTTCTAAACTAAATTGAGAGCTACAAGAAATACGGCGAGGAGGTAGTGTGACTCGACGTGACGTGCAAAACTTTTGCGCGCTACTGTATGTATAGAATAAAGTTAAATAAATAGAGGGCTCGTGGAACGTAGTTAAATACTCACAATACTGGTGCTACGACGCATAGTAGGATCAGACAATTGGTTATTGACATTGATAGTGGCACTGTCAAATTTATTGAAAGTCAACAGCGGGCCAGGGTATTGACCGTTAACCAATGCTGCACTACGAGTGAAGCCATCTGGAGCAATATCTTGCGAAGTGAGCGTCCAGTCTTGAACGACTTGGGCGCCGTTCACCAGACTGAAAAGCCCAGCAGTGGCCAAAGTGCAGAACAGCCTAGATATCATTTGTCTAGACTAGAGTTGGAGAGATTGAGTCTTGAATGAGGAGGGGTGGAACAAGACACTGAGCCATTTATATAAATTTTTCGACAGTCCGAGTCCTTTGATACTCCCCAAAAACCCACAAAAACGGCGCGAGGATAAACAGAGTTCCATGCAGAGCCGCACAACCGAAACACCTATGTCGAGCTGATAAATTGCAGAAAGGGGAAGAAGTCAAAAGATCTCGGAACCGCGTAGATATTTTATCAAATAAACTGCGGGTATACATCAAACATTAGTGGCTAATCCGTATTGAAACGTGCCCGTTGATCCCAAATGTGTTAATACCATTGGCTTGCAAATTTTTTTCGTTGTTTCGAGACCATTATTGATAATAAACAGCAGGTATGGTTCAGGTTAAGACGACGGAGAGGGACAACTTGATTACGTCACGAGCTGGAGCTCTGGCTCGGCTCGTCCAGCCGTTGTCTGGTCATACCTACCATCGTCAACACTTGATGATACGAGAGTTTTGCCATTGGCTGTATCTTGCATCGTACATTGCATGGCAGCTTTCTTTCGGCGAATTAAATCACATCAATTGTCGATGATCATTGATCTTGGTAATCTAATATGTACGTCTGCTCCAATTTTGTTGATCTCTAGTTTTTTAGACTGTTCTTCAGAGTTTTTCCGAAGTCCTTTTGCACCAATTAAATGACTTATTGTTTCAAAGTTTTAACACAACAAATCAGAAGCGATACCGGTTCCGACTAGATTCAACGGTTTAAACCTTCAAGCTTCTGGCTGTTTAGTCAATAAATATGTTCGCGATATAAGCAACTACGCTTGCTTTCCTAGCGAGATCTTCGAACTTCTAATGTCATACATCAATCAAGAAATTTAGTCTATCGCCGATTTATCGATCGAGTCTCCAGCTACAGGTTTCAGCTATAAATGGTGAACTGAGCAACCATCGTATTCAACGAGTTTTTAGGAGCCCTCACACTCATGCAGGTTTATCGCATTATGGAAACTCTACTCGTTGCCCTGACTTAAGCCTTGATAGGTACAGAGCGTCTGGTGGCACTAGGATAAATCATATCCCGAATGCAGGCTAAAGGACAATGAAATTATAGAAGTGCCGTCAAGGCACGTCTCTCCACATGATCCAAACCGACTAGATTGCTTCTAGATGGTACGCACTGCTTTGCACCTTCCGCGAAAACAAAAGGAAAACGCCGGTCGACTCAATCCATTCTGGCTGCCAATTACTTGCTCTTTGTTCTCAAAAACACAAAAACTGCTGCTGATCGATATGAAAGCAAAGTATAATTAACTCAGGGCTAATTGAGACATATGGACATTCCGTTCAACGCTGGAATGAGCGTGACCTCCGTCGTATGGATGATAATTTTAGGATATTTCAAATATCACTTTATACCCCAATAAGTAATCTGATCGGCCGGTTTATGAGTAAGTTTTCAAAAATAACGACTTCATATCATCGTCGGGAATTCGAAGTAAGGCCCAGAACTGCGTTAACAACATTACAGATGTTTGACTAGGCGTTGCCGTATACCCGTACGCTTTGGATTTCTAGGCGATGTAAGGTCGTCAAGTTTCAAGAGCAAGAAGTATTTCCCAATGATTCGCCGTATGCTCCTGACCTCTCATCCTTTCAGAACTACTAAGCTTACCTCAATTGCAGCTTGCCAGTGGGCCCTAGCAGTGACAACGTGTAAAGTCAAATTCCAAACAGGCTTCCCATAATTTACCATCCATCCTCCAATTTTTATTTCGAACAAAATCTTCTATTGAATTCCAAGATTCTCTATTCTAGGCATTCGCCCACCATTGTAACTACAATTGAGTGACATATCAGCGTATGTATAGTAATTCACCTGTTGAATTGGACATGAAAAATTATGAGCCGAAATGCTGAAGGACAGAGATGGAAAATGGACTGTCTTGGAGGTTGGGGGAAGGATGTCGAAATTTCTGAAATAATTGAAAGAACTGTCGCGGGATGAAATCTTGGAAAAGTGGTTTTATCAATTACAACTTCATTCACAATTTTTTTTTTGATACCGCGCTCAGCTTCGACATATGCCAACCCGAAATAAACCAACCTGTCTAAGGTCTTAAGTACTTTCGTTTGCTAATCTATTGCTCTGTCCGAATGGCCACAGGAGGTCTGAGAATGATTGAAGTCGGTAATCTCCCATAACGCCTTTCCTATTCATGTTTAGGTTGAGTTACGCTTCAGAATTGGTTCATTACTACGACCGCGCTAGAAGAACAGTGAACTTGAAAGACAAAGGAGAGCTGTTGAATTAGCGCTGGCTAGTTATCTCGTCCTTATTCTACGGCGCTAATCCCTTTGCTTTGTCAGAGATGTTCAATTTCTGGACTCGGCGATCCCGCAAATTGTCAACTGGACAATCTCAAAAATCTGCCAATGTTCTGCCTCTTTCGCAGCTAGATGTTCCGGATGAAGGCAAGACGTCTTCACCATTACCTGTGAATTTAGCCGAGGACCCGTCGGATCAGCCGAAGGTTGAAGAATCCAACCAAGTAGAGCCACTGACGACCAACAAAGAAGAGCCTCGAGACGAGCAAACTTCACCACCTCAATCCACTCCTATACCTTACGTACCTGCAACTCCCAATCCCCATGATGGCGTTATCTCTGAAATCAAGAATGGACTGCGTCAGATTGAAATATTGACCGGTGGTCCGCGACGGTCAGAACAAACGGGAGACTCTCATCCATCCTCTGATCATGCTCTCGCTGAACCGCTTTTTGACCCAGCGACGGGAGAACAAAGAGGTACATTTGAAAACCCTCATCCAATCTTACCTATCGAGGGTACTGGTAATCCTCCATCTGATACCACCACCAAGGCCACGCATGAGGAAATATGGTCCCATCTAGCTCACATTCGGGAATTGCAGAGTGACATTGCGAAAGTACATGCACACATGGAAGGCATCGGAGACGCGAGACATATCCTTAACGTCGATGTTGACGCGGATATTGATCTGGATTCTGTTCCAACTCAGGAGGAAGAAGAGGCCGTGAAACGTGAAATGGCGTTCAAGGAACTCCCTAAACGGTTTAACGGAAGAAGTAAAAACATTGACATAGTCATGTCTAAAGTCTGTGCATCACGTATTCACAAAAAGAATCTGTTTGACCTTTTTTCTCCCCTCCCTTTCATTCAGTTGGACGAGCTCTCTAAAGCTGTGACAACGTTTCATGCTCTTCAACCGCCACCACTCCACCACGCTCTAGATTCCGATGAAATGCTCGATGATTTCGATAAAGTACCTCCCTCATTGTCGTCTCGACCTTCGATTCCTGTTAACAACCTCATGTCATTCCAAACCTCCTTACACAGCCCTTCCGGCGTCGGACCAAGAAGTCCATTTTCTTCAGTATTAGGTCAGGTGCACGAGAGCCCCACCTCGATAGGAACTGGCTTCGCTGACCTATAAGACTTTATACCATCCCAGAAGGGAAACTTCATATAATAACAGCCTCATTCATGTGTGGCGGTTCTTCCACTGCCTAGTGGATTAATATAGGGACTATCACATAATAATAATATTCAAAACACAAACATCCAACAAGCACTGAGGAATGTAATGGATAAGGAAAAGGAGTGTGTGTGATGAGCAGACGTCCAAAGAGAAATACAATTAACAAGAGTATAGTAACAACACAAAATGGACAAGATGGATTGAACAAGGACAAGGTTTCGCGGTATGAAGAGTGGGTGTGCGGGATGAGAGACAATTGCATGAATGACGACATAACGTAAACAAAATGTTCAACTGTTTTTCTCCGACGAGGATGACCCCGCTTCCTCTTCGTCAGGATCAAGCCACGACTCCTCAACAGTCTGCTTCACACGCCGAATATACTCCTTCATGTTCTCTCGATATAGCTGTGCCGCCTCGGCATTGGCAGGACTAGAATAAAACATATCTGATTAGGACGAGAGATCAAATAGAAGACGAATGTTTGAAACCCTCTGACCTATTCGGATTCGGGTCGTGCAAGAGGCTCTGTATCGATGTTAAGATAGCAGCTACGTCGTAAGTTGGACTCCATCGGTTTTGCAGAATGTCAAGACAAAGTTCCCCTGTTGGATAAACATTTGGATGAAACATTCTCGATAAGAATTTCACTTGTGGCGGCTTGTTAGGGTACGATTCGTCAAACGTGAGAAGCAGCTTGAACGTTCCATCTTCAAAAGGTGTGTCCGCTGTGATAAATTAGAAAAAGATGCTCAATATGCTCAGAAGAAGACAAGTATTTCGTACGAGGACCGAATATCACCGCGTTCCACAACATGATGTTGTCGGCACATGGGGCACCAGAGATCCCGCCTGGTGGGTCTGACGACAGATGTTTAAAATCCCTTATAAGACGACGACGACAAGCAGTAGACTATTGATTTGTTTATCATAAGTATCAGTCGTGAAAGCTTGGGGGGTTTTGATTGAAGAAAACTCACCATGATGGCGGTTGCGAAAAAGAGGAGGAAAGATTGCTTAGTCAGCACGTGCCACGGAGCCTTTCAGCTTGTTCTCCGATCCGATGCCACTTCGGTCCAAAGGTCTCGTGCAGTCAAACAGGCAGTGACGGACACAACGGACGTATCTTTCCGGAAATGGAAGAGCATAATGTTTCAAGAATGCTATGTAGAGGAACAAAAACGCAGCGTTTATAATTAACTTTGTTCCTGGCTACTAATCTCTGGGTCAAACTTATGGTAATTTGGCAATTCCACGTTTGGATTTAAATGTAGCACCTCTAATAGAGATTTCCAGTGATTATTAAGACTCTCATTGTTATAAAAACAAACAAATGTCAACCTGTATCCGTCTTACGAGTCTAACAAACTCGGGGGATGCAGATATTGAGGTGAATTTGCAACAGATCAACCTAAATAAAAGACTCACTCACGGAAAAAGACATTTTTAGAGACAGAAGGACGAATATTTTAATACGATGGCTAATAGCGTAGATCGTTCATCAACAATGCTGTATCGAGTGAGGTGATTGCTCTTTCGGAGTCTTGCAAATAATGTTCCGACGCGCCAATTGGAATCGGATCCAATAACTCTTTTTATGTTTTCTCGAGAAATAGAAAGTCCTTTCCAATGGGTGCTTCCGACATCGTCGGGCAGTTTTGGTCCCAAAGGTGGCGCAAACATCCCATCCAAATGAATTACTCGATGCAAGAGTCTGTAGAAACCCGTTCCCAAATCCAAACCAGTCTCGATATCAAATCTCGAATCTGAACCAGGCCTTTCGTTATGTCAATGTACACTTGTTCAAGTCATTCTGAAACAACACATAGGCGAAGTTCCTAAAGTCATTCAATCATTGCGTTTTGGATAAACTATATTTGACCCAGAGAAAAGCGTACGTACAACAAAAGGCAGAATAAAAACACCGATGAGTGCGGCAGTGATAACGAAAACCGAGAACGCCGCCTGGCAATTCAGACGTTCGTGTTTTGAATTAAGGTAGCACCAGTCTGTCGAAGAAGCGGCTCTTGTTCCTGCACCTAAAATCTCGGTAGCTCAAATTAATATAGGTTTGTTCCTACGCTGGCGTACAAGTAGTAAAGTTGTCATCACATATCAGCTGTAATGTATAGAAGTTTGGGTACGATAAAAAGTAAGGTTGAAAAAAGAGCGATTAGTCAGACAGTCAGACTAGTTGCCATCCTTCCAACTAAACGTCTTTTGTTGACTTACTCCCAACTTACTCCGGTCTCCAAGTTTCTCTTCTTGTGCAATCCGTCTACCAGTTTAAGGAATGCCCAAATTAATGTTTTATAGCTATATTATGGAAACTGAATGGTTATACGACTGGGGAGTTGAGAAAATATTGAAGCAGAGCATCCGAATCATCACTTTGAGACAACCGAGCGTCATCCGGCTTTGGTCTGACGTGTACCGAATTACCGATACTCTCAAAATTAACCAATACAATTGAGTAATCGCTAATCCCACTCAACGAAATGGCCTCCGTGGACCGTAACAAGCGTTTGAGGACGTAGTCCTCTGGTTTTGACGATCACCTGGTAACCTGGTAACCACCAGACTTTCCGATCATGGCCAAAACTCGAATGAGAAGGACGTTTATCAAGATGTGGGTGCCGTTTTCATTCTAATCAAAATGAAAGCATGGTATCAAAATCGCACAAGATCAATAGAATGTTATATTCACCTCGGAGACTTTAAATGCTCATGTCAAGTCAGTACCTTCCATTCAGACGTTGGAAGGTCTTGGCTGCCTTCGGGAAGGGATGGTGGCCTGGTCACTTTGTTGTCGGCTTTAAGCTCAAGTATCCACCGCATTTAATGCCGAGAGTGCGTATGGTCTCGAGCTCCAGCTTATTAGAATCTCTATCAAATGTGGCGGAAGAAGCAGGAACGGAGGTCTTCTTCCTTGATTTCGTCTTAGCCGAAGTTATAGACACAAGTACCGGTTTCGTTCTAGCGAAAACGAAATCCTGTCATTAGAATAGCGCAATGTAAACATGATATCATACTCACCCTTTTACATGATCACCCTAACATTTTTTGAATGTTAGCTAGGTTTCTTCCGCCCCCTTTGTCAGTAAGAGGAATTTCATGCACTGAGAAAGATGATCGCAGAGCCCAAGGCTTCCAAGGCATCCTGCATGACACAGTTAAGTGCAGGCGAATTGGACTTTTGATCTTCTCTAAGAATTTGCTAGCGTTATCGGATGGGCTGACCAGGACCCAGGTAGTAGTAGCGGACAGAAGGGCAAATGTCAAATAAATCCTGGACTCCGCTTTTTATGCGAAGTTAATGCGTTACTACACCCGTATATTTCCACTTCTTGTTACACGGGTGACATTGGTAATAGGGCGGTTCCCAAAAGTATGCACATATGTATGTATGTACGCTAGTATTAATCTTGCTCGAAAACGATGTTACAACGATAAGACTGATCAGCAAATATCCCCCATAGTCAACTGTTTATACTATCATTAAGTCAAGTTGTCTTTTACTACTAAATATATGTTCAGATACTCAACTTGCTTGCGATACATTTCCTCTAAAAGTTGTATGTCGCTCTGGATCCATTCACTTGTCAAAGCGCCCCGAATCGTCTTCCTGTGCTTTGGAACTGGCTCCAGCAACCCGCGTACAAGAGTTTGTGCTAAACAAATCGAATGATAAGTCCCAATCATGATTTACTCGGGAGAAAACGAACCTTGTGGCATATCCTGCCAAATTGAATGTTCCAAATTAAGGGGAGAATATAGGATCCGGGACATCGTAAGCGAATCGTATCGACCTGAACTGACATCCGTTCCGATACTGCAGGATTGAAGTGTGTGTATATCCGAAGCATCAAACGGATTGTAACCACTTTTGGAAGAGAGAAAATGATCAACGTCTAAATGACTCGATGAACTAAATTCTGAACTAACCAGAGCATGACGAAAATCACCATGCCTAAACTCCAAGCATCAGCATATATCCCAACATAGCCGCAAGATTTCGCCTGGAGGGCCAAGATCGCCTCAGGTGGCATGTAGCAGATAGTACCAACAGCATTCAAGGTTTCTTCATACGCGCGAGGACGAGCAAGACCGAAATCGGCTATCATAAGACGTGGATAAGGACCTGGCGTGTGCAGAAGTATATTCTCGGGTTTAAGATCTGCTAGAAACTTTAGGAAATGGAGATCAAGTCTCTGGAGAAGGCTTACCTCTGTGCGAGATATTCCTGTCGTGTAGATACTGCAAACCTAGCATCAGTTGATAACTGCAATATTTCGTTTCTTTTTCGTGAATCCTTCCATTTTCTTTAGTCGTGATGTACGCAAATAGATCACCACCAGTCGATAGCTCCAAAAATAAATTCCTCAACAAAGCCCATTTTATCAGAATCAGGGACCTCCATAAAAAAGCCATGCTCACATGAAGTCTTCTTGGACCACAACATCCAAGATCTGATTAATGTTGGGCTAGGAAGGTATTATATTTTGTAAAAACGTATCCAAGGATATGAACTGGTGAAATCTACACACATGGCTGAGAGCGCGAAGAAGTCCGACCTCTCGCATGAGCTTGTCAGTTGGTGGGCCGCCTCCCAATTTGATCATTTTGCAGGCAGCTTGTTGATAGAGCAGTGCAGTTGAACACTCAGTAGGTTTCAAAGTATAAGCCAGATTAACCACTGCATAGGACCCGCTGTCCCAAATTTCACGTGAATTGGAAAAAGTATTACGAGAAAGTGTGTCGTACCTCCCTAAAGTTAGCGAAGTGACCATATAATTTCCAACTTGCTGCAGAACATTGTTAATTGGTTCACTTTAACGAGGATATTTGTATTACTTTATCCATAGGAACCCTGGGAGGAGTTGGATCGAACAAAGTTTTCTTCCGAAAGATACTCGCAGGACGCGCATATACGCATTTGAAAGCTGGATATGGCTGAGAAACGTTATGATTGGATTGGATTAATTCGATACCTTCTGACCGTGGAATCTTGATGACATCGTTGTGCATAAGTATAACGGAAGTTCTCTTGATCAAATGATTATTTAATAAAAGGCCATTCGTTGAGAGATCCTAACAGCCAGTAAATACTCTGACTTCAAAGAGATTAGACTCGCTGACCTGACAGGCGACTAAGGTAGCACCCGAGGGCGACTGAATGCTGTATAGGGAATATATCAGAAGAAAAACGTCGAATGTTGAACGAACGAACACATGGATTTTGAAGTGGACATGGGAAACCACCGGACTCAGAATGACATACGAACTACGGCAGTTTTGCTGAGAATTTCTGATTTGTTAGACAACATACTAGTACGCAATTACCATTTGGCCTGATTGCGACCGACTACAAAAGGTTCACCCATACGGATGGGAAGCTCTAAAACAGCTCTTCAATGCATTGTGTGTAATTAATGAAGTCGATAGAACCTTTTTCGTGACCCTCGGATTGGGAAAGACAGACCAAATGGGCCACCTTATGAGAACCTAAAGGCATTGATGGTTTCCGGGATCGTTTAGAGCGTAAAATATTTTTCACCGCCTCGTCTTGCGACGAGATCAACTTGCGCTTCGTCGCCCGCGGTTCGTTGTGAAAAGAAGACATGCAAGTGAGGGTACGTGACGAAGTGACCGAGTGACAGTAGAGTTGCCTTTGTAGCCGCAAGGGAAAGGATAAGAAAAGAGCTCTTTTTATAACATACATATATACACCGTCGAGCACAGAATAAATCGTATACCAGATACTAACTTATCATCCTGCATCTCCTTCGGCCCACCTTCGTAAATCTTCTTCTGTGACTTCCGGAAATTCCTCTCCGATACCCTTTGCCTTGTCAGCTTCCTCATGTACGGACTTTTAAAAAAAGAAATAAGCAACAAGGATCCTTCTTTAAAAATTCAATTATCACCTCTTCTCCAAATAACATATCAATGTTGCTATCGCCCGATGAATCTAATTTCATTTCAGATGTCTAAAAAGAAGAAAAAAATAAAGATACTGTCGCCCTATAATTTAGAAAATATTCACCGAGGGCTCCGACTATATCCTTTTCAGTGAATCGTCTTTGACCAGTAGCACTTAAAAACTCACTGCGTTAAGAGTGTTGTTTACCCGTTGTAGTAATTCATTTATTTTGGCTTCTAACTCATCGCATTTACTAATTTTTGGTGTCAGATATCAAGTCAAACGAAGTGCCTGTTGAAACTTACGCATGAATTGTCTTGGTCTCTTCTTGCCTTAATTCGAGTTGCCGATTCATCAAGGCTTCTAGATTGGCTCGAGCCTACGAAGATAAATCACTTTTCCGGATCATTGATAGCATCGAGCCCTTACTTGAATGGGACGTAGATCATTCGCTGCCGCTATAAGATTTTGACCCATGACTCGCATCCACTCGAGTAAGCGGTCCCAGTCAGGTGGTATTTCTGTGGCATAAGGAGGAGGAGTTGGCGCGACTATTGAACTTAAGAAAGACGAGTATGTGAAAAGCAGGGTAGTCAATATCGACTTCAACGCCGGCCGACGATCTGAAATTTTTTTGGGAGTCCAGTAACCGATGAATGAAGAATTTCAAAACAGACCGACTGAGGGATCTTCCGGATAAAGTTGCACGGCACCCATATCCTTCAAACTAGGGAAATTCTCTTTGGTCTATATAAGAAGTCGATGGCTGGTTGAATATAGAGTCGAATGGCGTTTTGAGACTACAAAATGAAGCACCACATACAAACCATGAGTCACCATAAGCATTATAATATCCATCTTCAACAATCCAATCAGCCCGAGGTTTTTCTAGTTGGGTTAAAGGCCAATCCGGAATGTTGATTTCATTTGCCAATAGTTCGTGTTGTTTTTTTACTATCTCGGATTCATCGAGTTCAGAGACAGATTCTCCCGAGGCTTCCAGCCGCGTTCTGAGTAAAGATAATAGGTGAATATTATGGTTGGTATAATTGACATATAATGAAGGCGGCGAGGGAAATGGGTTCTGTAACGTCTGCTCGTCCTCCATGTCAAAAGAGAGCGTGTCGCGGGGTTTCAAAATAGAGGACTTTACGTCAGCGAGTATACTGCTGTCGACGAGGACGGCGGGTTTCAGACTGTCGATATGGCAAAGAAAAAGAAATCCAAGATTGTAAGTTTGTATTCTCATTAAAAAGCAGGTTTATCTTATCTGTGCGTGCTAGGTTTTGCGTCCATGGTGCTGGTATTGTGAGCGTGAGTTTGAAGATGAGAAAGGTATGTACTTCATGTTTGACCAAAAGCCTATTATTCATTTCAACCTTTTTTTAGTTTTGATGCAACATCAAAAGGCAAAGCATTTTAAATGCCATCAATGTCCTCGACGTCTGAATACGGCTGGTGGTTTAGCTGTGCATATTCAACAAGTCCACAAGCTGGATCCGGACCAGTATGTTTTCTATGCATTCTTTCTTTCGCAATTTTTTGTCCTAACTTCATTAGACTTCCTCGCATCGATAATGCTATTCCTGGAAGGGACGGTTATGAAGTGGAAATTTTTGGAATGGAAGGCATACCAGTTCCAGATGTAGCAGATTACAAGAGACGAAAGGAACAAGAACTTGGTCTCCCCGCTGGGTCAATTTCCGGTTCAGGAAAGGGATTACAACAAAATAAACGACCAAAGATTGAAAAACGTGTGCTTACCACTGAAGAGCTTCGTATACAGCTAGAGGCACATAAAGCACTCATGGGAGCTACAGACGGCGTCGCGAAGGCGACAAATGGAACAGGAGAAACCAATGGTAGTGGTGGAGCAGTTTATAACGCTGCACCTCAGACATATGTCAATCCTCCTATGCCTGCACCAGGCGCCATGCCTCCATTTATGCCGGGAATGCCACCGCCGCCGTTCCCGCCCCAAGCAGGGTTCCCTGGAGCCATGCCGCCCATTCCTGGTGCAGTTCCTGGTGGACCACCGCCACCATTTCCTCCATTCGTACCAGGTGGTTTTCCTCCAGGGTAAGAAACACTATTCACAATCTTGCTAAAACTAACCCAACACTTGGTATACAGTGCACCTCCGCCTGGTTTCCCATTCCCGCCGGGTATGCCGCCGCCTCCGGGTTTACGACCCCCCATTCCTCCATCAAGTGCATCCCCACCGGGTCCAGGATCTGCTCCTCCCATGCCACCATTGCCACCATCTCAAAGCCCAATGGCGCCTGCGCCCGCTCAACCTCCAAGCATCCCTGCCGCTGCCGCCCCAGCACCACCTCCTCGACCACGCACACCAAATCCTCCCCAAACCAACCCACCATTAAAAGCAGGCACTGTTCTTATATGGTCAGATGCAAACTATTCTCCTGTGAGCCATTCTCGAAACCACGTTTTACGAGGTACTAATACTGATCTCATGCACAGATCGAGAAAAGAGCATTAGACCAAAAGTATTATGTTGCTCCTCAGGGTGAAGATGGTTCACTTTCGGCATCGGTATCCGGTGCTGCTGCTGCCAACCCTCGTGGCACAAAGAGGGCGAGAGCAGAAGACTTCCTGTAGATGAAGTTGAGATGAAGACGTTCTCCTGGCCCAGTCGATCGAGTGTTTATGAGAAAAAACTAATCTACTAGTTCGAGCTTTGTGTTTTCTTCTTAGTGTATTAAACTGTATTGCTTTTTGCAACTTCATCATGAACTGTGTTTGCTCAACACTCTCCGCTCTGTATATAGCGCTCAAGATGACTCATTTTTACCGGTAAATTCCGAGGCACGGTACCGAAGCAACGTCTATAAAATATTGAATAGCCACTGACTTGAGCACGGTATTACTCTTCCCTATCCACGAAGATGTCGATAAAAACGGATAGCGAGAATAATATGCGACTTTTAATTGTGGGCAATTCGGGCTCAGGAAAAGTCAGTGACACATAATCTAAGTATACAGTATTGCCTATTAGACCTGTCCGTTGACACTACTGTAAAAGTCTACCCTGGCGGATGTTTTGGGCGAAATTTCGAATTTCCCTGTATTACATCTTGACGAGGTTCATTGGCATCCCAATTGGGAAGAGGTAGATTTGTACTAAAAAAATAAACTGTTCGACGCGCTTATACGGGAAAAGGCACCAAGAGAGGAACTTCGAGAGTCAGTCAAGGACTTCATTCTCAAAAGCCCAAGTTGGGTGATAGATGGCAATTATCTAAAAACAACCGGAGATATGACGTTACCCGCTGCTACCAATGTCATCTGTAAGAAAACCGAGCTTGCACGGCCAATTACTGATAAATTCGCTGTATGCAATGAATTTGTAGGGCTCGATCCCCCTTTTTGTTGTTATTTTCCTCGTCTACTCTGGCGCACATTTAGGCGTTTGTTAGGTTTCAGTCCGCCTTGCAGTGCCGGATGTGATGAGTCGTTAAAAGACGTCCTTACCCCAGGGCTAAAAAGCATTGTTTGGTGGTGTTGGACCCAACATACTCCGACGAGAAAAAGATATAAGCTCGCTATGCTGGAAGATAAAAGCGGAAAATGGATTCGTCTTGGTGGCTGGGGAAAAGCCGTTGAAAATTTTCAGATACAGCTCAAAAACTTCTTGCAGCGTTGATGAACTGATTAGGAGCCCAAACCGACAAGGTTCTCAGATGGGGTTTATGGATTTCATAACACTTTATTTCATTTGTTAGACATCGTGTGCAGCTTGATAACTGTCTACGCTCATACCG
The DNA here is from genome assembly GCA_027605045.1 of Phallus indusiatus. NCBI lineage: Eukaryota > Fungi > Basidiomycota > Agaricomycetes > Phallales > Phallaceae > Phallus > Phallus indusiatus. The sequence continues at coordinate 1,264,286 of JAQFWX010000016.1, read as the reverse complement.
TTTCACCAGTTCTCTACTATTATAGTATTTCACTTTCAATTTTACTTTGGCCTTCTTTGAGCCGAATCCATATTTCTTCGAAACCATTTGTACCTGAATTTGAAGGAGTGACAAACACGACTTGAATTTTCTGTTTATAAGATCAAAAAATGTCCATACCTTTCCAAGGCAGTACGCGCTTTGGGTTCTAAATAATGTCTCATGGGTTTCTAATTGAGAACGAATGATGAATTGTCAGACGCCACAAGGAAAAAAAGGTTACTTTGAAACGGATGACGTAGGTTTCAGGTATCCATTCGTTCACCACTTTACATAAGATCTTTGACACAAGATTCATCTAAAATTTTAATTGAAGAGATCCCTTGGCCGACTGAATCTTGTGCTCCGACTTGCACGGAATTTTAATGTCTTTTTTCTTAGAGCTCTGCGAGAAGGCGCCGGGCACAGCGCCACTGTCCTGCTGAGCTTGCGGGCGCCCAGAGCCACATCTGCTTTTGTCACTGACCATCATGCATCATCGCGCGAGCACCAGATATTGTTGATTTGCACCCACATCTTTCAATTTTTTTCCCTCTCCATTCTACCCAATTTTTCTTTCTTCTTTGTATTGCAGTAGTGTAACTACAGACGTTCATACTCTCAGCCTAAATAAAGTCTTGTTTCACCCAGTGTGCGTCCAAATCCGCCAAGCGAGGAGCCCGCCCCACCCGGCGGTCTCCTGTTCTGCGTTCCGAGCTCAGCTCGAGCCCCCAACTACCGCGGACACCACATTCCGGGAAGCCAGACGAGGCAAATGTACGGCGCCCAAGCTAGATGACTCATTTCAAACCAAAGTGATGTCTATAAAGTACCGAATTGCCATTTACTTGAGCGCGATACTACTCTTCTATTCAAATTATCAGGACGACAAGATACGACAGTCGTAACGAAAACACACCACAAGAAAAGTCGATCACACACATACACACACACTCTCTACTCTTCCATATCCGCACAGATGTCGATAAAAACGGATAGCGAGAATAATATGCGACTTTTAATCGTAGGCAATTCGGGCTCAGGAAAAGTCAGTGACATATAATTTAAGTATGCAGTATGCCTATTAGACCTGTCCATTGACATTATTGTAAAAGTCTACCCTGGCGAATGTTTTGGGCGAAACTTCGAGTTTCCCTGTATTACATCTTGACGAGCTTTATTGGCGTCCTAACTGGGAAGAGGTAGATTTGTCTTAAAAGATAAATTATTGGATGAACTTATATGGGAAAAGGCACCAAAGAGAAAGCTTCGAAAGGCAGTCAAAGATTTCATTTCCAGAAACCCTAATTGGGTGATAGATGGTAATTATAGAAAGGCAGTGGGAGATATGACTTTACCGGCTGCTACCAATGTCATCTGTAAGAAAAAAAAAGAGCTTGCATGGCCAATTACTAATAAACAATGAATCTGTAGGGCTCGATCCCCCTTTTTGTTGTTATTTTCCTCGTTTACTTTGGCGCACATTTGGGCGTTTGCTAGGTTTCAAGCCGCTTTGCAGTGCCGGATGTGATGAGTCGTTAAAAAACATCTTTACCCCTGGGTTCAAAAGCATTGTTTGGTATTGTTGGACCCAACATACTCCAACGAGAAAAAGATATAAGCTCGCTATGCAGGAAGATGAAAGCGGAAAATGGATTCGTCTTGGTGGCTGGGGAAAAGCCGTCAAAGACTTCCAGATACAGTTTAAAAACTTCTTGCAGCGTTGATAAGCTGATTAGGAGCCAAACCGACAAGGTTCTCAGACGGGGTTTATAGGTTTCATAATATTTTACTTCATAATAACAAATTTGTTAGATATCGTGTGCAGCTTGATAACTGTCTACTTTCCATTTATCCATTTCTCATGTCGTTTCACCAGTTCCTCCACTATCTCGCTTTCAATTTCACTTTGGCCTTCTTTGAGCCGAATCCATGTTTCTTCAAAACCATTTGTACCCGAGTTTAAAGGAGTGACAAACACGACTTCAAATTTCCGTTTATGAAGATCATTTCCGATGACAACTTGATGTCCATATCTTTCCAAGGCAGCACGCGCTTTGGGTATTAATAAAGTCTCGTCGGTTTCTAGCTAAGAGAAGCGAATAATGAACCGTCAGACGCCAAATATTTCACCAGAAAACGAGAAATACTTTGAAACTGATGACGTAGGCTTCAGGTGTCCATTCGTTCACCATAGGCTTCAAAATCTTTGGCACTTGATCCATTTCAATTTGAAGAGATCCTTTAGTCGACTGAATCTTATGCTCCGACTTGCACGAAATTTGAATTTTTTTTCTCTAAAAAAAGAAAATGAATCACTTACCATCTTCTGAGTGGGTAAAAAAAAGTCGCTAACGGCGGCGGCCAAATAATATAATGCATATCGCTTCCTCACGCTCAACTCTTTCGATATGGCGCGCAGTAGGTATAGATATTCGTTGATAGTGACAAAAGTGAGGGTATGTAACATGCCCCGTGCGCGCACATCCTTGTAGGTCTTGAGAACCTCTTCGAGTCTCGGGACTTCAGGAGGCGATACTGAAATTTGTACACCGTCTTTACCGTCTTTGAATTCCAAGAAGTCTAAAAATGGGTTGGTGGAGTGAGAATAGTGGCGACTGAAGGGTTGTAGACTGAATTGGCGGTGCATGAAAATAACGGCGTATCCATGTTTGAGAAAGTATTCCGCAGATGTAGCTCCTCTTGTACCTAAGGAATCATCATCACAAATTCTCTTCAACGAGAGCATCGAACAAATGACGAACCAGCGCTGAAGTTGTCCAAAAATCGAACGCTAAAGCGAGCTATTCAGCATCTTTTTAAAAAGCTGTTTCTTCTTTTGAAGGGTCTCACACATTGAGTTCCAAGGGTACAGTAGTACCTCCGCTCTGTGTCATACATCGTTACCCGGTCACCAACAGCCGTGCAAATACACCCAAACAATCTCTCACCGTGACAAGAGCGATGCGTCTGTTTTCCTGAACATGTCTCACTATAAATTGTTTCACCTCGGAAATCAATTCTTCGAGATTGGGCGGTGGTGGTTGTGTTTCAAAATACGACTCTGCGGAAAAGCTCGACATTGGGGCGGGTCGCTTTATCGAATTGTGCTTCCGAAAATCACATGTTACCGTCACACGTCACAGCAACAAGGAGTCAAAAACTGAATATGAATAGCAAATGAAAAATTAAATTTTTGTTAAATATATATTCAAGTTCTAGGTTGCGCAGCCAACGCAGCATTCATTCCCATCCAGCTTTTCTCAACTAACCCTAGCAGTTTGCCCATATCGGAACTCCAATCATTCATGACGTCTTCTGCAGTGCGTTTCTGCGTAAAAGTGACGATACCATTCGGCCGATCGATCCTTGCCCAAATGCTTCCTGAAACAACGAGACGACATAGTGTTTCTTCGGTTTGCTCCTGGGATAAGTCTAATAACGCCTGCAGCCGCGAGAGTTGAATCCGAGTGTAGTAGTGCGCGATAACGCGTATGTTCTGTTTATTTTAGTCTTAACCCCCTGAAACAGGAAAGAAAGGGGAGGAGAAACAATACGCACATGTTCAATAACACGTGTATGGAAGTCCTCCCATTGCTTTTCGTTTGCCGGCCCGAAGACAGTTGTTGACCGCAAGGTTGATCCATAGATACTTTCGATACCCGACCAACGCATCAATTCACGTGTTGTAAAGCATTTTACAAGATTGCTAAATGATGTCAAGGTTAGTACAGCATTTGAAAACAAAAAAACCCAAAATTCCATCAACATACTAATGAAGTTCCATTTTGGCTAGTGCCGGGTTCGCAAACAAATGATGCAGCATGTCCGACTGTTCATTATCGTAAGGCGCCAAAAGTACATAGTACACAATGTATTCCAGTGCCTGATGGCCATAATGAGATGCAAGCTATTGATCATTCACCAATAAGGACGTACTTGAAGACCCTTATTCCCTTCATCTTCCTTTATTGACGGTGTCTCCCAAATCTTGTAGTAGTGTTTGGCGACATCAAGATAGGCCGTTTGATGAAGAGAATATTGGATCATCAGATCATAATATTTGAGTTTAAGGTCCTACATCATGCATAAGACCTAAGAAAGCACGAAAACGGAGTATGAGGAAAACTCTTACTAACCTCATTTTCTTTCTCTTTCAAAAACGGTTCATTTACTTTCCTCCCTCCTACCCGTGCTTTAGCCCACTCCGCTTCACCATCAGCGAAAGCGCTACTCGAACTATCCTGACCCGTCTCACGACTCTGTTTGGCCTTCTTGGCCTCCTCATCCTTCACCTTAGCAACACCAATTAAAAGCCGCATTTGTTCCAACAAGAACTCAGTCTTCTCCCTCCGCTCCATGGAAGAATATGTTTCAACCTGTAGCTCCGAGAGTAAATCAGATGCAGTCTGCAATTCTTCTTTTGGCGTCAATGAGGATGCCGCTAGGGTTTCATGGTAATGAGCCAAAGACAAGGTTACTCGTGCTCGAGGCGTCTCCAGGAATATCTGTCAATGTACATAACATATAAGAAAAGATGTTCAATGAATAAAGAACGCTGTAATGGACGCACCTTCCCTTCTGTGACCTCTCGTAATGCATGAATGACAGATAACCATGTCTCCAACCCTTGTTGTTGCTGTATTGTTTCTAGCCACTTCATAGTGAGCTCGACAATCGCCTGAACGACGCTCTTCAATTGACCATGCTTCTTCGACAAAAGGATTAAATTGCTGGTTAACGATTTGTAGTTCTTAGCTTCGTGGGTCAATGTTAAGAGCTTTTCCGCTAGCCGAGTCGTCGATTTGAGATCAGAAGCCTTATGAAAGCAATTAGTGTTCAGCTTCAGATGGAGTATTGGAGGAATTGATAGTACATTTCGAGTTTGTTTCTCCAATGCGAGAATCTTTTCAATGGCTTCCTGTAGATTGCCTGACTTCAAGAGATTAAGTAGTATGCTCGCGTTTCTTTACAAAAACCGCTCACTTTCGCATTAGCCTCAACCTCTGGAAGTAGGGTATCTACTTCTGGGGTATAATCCCTTTCCTGTTTCTTTGGTTCAGCAGACATAATGATAGTGCTTTTTGGAAAGGTTGCGTAATCGCGGAAGTGACGCGTTCTCGTCACATTTGTCACAGTCACGTCTTGAGATATAAAACTTGGAATTTGAATATATTTTCAAACAATTATATGTAGGTACATGCATGAAAAAATAATACAAGTGCCGATGTTATTTGTAATTATGGTATATATGAACATTTGAGGGAATAAATGGAAGAGACCAATTTAGTACCAGCGGCCAGGAAAAATAAAAATATTTAATGTAATAGTGATGTCCAAAACGTTATGTTCCTCTTATTGTTTGTCGCCCTTCGCCCACTGCAAAACAAAATAACCCAAATGCCTACAGCTATCGGTGTGTATCTTTTCACCGACAACTCCCCAAGGAACGATAGACAACTTGTAAGTGACACCTGTCTTCATTACACCTGTCCCGGTTTCCTGATTTATAGTGCCCTCCATCTTCCAAAAGCGATCCTCGTCGCTGACGGTCGCATTCATTGTAATGATGCTTCTATCCAAAAACGAGAGAGCTGATTTTTTCGCGAGACCTTGTGGCTCGATGTCTAATGTCATAGGCGAAGTTTCTCCGGTGACTTTGCGGTAGAAACCTTTCAGTAATATTCGGGAAGTTTTGAAACGGTCGACTGCTTGTCGGACACCCGGTAATTTAGTTCCTTGACCATGTGACAGAGATATATGTGGCGGATCATAGTCCGCTGATGTGATAGAACAGTGCGATAGCGTAGGATTGGTGAAGCATCCAAACGTGTAAATGAAATTTACTTGAGTAGCGTTGAGTAAGGGCGATTCGTCTTCTTCGAAAGATAGGGTTTGGGCGAGGGCTGTCAGATCATCATCGTCTTTTATGTATGATGTTTGACCTGTGTATAATCAGAAAGGCTGAATATTATTTTTTTTGGAAGGAGAACATACAGTGCACATAAGCCGCGACGACGAACGTCTTAAGGTAACGAAGTTTCCAATTATATGCGGGTATTTGAGCCACGAACCCAACAAAACTGAGATGTTTTAGTTTGGCGAGAGACTCGAGTTTGCTAAAATTATGTTTATCTGCAGTAAAAGAGTTTAGTGGGAAAACTAAGTTTCGGAAGAAAAATTTGATTACGTACCATGTTCGGTGACAATGTCAAGGAGAATTCGTAACAGTCTCTCGACGGATTTCTTTTGATGTTTATCCAAATCCGGGAGCTTGACGGTGGATTGTTTTGGTAAGCTGTCGTATAGGGCCACAATTTGATCTCTGCGGATGGCTGATTTGGCTAGGGAAAGCCACACACGCGACTTGTGGTCTTTTCGCGGCTGCACCCGACGAGCCATGGCGTCGAAGTCCCAACCGTTGCCGCGAAAATAGGACTCGAATGCCTTCTCAGCGAGCTTATCACGGCATTGGGGGGTTACGCTCGTCAGACTGAGCAAGTCCTGCGATTGGAGATACGGAGATAAGAGAGGAACAACGGCATGAAAAGTGCGTCGGGATTCCGATGTGCTACATGAGGATTGAGTTGAAGTGGTGGGTGAGTGCGACAGAGACGGCGGGATTGACGAGAGGGGGGTGTCAGGACGCGAGATGCTAGAGTTGGATCTCGCGCGACGAATCAAAGGGGGAACGAGGAGGGAAATGGTAGCTCTCCTTGACTGAGAAACTGTTGGTGGAGAAGAATTCATATCACGGTCGAAGATGGTGTTGAGAAGAGTGTGAATGGCTGGGAGTTGAAACGTCATTTATAAGGTGAAAGAGGTGAAGGTTGTGGTGTGGACTTGGTCCCTTTCAAGAGAAAAAAGGACCAGGAGGACCGACGACCCACTTAAATAGTCGTCATTCACGACGGAAAGCTGTGGGATAAGAATAAGAGACGAAAACGTGTGCTCGGGACAAAAAAACTTGTCTTGTCCACACTGAGTCGGAACGTGAGCACAGCATTAGGATTGCGTGCGGCAGTGCTCAGTGTCACAGCGTGACTGTCACTCATCGTCTATCATTACTCCGTACGGTGGTGCCAAATCAAGGGCATTCCGAATCCGCTGGACTGACGTCGCTCGCATGTTTTATTCATGGTTCTCAGCTTGACCAGCATTCTCTAGAAGCTCTGAACTCCATTTTTATTATCAATATTCAACGACTTAGCTCTAGAAATTTCTCGCATTTTCCGTATACCCGCATGCGAGTCAGTGCCCCAAACAGGTCATTGGCCGGTACAGATTGTGAACTGTTGTGAACTGCTTTACCCCATCATTCTCAAACGAGCCAACAAAAAATGAATGTCCTGATGACTAATTCGTGCGGAAACGGAAATTTTATTCCGAAAGCTTGGTAGCTGCGTCGGAAATAGATGGCACAGCCTTTGGAATCAATGAATCTTCTTCAAGGAAGTTACACCAAATTTCTACTCACTCTTGAATATACTTTGGCTAATCCAGATGTTATTTTAGAGATCCAACGCCACCTCTCAGTTTGGTTCACAGAATTCGCTTTTGGCCATTTATTTTTGACCAAAACTGAATTTAATCAGACCAACTTACATATCATTGGAAATAGCTGCAAGCTTAAAGTTTTGACTTCCATCATGTGGTCTTATGAGCGCATCCATCTCTCGTAAGGCTAGCCATGGCACTTCTTTTCAGTCCAGGATTTGCCAAAAAATTCAACCGCACGGCATTCTGCCTCAACTTCTATGCTTATCATGAATTGTCGATCGGATCTTGGGAAGCTCAGGTACATATTCTCATCCATCTTTCGAGGACAGTACTAGCCATGGAAAGATGTGAGACGTCGCAGCTTTTGATTTACAGATATACTTGCCTAAGCTATAGGACGAATATCATATCATGTAGCCTTGGCAGCGTTCTTGACTTGAAATTCATTTATCAAGGTCTTGAGGCACTCTTTCCCCCAACGTTACAGGAACTTACATGTGCAGGTCCCATGACGCCTATAGCACTTTATACACCATGAAGGATCCCATCAGGTACACCGATAAACCACTAATAATTGCGTTTCTTAACTTTAAATGAAATAAATACAAAATCACAGAGCATAGATTGAAAAACCTTAGTTGGACCGCCTTCGTCACATATTTTATGTTGTCCGGCGCAGTTTATCCTACTGACGGGTGTTTTCAACACCGACTGTCATTGAAACCAATCCAACCACTTTTCGCAAGTATGTGCCAAATGATGATTAAAGGCATCACAGATCGACCACCGGCGAAAATACGACCTCACGATGCCTATTACAACTTGAAGCTGTATGCATTTAGCAATTATGCCACTCTGGCGGATAGCCACCAGCGTCGGCTGTTAATCGAATGCTTGAAGTATTATCAGTATTCGTATGACTAAAATTTGACCGCAGGCCTACTAAGTGAGGTCCTTATTCACTCATTCAAGCCCTTGATGGTCGGAAACAGTTTGAAGCGCATGCGATGGGAGCGGTCTTGGGGCTCTGGTTCATATATTTTAGCCTTTATTTCATGTACGATGCCGGAAGGCTAAACATCGGTGTTTTACATGTTCCTAGATTACTACTACCGTCCAGGTCGATACATGACACGCAATCATTCGGCACGCTCTGTTGTTCAATCACCCATAGCAAATATGAATCAAGCTGAGCAACCTGTCTCATTATTAGCTCAAGTGGACAGTTGCGTGGCAATCCTGTAAACCCGTGCAGTGTTCATTAATTGTCATTCATCGTTCTTTCATCTTTCCGTCGGCTTATGTGGACCTCTTAAATTCAAGGGGTCGCAGCTCTGCACAGCATTTATTGCGACATCGGGAATACTGTCAAAAAATTCTTTTCTCCTTTTCCCCATGAATTGAATTTGAATATTCTTTGACTCAATTGTCCCTGAACGACATAGTTAATGTCTATGAGGAACTAAGCGAGTAACAATGGATGCAGTCGAAGTAAACGCCACAGACCCGATACAGATTTGAACAAAATCAGGCGAGAGGCCTTGCACATACGTACATACATAGCCCTGGTTCCCGTTCTCGGTATATTTGACCAATATACCACCGAGTACAAAAGTTGCGACCCGAGTCACCCGATGGTGACGATTTTCGGCGACTTATGAGTTTGAGCCCATCATGACGACGTTGTGACGGCGGCCTTCTATTCGATTTTCACCAGCTTCGGATCAATCAGAGTCGGGGAAGACATAAGGGGATCATCGATCATCATTAGACTCTCTCGCGTTGTTATGTGCCCACAGAAAAACACCAGAAACTATCAGGGAGATGGCTGGAGATGGTGATGGAGCTTTTGAGTGACAAGAGTGACAACATCACTGCATCACGGTCGCTACACTGGGCGCTTATTGAGCCAATAGTGTTCTTCGTAATGCCCGACTCTGCCACGACAACCATCATCGAGGCTTTGCCCATTATACTCTCATTGCTGGATTAAGAGATATGTCGGACGACGTAGCTTCACGTTCATCATTCTTATGTATGTATATGAGCAATCATCCGGACACGCTAGGTACGCGATGAAATATCTCGCTTTACGTGCCATGTTCATCTCACCAAAACCTTTCTTTAGTTGCATATGTCAGACATTTTGGAAAGATTCAGCCCTTGGTTGAATCTGCTTCAATGACCTCTATCAACTCAAAAGTGAATATCGTGGTTTATTTGTGCTCTCAGACATGGTGCTAAACGATATGAAGGCGATGTCACTCAGCTACGTCCTAAAAGGATCTAAGGAGAAAGGAACCGTAAACGTCCCTTTCGAACCGCCTCTTTCTGGTTATGATGAAGTAAAACCACGGCTGCTGTCAATGAAACTGGATGCTGAAGAAAGTCTCGGCATGGTCGGTATTAAAATGAGTTTTCGTCAATATCCGAGAAGCTAACAATGAAATTACGCTTAACTAGGTTAAACGACCACAGATTACAACGTTCGAAGTTGGACCTGAAATTCTCACTACACTATCCCTGATTGCATTGTTCATTTTCGTCACTTTCTCGGAGCAAAGGCCATATTCTACGATACACAATATAGGACCCTGGCTTCGAAACGCTGTTGGGGGACCCAAGGTTCTCAAAGCAATCTGGATTATTGCCTACACTCTTCATTTTCTAGAAGCTGTATATGTGTTTGTACTTTGCAGAAGGCATTCAACAGGTTTTGTGCTTGGGGTATGTCCTGTGCGCTTTCCATCTTTTTCTAGTCATTCACATGTCTTTTCAGGCGAAATGGGTTACAATCACATTCTTAGCTGGATATCCCGGATGGAGTAGGTTAAAGCGGTTAATTCAAAAGGCCAGGATAGACTCGATTACCAAGATTCATTGATGGTTTTCTCGGTTTTCTCACCACACGTGGTATACCAAAATCTAGCTGGGTGGATCAACTGTCTTGCGATGTACAATATTCTGTTTGGTTCAAGTCAAAATGTGAACAGAGGATCTTGTAAAACCTACATTTTGACCAGAGCAGCCAGTTATTCGGAAGCCTTGTGCCCAAGTTCAAGCTCCGAACGGCACCATGATGACAACAACTTGAAGCAAATCTGTCCGTTCCAATGCTAGGAACTGGTCGGGAAGTAAACTGGCTCTATTGTGTTTTGAGGTATAAAGGGGTTACTGTTGCCAAAGATGTTGATCAGCGTGATCTTTTCGCGTAAGAGTTTAGATGGAAACAAACGCTAATACTATGTAATAGACAGAGTCCGCTCATCACATTCGGGGATATGCTTTGAACCGGGGCGCGGTTGGTCCATTTTGATAGCGCGGTAAGTATGCTTATATGTAAGTAAGTATATTATATTGGAGTACTCGAGCCGAGAAAGATAGGGCATCAATGTCGCCAAGAAGAAAGGCTGTGTAATTCGGTAACTTACTAATAATAAGGCATTGTTATTCGAAGCCTTACTGATTACCAGATTTCCTTGCATGATAGTTGGATATCCCCTGAAAAGCTGAAGTTATAGCTTTCCGTTCAATTTATGACGGTCACACATTGAATGTCTGTACTCAGCGTGTTTCTTGATTTGTTTAGATTAGATAAGATACAGGGTTGACTAACAGTTCAAGGAAAAATGCGAAAATGTTTTGAATGATTGACCGTCATATAACGGGGTTCTCGAAATTCCGCATGGTTTTCTGCTCCAAGCGCCTGAGATGACCATTGATGCATATACGTGGTAAAGGCTTGGTGAACATGTTAACAGTTAATCGCTCCAACTAATGGACTGATGTTGCGCGCTCGGTCCAGTCTGACTGTGCCAGTCCTCATTTTTGGCACATTTGTCGTGCGTGCCTTTTGAATTCCTTTTTTTTTGGATAATCTCTCATTGTCCAACAGTCTAAACACAGTACCTTTTGCAACGGTGACCCGGCCCCGGCGCGGCATCAGTCATCCTTAGTCATCCTCACCGTTATCCCCGAACCCCAGCAAACAGTTTGAAAGACACTCGATCCAGCCATTGGGCAAAGCCGTGCCTACAGTGTCTCAGAAAGACCAGGTATCAAAGCATCGGCAGAAGAAACCGTCTGAAGTATATACATCTTTTGATTTGGCTTTTTGTCATGGAGGCAGTTTGCGGGTGAATAACTGTCTTTCAAGCTGGACTTGGATGTGTCTTATTATCGTATCAGCTCAAAGAAGTCAGCTTCGGCCATCACACTCCTGTCTTGATAATTGGGCTTATGAGACAGTGGGAGCACTTGATATCTCGAACAGTCTCAATGCTGCTACTCATGTGTTAGTTCCCACAAACAAATATCGGTAATTCTAAAATCTCTCATAAATTCTATCAACTAATTGGATTTTTGGATTCGAATTAGTCCTTAAAAGCCATCAGTCGGCCGTTCACATATAAGATATAATTCGGTCAATACACACCGAGCATGCCCTGAATTTGTGTATTCATCGATCATCCGGTATTCCTGTACTTATAAAATGTCTCAGTTTGACGTGAGCCTTTACCAGTCTTTACCCCATAGGTTATCACTAGCTCTCAATGGCTTCTTTCGAAACTTTCAAAACAGCATTCAAAGGCGACATCGTCGACTCATCCTCACCCGATTACGATAAAGCTATCAGTCGTTGGGCTGGTAATGCCGTTCGCAAAGCGAGGTAATTATTCCACTTCATCCATCCAAGGTGGTAACATCCTCAATTTTAACACTAATTCCGAAGATACGTGTTATACCCTAAAGACGACGAAGATGTATCTTTAGCGATAAAGTACTCTGTTGCGAACGATATTGGTTTTGTCGTCAAAGGAGGGGGACACAACCCATCTGGCGCTTCTTCCATCGAAGATGGGATTGTCATCGATTTGAATAAATATTTCGACTATGCAAAAGTGGATCCTGTGACTAAAACCGTTGAAGCAGGAGGAGGATCTCTTTGGAGCACGGTTGATTATGCTGCCTTTGCACATGGTCTAGCTACGGTCGGTGGCACGGTCAACCAAACTGGTCTTGGAGGTTATTGTACGCATGGAGGTCACGGAGTCCTAACCGGGAGATACGGCCAATCTTCCGATAATATTCTTGAAATGACGGTCGTCATCGCTGATGGGTCTATTCTCGTAGTCAATGAGAACTCTCATTCTGACTTATTCTGGGCTCTTCGAGGCGGCGGTGGCGGCAACTTTGGTTGTGTGACGAGATTCAAAATCCAACTATACGACCAAAAACCAACCGTTTACGCGGGAATGCTTCTATTCTCTCCAGCCCAGTTCGACCAGGTTACCAAAACCTTCGAGGAATGGATTCCCAAAGCATCCGAGGACGATTACACTGGTCTGGGTTTCGCACGTGGTCCAGATGGATCGGTATTTGCATTTCGTTTAAATCCATAATTTTTTCCTAATCATACAATAGCCTATGGTTATGATGATAGTTTTCTACAATGGATCAGCTGAACAAGGTCGACAAAACTATAAAGACTTCTTCGATCTTGGTTAGTGAGCACGCGTCGTCTAACTGCGGAAAACTAACTCCTTATGCTCAGGTCCCATCGTCGACATGACTCGCGAAATGCCCTATCCAGAAGTTAATGAACTGCTTAACCCAACGTCCGGCCGGTCTCGGAGGTATTATATGGTAAAGCTCGTGCTGTTTCATTTACCCCTTTCACAGCACTCATCGATTCCTTAGACGGGCACAAGTTTGCGAGGTCCCGTGACAGCCCATGCAAAAGAGGTTTTCGATAAAATCATGGCTGTGACCGAGAAAAATCCGTGCGACGAGAAGGAGCCTCCCATGGAGTTTTCTTTTGTTTATGAAATCGCCAACCTTAAGAAGGTTATGTCGGTTCCACCTGATGCGACCGCATTCCGTAACCGTGGCCACCAGGGGCAAGTTCTCATATCTGCCGCGTGGGATAAAGAGCTACCTGATGATACCGAACACGCGCGGAGGATCACAAGGGAGTTGGTCGCCATTGTTGAGAGAACCGCAACCGCCCAGCCTAAGGAATATGAGACCGATTTCTATGGAAATTATAGTAAGCCGATAAATATTCTTTTATAAAAACTTTTACCATAATCTAAATGAATAGCCACCGATATCACTGTGTCTGCGGTTTCCAAAGCTGAGAGATTATGGGGCGCCAATTTACCGAGACTGCAGGAGATCAAGCAGAAATACGATCCTAAAAGGGTGTTCAATAGATGGATCGCTATCCCTCCTTTCAAGATCCCAATCTAGAGGACTGTCATTTTGTTATCTCACGTATTGATAAATTCGTGATTTGTCCGAAGAACTTGTATACACATGTGCAATTCATGTATGTAAATATTGTGTTATTTAAGTTGTATGATATCTATATTACAACGAAACATAAATATGAATCAATGGTTCCGGTTTCAACATCAAAGGAATTCAAGCCACTATTCTTGCGATTTCAGAACTTGATATCACCTTGGGCCTGATTCCTCATGCAAATTTAGGCGTGGATCACTGAAGAAGAAATGATCCACTCCTTTCAGACGCCATAAAGGCAAACCTTTACAGAATGATTCGCAAAAGAAAAGGTTGAACGAATAAACAAACGGAGAAGCCAGAGAAAGTCACTCAGCAAGTCAGATCTCCAAATATGATATTGAACAACACATAGCGACAATCCCGGCGATATTGTATTATCATCTCGTATTGAAGTAACAGTTTGCTGAAGAGATGGGTTGTCAATCACAGCAGTAGCGCCCTCAAGGCCTTCAGTCCGGAGGTCGTCGTAATTTGGGAATCCGCAACGATGGTCTGTACTCTAATTGAACTCTCGGCTGATTGTCACACTCACTGCCGCTTTTCGCTTACGACGCGCTGCGCGTGTTGGCTACGGACAGCGAGAAATCCTCATATTAACGGACGAGGCCTTGGAGACAAGTTGTGAAGTGCTACAAGCGACACTACCTCGATTAGGATGTCCTTATCCGATATATATCCGATACACACAGTGGACCAAGTTGGTGAGCTGTTCTTTGGCATCCTCACCGTCATCCCTACTGGCAGGTAGTCATGTGCAAACAGTTTGACACTCGATTCAGCTATTCCGCGGAGTCGTGCACTACCGAAGCATGTCCGAGAGAGATAAGATATCGAAATGTCGTCAAGGAAAAAATACGCACATACACCATCCGACATGACTTTTCGTCATGGAAGTGGGTTGCGGATGGATAACTTACTCTTTCAAGTTGAGTTTCTAACATGTCTTATTATCTCTCATTACCATTCATCTCTATCTTTTTTATTTATCAGCTCGAAACGTCAGTTTCGGCCATCACACTCCCGCCGGCCACTGAGCTTCAGGTCAGGTCAGGTCTCGAACAATTTCAACGCTACAAACTGAGTGCGTTAACTATCTGAAAAGAAAAAACCAATAATAATTTTAACACCTCTAAATTCTCTTGACTAATCGCATTTTGGCATTCGTATTGTTGAACAGCATTCAACAGCTTACATACAAGAAACTATTTTTCGGAAAATACACCCCGAACGTGTTCCTGCTTCATGAATTGGGTATTTTATTAAGGGATTGATCGATCATCCGTCGGTATTTATATGATTATAAAGAAGAGGTTTCAGATTGAGCTTTTACTCCGTAGTTCGTTCCCCTAGGCGGCTCCCAATGACTTCTTTCGAAACTTTCAAAACAACGTTCAAAGGGGATATCGTTGACTCATCCTCACCCGATTACGATAAAGCTATCAGCCGCTGGGCTGGTAACGCCGTTCGCAAGGCGAGGTAAATATCCATCAAAGGCAGTAACATCCTCAATTTTAACACTAGATACGTGTTATACCCTAAAGACGACGAAGATGTCTCTTTAGCGATAAAGCACTCTGTTGCGAACGATATCGATTTTGTCGTCAAAGGAGGGGGACACAACCCATCTGGCGCTTCTTCCATCGAAGATGGGATTGTCATCGATTTGAATAAGTATTTCGACTACGCAAAAGTGGATCCTGTGACTAAAACCGTTGAAGCAGGAGGAGGATCTCTTTGGAGCACGGTGGATCATGCTGCCTTCGCACATGGATTAGCTACGGTCGGTGGCACGGTCAACCAAACTGGTCTTGGAGGTTATTGTACGCATGGAGGTCACGGTGTTCTAACCGGGAAATATGGTCATGCATCCGACAATATTCTAGAAATGACTGTCGTCATCGCTGATGGGTCTATTCTCGTAGTCAATGAGAACTCTCATTCTGACTTACACTGGGCTCTTCGAGGTGGCGGTGGCGGCAACTTTGGTTGTGTGACGAGATTCAAAATCCAGCTGTACGACCAAAAACCAATCGTTTATGCGGGAATGCTTCTATTCTCTCCAACTCAATTTGACCAGGTTACTAAAACCTTCGAGGAATGGATTCTCAGGACAACGGAGGACGAATATGCTGGTATGGGTTTCGCACGTGGTCCAGACGGATCGGTATTTGCATTTTGTTTGATTTCCTACTTTTTTTTCTTAAACGGTGTATAGCCTATGGTTATGATGGTGGTTTTTTATAATGGATCAGCCGTACAAGGTCGACAAATTTTCAAAGTTTTCTTCGATATTGGTTAGCGAGCAAACGTCGTCTATCTGCACCAGAACTAATGTCCTGTGTTTAGGTCCAGTCGTCGACATGACTCGCGAAATGCCCTACCCAGAAGTTAATGAATTAGTTAACCCGACACTTGGCCGATCTCGAAGATATTATATGGTAAAACCTCGACTATCTCGCTTCCTCTTTCTTTTACAGCTCTAACACTCGTCGGTTACGTTACTACTCCTTAGACGGGGACAAGTTTGCGAGGTCCCATTACAAACCATGCAAAGGAAGTGTACGACAAAGTCATGGCTTTTACTGAGAAAAATCCGTGTGACGAGAAGGAGCCACCCTTGGAGGTTTCCTTTTTTTATGAAATTACCAACCTTGAGAAGGTCATGTCAGTTCCGCCAGATGCGACCGCATTCCGTAACCGTGGAAAGCAAAATCATGTTCTGATATTCGTTGCGTGGGATAAAGAGCTACCTAATGATACTGAACATGTGCGGAAGTTCTCAAGAGAGTTGGTCGCCATTGTTGAGAGAACCGCAACTGTCCAACCTAAGGAATACGAGAATGATTTCTATGGAAATTACAGTACGCCCGAACTTTTTTTACTGCAAAATTCTCACTATAATTTAATTGAATAGCCACTGATATCACTGTGTCTGCGGCTTTTAAAGCTCAGAGACTATGGGGTGCCAATTTGCCGAGACTGCAGGAGATCAAGCAGAAATACGATCCTAAAAGGGTGTTCAATAGATGGATCCCTATCCCTCCTCCTCCCCGGATTCCCAATTTAGAGGAATTTCAGTCTTTGATAAACTCGATTAAATAAATTTGCTCGAAGAATGAGTGTTGTAGTATACAATCACCTAATTAAAGTCCATATACGAATCGCCTCTATATATAAATGGCATATTTCTGAAGAATATATAAATAAATACAGGATCCCATTTTCATTGATGAAACATTTGATAATTATATCTTTTCCCCGTAAGTACTACTCTCTTTAGAATCCTCACGTTCTAAATGAGACGATGTATCAGAGTGATTTGAGGATAAACGCGCTCCTTGATAATAGCGGTGCTTGTGTTGTTGTCGCGTCAGAATAAACGGATGTACTAGGTATGCATTGTTTTAGAGAGCTCACCCAATACAATTGATACCATAACCATGACGCTCCACATACACCCACCATGATCGGACCGGCTGTAGAAGGAAATTCAATCGTTGTTTTATTCAATTAAGAGACATTCTTGCCATAATTCATTGTTGCAGCGGTTACTGGGAAAATTTGAGGCATGATGAGAACTCTAATAATATTTTATTTTATTTTTCGCATATATCTCCAAGTCGAGGACTCACCCAGTTTCAAGAAGTGTCCTATCGTTGACGTTCCCATAAGAGCAGTGTTTTACATACATCTGGTCTAGTAGAAGTAAAACTTACCATAACACGGCATATACATTGATAACGTAGCCTAAACGGCCCAAGAAAAACGGCCCAGGTCGAAAGCTGATCGTCGAATTTTTATCCCAGTATATGTAAAGCTTGAATATTACTGGAATCTTTATGACAATAGTTATTAACAGATAAAGATGGGCTATAAGCGGGTTACCATATACGAAATATCTAAAGCCACAGCCGTAATACTATGAGCCAAGAAGAGCGGCGTGAACCCAACAAGTTGTCATACTAGCATAACCTTTAAGAAACAAAAACAATGTACCTGAAAACCGCATTACTCTGTAATGCTATTCAAATGATGAACAAGCTGGGATTAAAATATTAACTTACGGCGACCGCAGAAGCGAGCGACAATAGTCCGAAAAGACTTTCGATAATGACAACGCATATAGCAGCATTCAACGGAGTCTTAGTACGGGTCCAAACTTTGGCTAAGATCTTTTTATCTGGAAATCCATTCTGTTTCGATTGAAATTAATAATTCAATACCCATACAAGATCTGATGGTACTGTCGGATATCGACTCACATCTCGCGAAATCGCATATATGGCTGTAACACGGGCGCATCAGAAAGAGGTGGAAAGGTACTAACAAAATTTTACGCACAACGAATGCTCGACAGCTGACAAGTTAGGGCGACGACTGTCTGAACGAAAATAATGAATGAAAAAACAACCAAACCGCCTTTCTGGCCCAAATTGTCCCACAATATTTGAGGGACCACCAAACCAGTTGGACCAGGCAATGCACTTATATCTTTGATACCATAACACAATGCAACGTTAACGAAGAAGCCTAAAATGGCTGTGGTAATTGATCCGGTCATAATGGCTAGTGGAATGGCTTCTCCTGCATTTTGTACTTCTTCGGCAAGGTCTAGTATTACGGCGCATATTGCGGTACCGTCAACGTTCATTCGATTTTTTAGGCAATTAAAGCGCACTTACGGGCCGCTGCGTCATAATCTGTCTATATAACGTCATGCTTGTGAGCTATTTAATACTAGGAGGTGCACCATGAAAGAATTACCATGACCCATTGCACGCTCAGCAGACCTAATAAGAAAACAAAACCCTGATTGTTCCAACCAGATTGATCAATGATCTACGCCAAGTGAGAACTAAAAGAGTAAAATAGTTTCCAAACCACATACACTAGTCCAGACGAATTTGGACGGGGCAAGCTCATGGCGTAGACTTCCTCCCACAAAAATACCAATTATGACAGAAAAGCTTGCCAGTAAATTCACGAATACTTGCTAATGTCTCGGTATTATCAAAAAACACCAAATTAATTAGATATCTCACCGTAACCCATCGATATTTTATGCAAAAAAGCAGTAGGGAGACTGTTGATCATGCCAATTCCAATATTAATAGCCACATAAAGCCCAAATGTTTGCTGAGGAGTTACTACGAAGGATCCATTGGTACCCATCGTTACTGCGGCGAATATCATCTCAGAACTAAACGTCCATAATGTATACCAGTAAGAGTCAATTCAGCATGAAAAATTTGTGTAAAACGGAATACATACAGCGCAAAGTTTACGGACGCCGTCGTGGCAAGTTGACCCACGATGGTGATCCTGTCATTCAGTCGACTTGTCAAACTCCGAAAGATTTCCGGTGTTTATTAATTTATTTCTCGCTTACCATGCTGATATGAAGCACACGTTAGCGCGGTATCGTTTCGGCACAACAAACATAGTAGTAGTGTAAATCCCGCCAGCGGTAGGATAAGCGGAGACTAATTCTAAAATTGAACGTAAAAAATGTACATCTATACACACAATTTCGCTATATCGCACCTGAAACAGAGCATGAAATTGCCAGGCAGCCAACAGCACCCAACAACCATGCCCAAACAGTCGCTGCTGGTCCACCAAGCAACAATGGCGTGTTGACAGTTGAAGTGATAGATGCTGCAGTTCTATATTGCAATTGAGATAAAGACCTGTTGTAATCCAGAGGTACAAAATTTAATTACCCCATAATACCCATGGCAAAGGAAATCGTAGTGAATTTTGAAAATTTCCGTTCCAGTTGTCGTTGGAGACCGAGTTGCTTTAGAATGTTATCGCTCTCGCTACTGTCATTATCACCATCTTTTTGAACTTCCACAGGACGCGAAAAATGCGCCTCGTTTGTTTCGAAAAGTTTGGACATCAAGGAGAGAGAGAGAGATTATAGAGTACGCATTCTGTCGTAATATTATAGGCCTGCGCATGCGAAGCCAGTCAATCGGCACACGCCCCACTTTTCATACATGCTTCTGTCAAGGTATAAATCATGTCCCGTTGAATTCTACCCAGTCAATCCTCGGCTTCCGACCCGACTATCAGATCCACTATCTCATATTAGAAAACGTCGATCCCCTCCCTAATTCCATTGAAAAAGGTAAGAGAAGTCTCGTTGTAGCTTGAACATATTACACATGCCTGGAAAAAAAAACACCATTATTCTTTATCCTCGAATGACATGATTTGCACCTTATGTGCTTGTCGTTATCTCTATCCATATAAAGGGTGTATTCAATTCCCAGAGACAACTTCTTTTTTCAGTTCCTTAGTCACGACCAGGCAAGCGAAAGGAAAGTGTGAGTTCTGTGATTGGCTCCGACAAATCGGTTTGATTTAGACGATGGCATGCGCGCAGATAGAACTTTGCCACGTGCACGCATTGTATAGTGACGCTATGAAAGCTTGCATGCCAATAATGATAAGAGAATCTACATCTCTATTCATATAATATTTGAGATTGTTTTGTTACCCGATATCCACAGTCAGCGTTCGCTACACAATCATACGCTTAGAAGCACAATATCTCGTTGTAAACCTTCGGGCTAGACAAAAAAAAAGAGAATAAGAAGGTAAGACGACTTGAACGAAATTTACGTACCACACGACGCAATCCTATCACGACGTCTTCATCGATCATAAAATCAATATGCGGGAAAGACTGAACACTCGTGCTTTGTCGGTAAGGCAACGATGTAATGATATCTCTGGCGAATAGTCTTTTATTCCTAGGGATTATTGTTTCCCAATCAACAACTTCTATATTTTCCATGCCATAATTTCCGTCTATAATGCGCCGAAATCGAAGGTTTAGCACCACGAAAAGGATTTAGCTAAGCCTCGTCGGAACTTACATCGTTTAATCGACAATGGATTAAAATCCAGGATCTGCAGACGGTGACCTTCGTGACCTGGAGGATCGGTGGGATGACCACCAATAGAACGCACGAACCGTGTGCCGTGGACGTAGCATACCCATACGGAGTTATGTTCTTCCAATAAAAGCGCCCTAGAGTACCGCGGACCCCAGCTATCCCAGTGGTACATATTCAAGGAATGTGATGTATCTGAACTAGATGTACTCGGAATTGACAAGAGTGACTCTTGATGTATGAAGAACATGACGTGTTCAACCTCTACCAGATGGCTAATTAGCTCGACGCGAATGGTGAGTAGACGAGATTTAGGCGATGTGGTGAAGGGTCGAGTTAGTAAGCTGCTTTTCGTTACTCCGAGACAATCTGGCGACGGATCTGAGCGCGTTGTAATTGAAATAATAATCACGTCTTCATTCAGCTCGGGAAGTTCGAAAGTGCGATACGGGTGTGGATCAACGAGAGTTTCTCCCGTATACTCGGAGAAGCTGTAAACCTCAAGATATGGCAATACATTGGTGTCTGGGATAGGCTGGAGTCTCGGAATGACGAGGTGGCTTGGGGATATAAATGAGAAGGAGTCATATCTTATGTTATCTTGGCACGGGCTTAATTGCTGAACAATACTAAGTCCGTTAGGTTTTGAAGAATTCAGTTAATCCACGTACCAAAACCTTATGCCCAGTCTTCCAATTCCAAAGCAAGAACTGGTCCTGAAGAATAACAAAATTGTTTTGCAGATTTGTATGGAGGAGAACTCCGAGAAAATCACCCATCACTTGTATAACAAAACTGTAACGGATCAATGGAGGTCTATCGTTGCAAGAAAGGATTGGCTGCGATGCCAGAGGGTGTGATTGTCCGGTAGACATTGTGAGAAGCTTGGCGAAATATCCAACCGGAGCGTGTACCACTTCGATGACAACCAAAAGATCTTGGGCTGGATCCATGCCGAAATCGCGTATCTTATATCCAAGATTAGTGAGACTACGAGTCTTGGATTCCGCACCCCGAAGAGCTGAAGGAAGCTCAATAAAGCTTAGGCCCTCATAGGTGTGAATGTGATTGGAGGATGAGCGCATGCTGAATGCCAGCACTCCACCAAATAACTCCCATAAATTGCCTGGTCGACTGCTCGCCTCCTCCACTCGGGAAAACTGTAATGTCGCCCACTTGTGCTCTGTTTTCTTTAAGAGAGTCAAACAATCGGCGATGGACAACTGGCTCTCTCCGTGAACTACATTAGCAACTTTTCGTTCTATTTGGTATTGAATGGATGTCGATGTCTTGACAATGTTGTGTAATAGCCGACATGTCTGAGAGTGGTGTGTATCAATAAGGTCAATGCATGTGGAGATGTGGTTGAATATACTTCTGAAAGCCGTAGAACATCGCCTAAGATTAAGTTTGTGATTATTGATATGATTGTTTCTGGTGGTAATTGCAGAAGGGAACTGCAAGGAGTGGCCATTGGATATTGGATGAGGCGAACTAGGCTCAGTTCCCATTTTAAACTCCGCTAGGCACCAAGCAGCAAGGTTTTTGGCTCTCACCACGATGACAACGAGCACATTGTCTGTTACAATGCTAGGTGCTGGACAGGAAGTAGGTAGATCCTGTTGTGTTTTGAAATATAAAGGGATTACTGTTGTTTGTGATGCCGGTCAGTAGCATGATTTTTTTTTCTACGTAAGAGTTTGGATGTAACAGACAATATCAATATTGCCACAGGCATCCACCCAGCACATTCGGGGATAGCCTCGTTACCGTTTATAGATGCTTTGGACTGGAGCACTGTTGATGCCATTTTAATTACGCAGTAAGTTAGGCTAATGTGTGTGATATGAATTTGCTCGAGTAACGCTCCGGAACAAGTTTTCATCTTGATCATGCTGCTGCTTTGACTTATATTATGGAAAAGGCACGTTTTGTGATTAACTATTACATATATGGGAAGGCACTAACGCCCAAGAAAAGACAAACTTCAAAGACGGAAATGGCAAAGTTTACATGACGCACCCTACAAAAGCAATATACAAGCTAATAATGCAAGACTTTGATCGAACGAGGTTCATTTTCTTTCTAAAACTACACGGAAAATACTCATGATCAAGTAGCGAAACACCTTCAGGACCCTTTTTCACATCCGGAGAACTAGCTGCTTCTCTCTCGAGCATAATTCCGATATCTGCTCACCAGCTTATTTCACCGTCTCCCCGGTTGTCCTTCACTCCCTATCATGCTGGACATGTCATTGGAGCTTGTATGTATATGGTCGAAATAGACGGTCTCAAGGTCCTTTATACAGGAGATTATTCAAGGGAAGAAACCCGACATCTTCCAAAAGCAGAGATCCCTCCCGTTCGACCAGATGCTCTTATCGTCGAAAGTACACACGGGGTTCAAAATCATAGACGAAGGGATCAAAAGGAGGAAAATTTTACCAAGCTCGTCCACCAGATAATCAAGCGGGGTGGACACGTCCTTTTGCCCGTCTTCGCTTTGGGACAGCCTCAGGAACTAATGCTTGTTTTGGACGCTTATTGGGATGCACACCCTGACCTTCATTCCATCCCTATATATTATACTTCTGATATGGTTGACCAAAGTTTAGCAGTATATCAAGCAAATATACATACATTGAATTCTGACATGCGAAGGCGATTCGCTCGTCAAGGTAATCCTTTCAAATTCCGGTGCGTCTTTCTGGACTCTTCCCTGCGATATTTTTTTTTTCATAAACAAACATAGATACGTCACTTATCTCTCGCAAGACCGCAGGTTCGCGAAGAAAGTCGCTGATGGTCCCCCATGTGTCATACTCGCGACGCCCGCGATGCTACAAAGTGGTTTTAGCAGAGAGCTTTTGGAGTTGTGGGCACCTGATTCCCGCAATGGACTGATAATCACTGGATATTCAGCTGAAGGAACATTAGCAAGAGTAAGTTCAATCTATGCTATTATAGACCGCAATACCACCATTTGTATTACTCTCTCGTTTGGTCAATATAATTGCGTTTCCCCACTGTTGATCGCACCTTCAATTAAAACCGTTTGTTTACACAACACAGGATATCATTCAAAACCAACCGGATGAGTTGACCGGTCGAGGGGGCAAATCTATTCCTTGTCGTTTATCTATCCACGAGATTGCGTTTTCAGCACACGTTGATTTCCGGGAGAACGTTGCTTTTATAGAACAGGTCCGCGCGTCGCATGTAGTACGTATGAAATTGTATGTCGAGCTTCTGGTCCTCACTTATTCCGTAGGTGCTCGTTCATGGGGAACGACATGGAATGCACAGACTTAAAGACGTGTTGCAAAGCCGGTTTGATTCTCGTGATGAGCACGTGAAAATACACACACCCCGTAATCTTGAGCCTTTACTTTTGGAGTTTGAAAACCAGCGAAATCTGACAAAGGTATTATTTTCCTGGAAACCATCACATCATACTTGAATCAGTTGGATTTAAACTTTGCAGGTCATTGGAAAACTGGCTTGGGACGGACCACGAAACAATGCAACTCTCTCAGGCTTATTAGTCTCAAAAGAGTTTTCCTCTGTATTACTCGATCCTTCTGAGGATTCTGCTCCCGGTGACTTCAATGAAATTTGCTCCGCGACTATAGTACAGAGACAGAAGTTTTCATTTGGCGTCAAATGGTCTACGTCAATTACTATTCCATTGCTCGAATATATGTTTGGCCCAATTGAAAAGTCAGTAAATAAGAATGGTAACTTGGTGTTCCATGTAAGTTTAATTTGTGTCTTCTCTGTCATTGAACATATCCAAATACTGCGCTCAGGTAACGAAAACATTGACCGTGGAGGAAACAGGAGTTTCCGAGCTGACTTTAGAGTGGACGTCATCCCCTCATGATGACATGATAGCAGATGCAGTCATTGCTTTACTTTTGAAAGTCCAAAAAAGTCCTTTATTTTTGACAGAACGTCGGTATTTTGTTTTTCAATGATCTGTCTGCGTAAACCTCACCGAAAACGACGTACATAGGAATCATTGAGCATTACGCCCATAGTTCAATGAACACTACCCATCTTGCCGAGACCAACCTAGAGCGCATCAAAATAATTTTACAAGCTCATTTTGGAAACGTCGAAATACGTTGCCAAAATCTTCCGACGATCTTTAAAGTCACTGTAGATGCGGCGGAGGCTGATATTTACGTCAACCCGGAATGTTTGGTGAGTTCAATTGAGTTTCTAGTCACATAATGATTTTCATTTTTGAGTTTAATTGAAGACGGTTGTCTGTTCGGATGATTTCCTTCGAAAACGGCTCAACGCAATTCTAGGACTTGTCATGATTGGCAATGGGAGAAGTTTCTGAGACGTTTTGTGCATTTTATCATGTAACACCTATATGTATTTAGATAGTAACGCACTCAGAAAATAGCATAAATCACATACATGCACTCGGACCATTCATAACCGAGAACGAATAAGGCAACTCGACGTAATGCTGGACCCTGCAGAGTAGTTTGTATAGATTAGCACGGATGACTCGCTGAGTGGATCAAGCGGCGGTCTCGTAAGTCGACCCTTGCACACCTACCCAGATAAATCAATATTCTTCGCGTTTTAGTTAAGGGTCACGCGCCCAATACATCATAATCAAAGTAGTGACATTAATATAAGTATCAGTAACATGCATAGAAAAGGGAGGAGCGAGGACTCGGAACACATTTGAGATTCAATGAAACAATGCTTGACATAATAAGGATACGAAACACACTCGATGGAAAGGAGAAGAGGGTACGCGCGAGACTGTTTTGACCTTGTTCAGTAAAACACTGAATTGGGGCTAAACAGGGTCAAAACAACCTGGAGCCCAATCTGGCGTGTATCGAGATGAGTGCATTAGAATTGCATTTTCTTCTGATGAAACGCGGTATATAAGCAAAACAGTCGTTAGTGTGGGGTGAGAGAAAAGGCCGTACCGATCCAACAACCTTCTCACTTATTTTGCGCCCCTCTTCTTCCTCTTCGTCGACAGAGTCGGAGACAGGTTGTTTTTGATATTAAAACGTGCAAAGCGAGCTTGGGGTTTTCTGGCATCCCTTCTGTCAAAGAGAAATTATTGGAGGGAAAGAAATGAAAAAAAGGATCATGCGAGACTCACGGTCTGTTGTTTGTCATTTCAGACTTGGTCCCTGTTGCGACTGTATAAAACGTTCCGCTCTTTTCTTTTTCTTCTCCCCCTCATCGTCTTCTCTTTCTTTTTTTTAAAGTCGGTTGAAAGTACCCTTCTCATACAAGTTTACAACCGGGTTTGAACTTTGGGGCCGGAGAAAAACTTGATTCTTTACTTTTGGAGTCATTGAAATCTGAAGAGTGTGAAGATGATGAAAGAAAAGGAAACCAAGCTGTTTCTAGCAAAGTGAGCAAAAGTTAACTTGGTTGAGTCCAGTGACCGCTCAAGCCCCTTTGTGACAGAACCGAGGTATTGGCTCTATGCTATTGACCGGATCAACCTCGCTCTCTCTCGACTAGGGCGCAAATTATGAGTACAGTAGACGCTAAACGCTATATTCAGCTCCTAAGTCCTGCAGGTTATGGTCGGCCAATTTATCAACCTGAATATGCTAACGGTCCATTTCTTCGGTTAGGAGACATTTGGATAGAGTCTGGAAATGGTCGAAGTTTACTTCGACTCATGAACACCGTCGTTCCCTGCGGCCATTTTTTAAACACTCACAGAACACGACATCATCTTCCGAGCGACTTCAAGCATTTTCCGATGACTGAAGAAATAATTATACGATCACTAATCTCAGGTCCTATCGTGTGCGGAACCTATCGAGACTCCAAAGAGCGCGCAACCTTGAAAACATGCCCTCAGAAGTAAGTCAAGGCCTCATACTTTTCACGAACATTTACTTTTATTGTGTAGGTTCAACATCGAGTCAGACGGTTCCGTTCATGTGGAGAAATGCGATAATCAAGGCGCTATGCTCACCTTCCAACCGCCGCGCGCCGCTGTTATGAGTGTTGAAAAGGAAGATTACAAAACGTGGATCATTAAAAATATCCCTTTAATAATTGAGCATGGAATCAAGAATGGTTACAAAGAAAAGTTTTTGGCTGCCATACGCATTCCCACTCGCATAATTCATGCGGAAAGCTGGGCGTGGACACTCTGGTATCCGGATCTCCCGGTTAACCTTGACTTTAAAATCGTCTCAGGTGTTGAAACCATGTTCAAGGATGAAGCTAGGTGGGGCTACTTTCCAGTAAGGTGTGGGCCGGTTGTTGTCGGACCATCAGATTTCTACCTCAACAATGACAGGATAGCATCAACGCTGCTAGACCCACAAAACCGGCATAGTGATGCTAATGAACATATAGAGGCAGAAGGAAAAGTCAAAGAGTCAACATCAAAGACTCCAAACCATGATTTTTGGAAATTTCAAGAGATTTTTTCATATCCTTTCAAACTTCCAAATTCCCATACCATTCTTTACGATGGATACAAGTTTAAGCACCAAAACCGGCTGAAGAAGAGATTATCCAATCCTTTCAGACGTCATAAAGTAAGTAAATATTTACAAAAACGACTCACAAAGGAAGAACGGATGATAAACGGACGAATAGCAAGAGGAAGGCAGCATCCATAATGGGGTTCAACCACACCATGTAGGCCAGGAGATCGATGCTGTAAGTTATCATTTCAGATCTTTGAACAAAATATTGAACAACACAGAGCGACGATCCCGACGATATTGTACTTACATATCTGTTAGTGGTAAGGTCCTTCCCGATTTCGCCTTTTGCATACTACGTCTAAAAAAAACGCGAATGGATTCGCATTAACAGTGTTCGCCAGAAAATACACACATTGCGATGCTCCACACAACTGAGACGCAGACTATATACGATGTATGTAGTTCAGGCTGTTTATCATTGACTTCGAACTTGTACTGATTCAATTCTAAAAGTTTGCTGAAGCAAAGGGTTGCTCGATCACAGCCGCCCTCAAAGCCTTCAGTCCAGAGATCGTCGTTTCAGAATCAGGTAACAGCTCGGATGGTTAGTGAAATCTGCGCTCTAATTGATAATCGAGCTTTTGGCTGATTGTCATACTCAGTACGAGTGGCTTCCTTCGCTTATGACGCACTGCGTGTGTTTACTACGAAAAGCGATTGGGAAAGCCTCAGATCAACCGACAATGCCTTAGAAACAAGCTGGGAAGTGTTAAGCACAAGTGACACTACCTTGGTTGATATGTCGTTATCCGAAACAAGCAGCAGTGAATCAGATTTCTGAGCTGTTTTTTTTTTTGGCGTTTTTGCTGGCAATCTAGCAGTAAGCGGCACTCAATTATTCGCGCTCTCTTCTTCCATATCTGTGGTTCACGGCTTCAAGTTCGAGACGAGTTGAAAAAAAAAGGAAAGGAGTAATCCCTGAAGTGTGAAAATTATGAACGGACAAAGGCAAGGCCGGTTTGTGTAGTCAGTTTCCATTTCCATATGGTTAAATCTTGCTGGTAGTTTCGGAAGACATCAAGTCGTTAGTTTCAAATAGAATGCGGTTTTTACTTCGAGGATTGAGTACCTTCACGATGCAGGGCGCGCGCTAGCTGTTACCGACTTTCCCATGTCCCAATTTCCTCCTCGCGGACGAAAAAAAAAATACGAGCACAAAAGTAGGGATGCACATGTAGGCTCCTAAAGATTCCAAGTGGGTTGTAAATTCAGTTCAGATTATACGTGAAGATGTTAAACGTTTACCTCAGACGTCAGACGTCGCAAAATAACAGACAAAACGATCCCCAGCTCATTCATGGACGACTTTGAAGATTCCAAGCTCTACCTTGGTTTACTGCTAGCTGAGAGATAGCGGACATTTCCCTTTTTGTCATGTATTGAGATGAGAATCGATGTTAATTAGGAGATGCGGTTCTGATATTGACTCCTTATCGCGTCATCCTTAAACTTTGCCTCGGAATATCGTCTGGGACATTTGGATTGGTGGGGCCTTTATAGGAAGATGTAAGTGAGACTTTGCTATACAGAGTCATCTTAAGATGAAACACTTAATTCAGGCAAATTCACGTATGCAATCACCGTACAAGTCTACGTCACCTGAAGGCATTGGATATTGAGCTGGACTGGGCAGAGGTGAGGCACTGCCGTCGACACTTTGCAATGCGTGTTACAAACTTAACATTTTTTTAGTGTTACCATCCTGAACGTCATTCAACTAGGACGGATCTATATGAAACGCGAAGATGTTACGGTCAAGGCAGGGCAATCCTTCATTCGAGGGGAGATCCTGATTAACAAGTATTCGTCAGACCTCCAGCAGAACTACTTGATAGGAAAGAGGACATGCGAACTGGGATCGTCATCGCATATGGCAAGTGTATCGAGGTCTGCGGTTTACAAGGCAGGGTCGACAGAAAGATAGTTGGTTTGGATGTTAAGTTGAGAAAGGTTCGTCTCTCGATGTAACTGATTTGCTTTATGCTCACATCGACACTTTTGACTGGATTACCAGTTGTAACAGACCGCGTTCCAACAATTACCGGAATTTAGTGCCTACAACCACCCGAAATGACATGCGGGACTGTGTTCTCGTTGTCTTTGATCCCATGCCTTCAGCCACAACGTCGATCCACCACATGCAAATGGCCACAAACTTATAATATATTAGTACCTCTAGAAGACATATGTTTGAAGGTTAAGATAACGTGATTCATACGGCCTCCGAAACTACGAAGACCAATCACTTCCATAGGTGATGAGGTACGTTATTAGTTATACCCGCAAGCATCTGCAATAATGATATCGAAAGTTGGACTGGCTGCGCAACTAATACGAAGTTTGAAAATGGAGCTCGACTTTCTAAAGCCATTCACGCTTCTTTCGTTAGGACCTGGCTTGAAGTCGGTCGCGAGACTTGGATCCTATGCCCGGCAACGAGCAAGACATTCAGAGGAAAGATCTCCGAGACAGCAGATGATCAACAAAGACTAATTTGAGATCGGGTTAATCGGGTGGACGAGGTCGTTGCGATCAAAGAAAGGCGGCGTGACAAAAGGTAGAATCTCAGGGATGCCAACTCGTGATAATCGCTATTGTGGGACTGATCAGTATATGCGTAGTTTAGCCGCATATGTATATACTTGAGAGACCTCTGCTAAGATCTGTTTTATCATAAGAAAGAGCGAAGTCTAAAGAATACTAAAATGCTCCTTCGGCCACGCTCAGTTCGTGAGAATGTTATCCCTCGGGCTGTTCCGGGCGCTCAATCCAAATCTATCTCTTTCTACCATGTCATCGACAGCGTCGAACAGAATTCTAGTTACAGGTGGTTCAGGTCTTGTAGGCAAGGCGATTGAAACTGTAATCAACACCGAACCAGTAGGATCGCGATTTGGCAAAAGACCCGGCGAGGAGTGGATATTCGTCAGTAGCAAAGATGCGAACTTGAAGTATGTTGGTTTCATTTCCTGTCCAAGCCTACGTGTTTTCTTATCATTTTGGAAAGAGATCTAAAATCTACGGAAGCTTTGTTCGAGAAATACAAGCCAACGCACGTTATCCACCTTGCCGCGCTTGGTAAGCCTCAAAATCAAACTAACGGCAGTGGTTGACAAGTCCTGAAAATCACTGCAGTTGGGGGTCTCTTCAAGAATATGGCGAATAATGTGACTATATGGTTCATCTTATAATCTGGTTGCATCTTATCTCATTTTTTTTTTGTATACTAGGCTGCATTTTTACACGACAATCTGGCTATCAACACCAACGTTCTTCAAACGTCGCATAAGTACCAAGTTCAGAAACTTATCTCATGCTTGTCTACTTGCGTCTTTCCGGATAAAGTTACATACCCTCTTGATGAGACTAAAATTCATCTCGGACCTCCTCATCCCAGCAATTTTGGTTACTCTCATGCAAAGAGAATGGTAGATATCCAAAACAGGTAAGACGATGTAATATGCGTTCTTTGAATGTATTTGACTTTACGCATTTCAGGGCGTATAAATTGGACTTCGGTGTGAACTTCACTTCGGCAATTCCCACAAATGTTTTCGGGCAGTATGATAATTTGTGAGAAAAGAAGGCTTTTATTCCTCCGCGCCTATCGACTAATATAATTCCATTGATAGCAACCTTGAGGATGCCCATGTCATACCTGCGTTGATCCATAAATGTTATTTAGCTAAGAGTAAGGCTGAATTGTAGTGAGCGCTTCGATGACGCTAATATCACAACAGAGAACAATACTCCATTCATTGTCAGTGGTTCGGGAAAACCTCTAAGACAATTCATCTATTCCTTGGACTTGGCACGATTGTTCATATGGATGCTTAGAGAATACAACGATGTGGAACCCTTAATCTTAAGTGGTACGCATTGAAACGCCCTTTGTTCATTCAAAAAATTAAATTAATTAAAAATTTGTTAGTTGGAGAAGACGAAGAAGTTTCCATCAAGCAGGTTGCAGATGCTATCGTTGCTGCCATCGGATTCAAAGGAGAATATACAGTGAGATAATAACATTGTTGCATGATTCTTTTTTTTTTCTTATCGTGAGCTTCAGTTTGATACCACGCGTGCCGACGGACAATTCAGAAAACCTGCTTCAAACGCCAAACTGAGAAACCTCATCGGGGATTTCAAATTCACGTCATTTGATGAAGGTGCGTCAAAAACCTCTTTATCTCAGAGAAGCGTAAATTAATTTGAAAATTACGTAGCTTTGAAAGACTCCGTAGACTGGTTCGTGAAAAATTATGATAATGCGAGAAAGTAGGGAACTTGCCAGCGTGACGATATCCACGGCGTGCGTACTCGGGGAAGGGTATATATGTAAAGCTCAAAATAGAACAAATGTAACATGGAGAAAAGATAGACATGAAGAGATATTGTATGTTATCATTAACATCCGCTTTTACTGTGCCGCATCAACTTCACGTCAAATTTGAACACATGGACCTAGGCCTTCAGCTTCATTGTCCACAAATATCGTAATGAACTTGGCTCATTTGATTTTGAATCGGAAGCACATCAGCGCCAGAACTTTCTTGGCTTTTGATAAGTTCATGATATCATCGACGTGTCTGTAGCTGAAATTTGATTTTTACGAAAAGAATAATAATATGTTCCTCTGAGACACTATTTTGACGGAATTATCTGACGTCGTAGGGACTGCGAAGAAAAACACTATACGATTAGTAATGTCCATTACTAATTTTCGGAATTTTTTGATCTCCGCAATCGGACTCCAAGTCAAGTTCCGAGACTCCAAGATGTGTATTCAGTTTGGCCGTTTCGGTGACTCGAATTCGGAATTATGGTCTTGTATTTAACAGGGTGCATACTGGACGACAGACTCATCGAGTTTCCCTGACATGACTGAAGATTCGACCTTACTTGAGTCTGGTCTTTTGTTTACCGACACTCCCGGGTCAACACCGGAACGCGGCCGCGATGAACTTGCCACTGCTCCTCCAAAAACAACGCAACAAATTTTCTCGCCGATAAAAACCCTGCGGGATGTTATCAAGTTAGTCTTCTATAGGATGACAATGTATGTTGTGACTGACTGACTGGACTTTATCCTCCGCAGAAACTTCCCTCCAGCATGGTTCGCCATCAACATGGGTACAGGCGTAGTCAGTATCATATTCCACAGCTATCCCTACGGAACACCTTCGAAAGCCATGAACATAGTATCATTGATATTCTTCTTCATTGACCTTATTCTTTTCGTCCTTTTCTTGGCAATGAGCATCGCTCGATATACCCTCTTTCCTGGCTCATGGACAGATATGCTTCGACATCCCGTGCAAAGTTTATATTTAGGCTGCTTTCCAATGGGCGCGGCGACATTAATAAACATAGGATTGGGTACCGTGGATCAGTATTTTGCCGTTGGAGGTGCAAAGTTTCTATATGCTCTTTGGGCCTTTTGGTGGCTTGATTCGTTAATCTCGTTTTTGTGTTGCTTTGGAGTCGTCTACGTAATGTCAGGAAATCTCTCATATTTATTGTGTTATGCATCATCTAATACGTTATACAGGACTGTTCATCAACGGCATTCCATGTCCACGCTTACCGCTATCTGGCTTCTTCCTATAGTGCCTGTTATTGTCGCAAGCACCACCGGACAGCTTTTGGCTTCGGCACTCGCAGTTCATTCTACCCCACATGCACGTCTTACGATGGGTGTCTCGCTCCTCATGGTCGTCATTGGTCTCTCCCTCTCCTTTATGATCCTTACCCTTTATCTTCGTCGGCTTATCATCGAAGGTCTGCCTGACGTGAATGCAATAATATCCTGCTTTCTTCCATTGGGACCATGCGGACAAGGAGGATACTCACTGCTAATTGCGGGTCTCAATGCTAAAACATTGTTACCTAATGGAGAGGGGTACATTCTTGGAGATCCGTTAGCTGGGCAAGCTATTAGCTTTATCTGTTTCGCTGGAGCTTGGATACTTTGGACCATGGCTGTTTGGTGGCTTGGCTGTGCTCTTTGCGCTATTGTTCACAATTTAGCAAGAGGAGAACGCATGCCTTTTACACTGGGTTTCTGGGGCCTTGTCTTCCCAAACGTGGGTTGTTAAGCTAGCTTGAGCTCGGACTTATTCTGACATTTCAAACGGAAATAGGGTGTTACTGCCTTATTAACAATACAACTGGGTACCGCGATGGATGCAAACTTCTTCCGTGTGCTTGGTGCTATTCACGGTGCTGCTGTAGTTCTCATGTGGGTGGTGCTCGTTGGCCCAACACTCATTCATGTTTGGGACCGAAGGATCTTCGTTGCACCTGCACCGGTTTCTTCAAATCCAATGCCAGTAAAGGCATAAAAAACTTGATATACAATAATTAGTTATAAACTCAACAACATCATATTAGTAGATATAATACATTATTTTCTTCTGAGTCACGAAGAACTATGCAAGAACTATATATGTTCGCCAATGAGTGGTCGTGAGTTAGAACTCCGACGGATCAGCTTTCCGGGTTCGTGTAGGTTCGTATTTACTATTTTCATCTCTAGCAAGTGGATACTAATTTCCAAGTATATCTTTTATATTCCTGTTCGTTTTCATTTACGATTTGTCCATGCTCAGACCCACACGTCTTATATGAAAATTTGGTTGAAACTATTCATTCCTCTGAGTCATCCTATTGCTCGCCGAGCGATCCGAATTCAATTTAACCCCAAATCGCACACTTGTATCACGCGCAACTTTACCACCATGTCGAACGCTCCTGCAACTGACAACGATCCCTCGAAATTCAGACTTCCCATTAATGTTGTGCCCAAGCATTATGAAGTACTCATAAAAACCGACCTGGAGGCTTCGAAATTTGAAGGAATAACGTCAATTGAGTGCGAAGATTATGTTTTACTCTTAATCGCCATTGTATTAATGACAATGCTTTCTTTGATAGGCTCGATGTTAAAGAGCCTACCTCTGCTATTACATTCAATTCATCCAACTTGTCCATCGAGAACGTGCGTCTTGCTTATCCAAAGTCTGACATTAAAACAATCGATCTTGCGAATCTTTCGTTTGATGAGAAAATGGAGAGGGCTACGGTTGCACTGCCCGAATCTCTTCTCCAAGGCTCCTCAATCAAACTAATTATCAAGCATTCTAGAGATTTAACGGATGAATTGATGGGTTTGTAAATATCTTTGGACCACTCATCTCTCATTTAACTAATATCATCGATAAGGTTACTATTACTCGACATACAAAGACGAAGGAGAGGAAAAGCGTTACGCTTTAACGCAATTTGAAGTTCGCAATCCGCCCCTTGTTATTGTTCCGATTCCTTATAATAATCAAATCTAGGCTACTGCAGCTCGACGAGCATTTCCGTGCTGGGATGAACCCATGCTCAAAGCTACCTTTAAGATTTCAATGATCTCGAAGAACAACACAGTCAATCTGTCGAATATGCCTGTTGAATTTGAATCATCTGTTGCAGAGTCTGGGATTAACACAGAATTATTCCATGACCAGGATCACGCAGAGTGGAAATACACTCAATTTCAAGTTACACCTCTGGTAAGAACGGATGTCGCTTGGATTTGTATATATTTATTGAGCTGTATGCGCTTAGATGTCTACGTACATTGTTGCATTTGCCAACGGTGAATTCAAGTATCGCGAGAGTTCATACACAAGTACACTGAGCGGCAAAACGCGACCGCTGAGAGTCTACGGTATTACCTTTTTCTTTTTGAGGACTACTTCAAAATTACTTACGGGTTCTACTTAGCGACGAACGATATAATTGACCAAGTGCAGGTATAAATATTCATTCTATTTCTAGCTGAAATGTCGCTGAAATTCAATTTTTTCTCTTAGTTTGGGTTAGATGTCAAAGCCAAAGTTGTGCCACTCTACGAGAAAGCTTTTGAAATTGAATATGCTCTTCCCAAATTGGACACTCTTGTGGTATGTTATCATTTCTGTTCAGATCATCAGATGGCTAAAAGGTTTCAGGTTCACGATTTTGATGCAGGTGCTATGGAGAATTGGGTATTTTCAAGCCACATTGGGATGCTTTCCTTATTCACCTTAACCAGGGTTTAATCACCGGTCGAACTGACGCATTCCTTGTTGATCCAAAACGGGCCGATATCAGAAGCAAGCAAAGTATAGCAGAGACTCAAAGCCATGAAGTACGTTTGTTGACATTGATTGTATAAATTGAGCTCAATCGTTCCAGGTTGCACATATGTGTACGTTGTTATGTATTGTCTTTTGTGGTTGCAAAACTTGAGCGGACCCTGCAGGGTTTGGCAATATCACTACAATGAAATGGTGGGATAACCTATGGCTCAATGAAGGTAAATGACTTCTCCATAGTATTCGTCACGTTTACGTAAATCCAACAAATCAACACAAGGATTTGCTACACTCATGGGAGAGGTTATTATTCTTAACAAGTATGAATTTTTTTTTTTTTCTCAATTCCCTGGAAACGATTTATGTTGTTTAGGATGTTCCCTGAATGGAAGGTATACTCTAGCTTCTATAACGACCATACGAGCAGCGCTTTATCTCTCGATTCCTCCCCTTCTTCACACCCCGTGCAAGTCGACGTTCCGAATGCGGATGACATAGGACAGGTAAGCTACTAATTGGAATATATGAATGTACTCAATGTTTACATTTGAACTAGATATTTGATGATCTTTCTTATTCCAAAGCTGCATCCAGTACGCGTCTGCGATGACAAGCATTATTATCGTTTGTTTGATTTTGAATTTAGTCCTCCGCATGCTCTCGGTTTACACCGGGGAAGAGAAATTCCTGAAGGGCGTGTCACTGTACTTGAAAGCCCATTTATATGGAAATACAGTCGAGGACGATTTGTGGTTTGGTATTCAGCAAGCTACAGGTTGGTCAAAGTATCTTTTTTGTGTCACTTTTCTGAGGTGCTGAAATATGGACTTGATTAGATTTGGACATACCCAAGTTGATGACGAATTGGATCTCAAAGGTATAGTTTTGTCCATTTACTTTGCCACGTACCAAACTTACTAATGTTGCTTCAGACGGGACACCCTGTTTTAACCGTCAAAGAAACAGAGGACGGCATTCACATTCGACAAGATCGTTACCTCCAGACAGGGACAGCAAAAGAAGAAGATAATCAAACGATTTGGTATGTAAATTTAGGCATGAATGATGTGGAATAAACATGGCATTTTAGGCAGGTCCCATTGAATACTTTAACAGTCACTCCTAATGGAGAGGTTTCAGTCGATAGACAGGCGTTACTCACAACAAGGGAGACAACCTATAAACTAGACACTAAGCAATTGTGGAAGCTCAATCAAGGTGCTACTGGATTCTGTACGTAATTCCGCCTGCTTTCTCCTGAAAGTAACAATGACCACTTCAAAGATCGAGTTTTATATAGCCCAGAACACTTGGCAAAATTGGGAGAAGAAGCCTCTCAATCAGGCACAGTTCTTTCTTTGGAAGATCGTCTTAGTCTGATTTCTGATGCTATGGCGCTCGCATCCTCTGGGCATGCCTCCACTAGCAGTGCCTTGACCTTTATCGATCGTCTTCGGGGAGAACCCGAGTGTGAGGATTCCTTTATTTTCGCTGAGGACTTTAATTAAATTTCTCTGTCTTCAGATCTTGTGTGGCGTGCTATTCAAGGTCGTTTGAACGAGTTAATATATACATGGTGGGAGCAACCTGAAAGTGAGGATCTTGTTGCATTCTTAAGGGTGAACATATTTTATCAGAATTTACTACTATATGAGGATTGAATGAATGACTAGACTCTTATTGTACCTGTCGTGCGCAAACTGGGATACGAATATCCAGAGGGCGAAGATACAGACACTCGGGAGTTACGAAACACTGCCATTTCTTGCGCAGTGAGAACCAACGCCGCTGAGTTCGTTTATTTTTTTTCCATATCAACAGAAAATATCACATTTATCTCTTTTAGAGTTGTACACAAACTGAAACAATGGTTCGAAGTCTATCTGACCACAGGTTCGGATTCTCATATACCGCCTGACCTTTTGACGCCTGTATTTATCGCTGTGAGTTCGAAAAGTCAGCACCACACTCATATCTCGAGATTCACCAATTTTCCAGGCGACCAAATTCGGCGGAAGACGAGAATGGGCAAAATGCAAGCAAGCATACCTCAACCCTCCCACCCCGCGGATTCAATTATCTGCGGCAGCAGGAATTTGTGCTACCCGTAATGATGAGTTAATTGAGGAGACGTTCAAGTTTGTGAAAACTGAAGCTGAAAGTCACGTACGTGTTTAATCTCTCGCTACTTCAAGTCCGGTGCCGATTTTTTCGACGAACAACATTAGAATTTATTCCGATTCTTCTCTTTGATGGGCAGTAATACGAAGTTCGGAAGGGTGAGTCCTGTATTGCAAAACTGTAGGAACGTCAACTTATCTTGACTGTCTATGAAATTTAGAGAACATTCTCCTTCCTCAAAGAAAATTACGATGACGTGAGCAAGATCGATGTTTTTGGTTTCCAGACGCGAACTGAATAATCTTAGTTCTATAAAAGGCTTGAGGGAACATACCAATTCGGTGATATTGTCAAGGCCATAGCTATACTGCTGTCCACCAAGAAGGACGCCGAAGATTTCCAGGACTTTTTCAAAGATAAAGACACCTCCAAAATTAGCTATGCATATAGTCAAGCTTTGGATGACATATATGCCAAGTCGGCATGGTTGGAGGTGCGTGATGTGATTGATTATCTTTGCTGACGACATGAATATGTAATTGTTTCATCATTTAGAGGTCGAAGGGTGACGTTAGTGCTTGGGTAGAAGAGTGGAAAAAGAATAACAAGGTTGA
Organism: Phallus indusiatus; assembly: GCA_027605045.1. NCBI lineage: Eukaryota > Fungi > Basidiomycota > Agaricomycetes > Phallales > Phallaceae > Phallus > Phallus indusiatus. Next base: position 1,226,188 of record JAQFWX010000016.1, on the reverse strand, counting down.
AGAAGGCGTGTAACAAACTGAAACCATTTAAAGATGTGTAGAATCGTTCCATAAAGTTAACAATTGGTTGTATTATCTATTGTTTGTTGAGAATATTTCTGTAAACAATAAAAGCTTTTATCGGCGGATTGCGTCCTTGATGTGTTGATCAAAGACAAGGAGGCCGTTTGGCCTTCAATGAATACACAATGTCACATTTATGATTTTTTTTTGTATTCACAACTGAGTACTGGAGCTTCCAAATGATACCGTGTATAATAATAATATTCCGATTTGGTACCGACAAATCTTTGAACAATTGATCAGGATATTGTATCTCTAATATTTTCTTGGTGTAGATGAAAATACATTCAACGACAATCAAAATCGGAGATCCTAGATTCAGAGGAGCGTCGAGCGTCGAGCGCGGTGACGAATGAAGCTTTTCAGAGTGTCACCATGAGCCGTTTTGTACTTGGTATTATTGACACGGATCACAACGCCAAGCTTGTTGTAATGTATTTTTATATATACGCTCATCTTTACACATTCTGGATTCAATGGATTATGCAATGTAGAATATATGGTACATCATCATACAATTCGAACGCGGAGCAACGTGGACTTCAGGAGGCAATCCGCTCAAGGACGTTGATCCTTGTCCCGGCTGTTGCTATTACTCCGCCCGTGCCGCCGTGCCATATGGTACCATCTCGAACAGGGCTCAAAACGAGCAATTATAGACAATATATGTGCATTATTTCGCCGATAAATTAATAATCTGGTTTCTTCAGGTATTGACGTGGCAAGAAAGTTCTGAATCCCCCGTGCATGCTGGCAGAGAAATGCGAAGACGAGGAGGGATTAGGAAAGGCTCGAAAAACGTTCCGTCTCATCGATTCATCAACAAGTTCAATTCCAAGCGAAGGAACCCGTCATGGTCTATGCATATACGTATCTCCCACAGCGGACCGTAACAACGCAAGCGAAATGAAGGGGCTAGAATCCCCCACCGAGTATACGTAACAGCGTCCAATCGATTGTCATACATTTCAAAAATGCAAACGTTTGAATTGATAAACGTCCGAGAGACAGAAGAAAACTGATAGCGGAGAATATACGACCGTAATAGAGCGATAAAAAAAAGACAGGGAAAAATGATGAGACGGAGAGATTAGACAATAGTGAGGACTGTAAAAGAAAAAGAAAAGAGGAAGAAAACGATATGTAACAGAACTTATTTGACGTGCGTATGTATGGGTTTAATAATACAAAGACTTGGGCAAAGAAAAAGAGATAGAGGAAGAGAGAAGAAATAATTGAAGGATCAGGAACAAAAAAACAAATGTATATAGAGTTTTTAAAGTGCGTAAGGAAAAGTAAAATAGTAAAACCAGAGACATGGAGAAAATCGAAAAAAGAATAGGTCGAACGGAGACAAGAAGATATGAAATAAAGAGAAAAATAAACCGGGAGAGGGAGAAGTGGAAAGATAAGTCTAATTGTGGAGGGATCGGGAAAAAGGGTAAAGAATGCCGTCTGCCATACCGTCCTATTATATTACTGTATACTGCGTCGCATCGTATCACACCAGGCGGGAAGGGAAGCCAACAATACCAAATACCAAACGGGCGACGGAATCGACAATGAAGCTCGAAAACGAGAGCGCTCCCATTAAGTTTTTTTTTGTGCATCTTCTAAATAAACAACCCAGGAATTGAAAAAGGAAGAGGTTTTCGGATTCGAGCCCAAGAAGAGTTAAGAAAAAGAAGATAAAAGGTTTTTTGTTATGGTACGAAGGAAAATCATCACCACGATCGCTTTGCTATCAAGAAATGAGAAGAGAAAGTAAAAAAAAAGGGGGGAACGGTAACAGCAAGTGTGATAGCAAAAGAAATTAATAGACGGGTCAGATGGACAGGGGAAGGTGGCGGTGGGGAGACGATTCATATGATACGAGCAGTCAAAGCCAATCCAAGCCGAGGTACTGTGGGGGAGCAAACGGCGGCGAAATGGTTGGATGTGATTTGACACCCACGCGAAGGAAGATCGCAAAGAATCCGATGGTGGTCGAGGCTCCAGCCCGCAGCCGGAACGTCCTCCAACACGAAACACGATCACCGAAAGAAAAGAAGACAGGGGAACGAGAAGAGGGAAGGAGGGGGGGAAAGGGGAGGGAGGGAAGGAACAAAAGAAGAAAAACGGCCAAATACACCACCACCATCCATCAATCCATTGATTTGATACAAGAAGAGTGAAGAGAAGCAATGTTTTAATGATCCCGCCACGCTGGTTTTGTTTTGATTGTTTTCACGGCTGGCTCTTTTTTTGTGTTTGAATATAACAATAAGATGGAGATGTATAAGCGTCGAGCCGTCGTTTGTTGGTTGGTCCCGTGTAAAGGAGTATTAAACCGACCGGGCGAAAGACAGAGCAGAGTACCAGCAGCATCAATAAGACGATAGTTGAGAGGAGATAGGCGATGGATGAGAGAGAGAAGCCTCTTCTAATACATTAAGAGGCGTAAAAAAAGACGAGAAGAGAGATAGAGAGTGAGAGTGAGACAACAGGTGAGAAGAAAACGTCGGTCGTTGATGTTGCAATGCAAAATAGATGAAATTGGTGACGATTAGTGTGGGTGAGTGAGTGCGTGAGAGGCTGATAAAGAGACAGTGGGATATTGCAAGGATGACAGAGAAGAATGGAGGCGAGGAAGGAACGTTCATGTTGTGTATGTAGTAGTAGGCCTTGTGAGCACGGGAAAAGTCAGGGAGGCATGATTTTGAGAGGGAGTGTATAGTATGGGTGGATGGATGAATGGCCCTTCCTTTTTCGTCGGCGTGGTCAACGAACAAGGAAAAGTATGGGGATGGATGGATGGATGTGCGAGATGAAACAGAGAACGAGAAATCGAGTAATACAATAGATAGAAAAAGAGGAGCCCGAGACAAGCGAGAATGACGAGATAGAGATAGACAGAGAGAGGGGCGGACAAAATACTACGATAGGGACAAATACTCCAGACCGCGACGATGGGGTGTGGTTGTATAGGAGAGTGAAAGCAGCACTAGGGAGAAAAAGAAAAATTGTCGTGATGTAAGGACGTATACGTGCTAGTCAATAGTGACCAGCGACCAGTAACCGAGGACGAGAAATGAGAATGAGAGAGGAAAAGAAAACAGTTCCGGAAGAAGAGAAATGAAACCAGGGTAGAAGACGATACAACCAGGCCGGAGACAAAAAGAAGAAAGTCCTCTATACAGCAACCTTCACCTCAGGCACTGTCTCCTTCTCTTTAACAGCAATATCTTTCTCCCTGGCTTTAAGATTATCCTTCTCTTTTCCTTTCTCCTTTTCAGCGTTCACACCCGCACCCGAAGCCGAAGATGTTGATGTTGGTGGTGGAGCCTTGCCCCATGCTCCCAAATGACTATGATTACTCGCCGTACCCTCTTTCACAACCTGAGCAGCTGTAAGTCTAACAGCACCACCGTTCACAAGTGGCGTGTTCCAACCATTCGCAACGCCATGTCCCGTCGTCGTAGCTGTTGCTGGCGTCGTTGTCGATGTCGCCGTCGTAGTCGTGGCCGCATTAGGAGTTGAAGAAGCAATAGATGCTTTTGTAATAGAAGCAGCAGTACTCGCTATAACCGCACCACTTCCCGCATTAGACGTGCCACTCGAAACTGGATGTATGGGCGTCGTGCGGCCAGTCGCGGACGTAGCAGCTGACGAACTAGCACCGTTCGTGCTACTTCCACCACCCAAAACCGGAAAATCATCCGCAGTAGGAATACGTTGCTGCTGTTGATGGTGTTGTTGCTGCTGCTGTCCTCCTCCTCCACCTCTCGGCGGCGAAGCAGACACCGAACGATGATGCAAATGTCCAGATCCCCCATATCCATGTCCATGCGTATGGGAATATCCGCCACCTCCATTATTATTATGTTTGCCTCTTCTTCCTCCACCATTACCATTATGCTGCTGCCTTCTCCCAGGCCCAGATGATTCTGCAGAATCCAACGTCATAGCATTTAGTATCTCATCCACAGTAGCCGTTGACGACGTCGGACCTGTACCACCATTCCCATTCGTCGTAGTACCCGCGCCGCCGATGCCAGCACCGACTGCAACAGGAGATTGCGCGTCCACACCGTCTATACTGTGGTTGTTATTGTTATTGTTGTGGTTGCTCACGCCATTAGTAAGACCACTCAGAGTTGAAGAATGACCATTCGGATAATTTGACCGACGGAACGAAAGAGACTGTGAATGTCGATGTCCTGAGATCGACCCGTTTGGCGAAAGAGGTGATGTTATACTTCCATTAGCATCAGGAAGAACATGCGAGAAACGGCACTCATCGCTAAAAAAGATAAAAAAAAATCGGAAGCCGAAACATAAAAGAATGAAAAAGGCAACCCACCCATTACGACATTTTCCATTCGGGAAGAACAAGCATAATAACGCTTTTTTGGATGAATGCGGTCCTCCATGGTGATAATGACCATTCGGACCATTATTAAAACGATCACCTCTATCACGATCTCTATCTCTCTCCCTATCTCTACCTTCTCCTCTATCTCTCTCTCTATTCTCCCTTTCTCTATCTCTGTCGCCTCTAAACGCGGCACTAGCCCGACGACCACCTCTACCCGGACCACCACCACTTGCTCCACCACCACCACGCGATCCAAACGGTCCTCCAGGCGCACCACCACCACCAAGTGGGCCAGGCGGTGCTGGAACAGCTGAACCTGCGACAACAGGCACGGAATGAAGTGCAGGATGGGGAGGAGGAATAGCTGCACCAGGGTGCATATGTTGGTGGTGCATCCCAGCAGGATGAATCTGAGGCTGTTGTTGATGATGATGTGGTGGTGGGGGAGGCGGTGGGGGAGGCGGTGGTATAGACCACGAAGGATGTGTCGGGTGCAGAGTTGGGTAAACGTGGGGAGGGGGAGGCGGGTAAGGCATCACATGCGGCTGCTGGCCCTGATTTTCGAGCAGAACTTGGCCCTGAGGTTGGGGTTGCTGCTGCTGTTGTTCAATATTGGTTTCTTGCGAAACAGCGGGGGGTGGTGGTGGTGGAGCGGGAACTAGATGTTGATGAGGATGATGAGGGTGGAGAGGTATGGCTGGTTGAGGTTGGGATAGATGGTGAGCTGCTGGTGGCGGGTAATAGTGATGTGCTAAAGCTGGTGGTGGTGGCGGAGGAGGATGCATTTGTGAACCGTCTTGCGAGTGCGTAGGTGGCGGAGGGTGCATCGGAGGGTACATATAAACCATTCCAGGATGCGGGTACGATGCTGGAGACGTCGGAGATCTAACATGGTCTGGTCCGCCTTCAGCGACGATGGCGCCACCAGTGGCAGAAGTCACTTTCGCCCCCGACTCACTACCAGATGCTGATATGCTATTTTCTAGTTGCACATCAGTAGGGGTAGGTGCGACGGCGGCGGTAGCAGCAGCATTTTGAGAGATGTCGATGCCGTTTTGATCAGGAGAGGAGGAGGATAGCTGCTGAGAGGCTAGAGACTGATCAGCAGGATCAACTGGCGCTGATGGGTTGGTTCCTGGGGCAACTGCTGGTGTGCCTTGGAGCGGGTAAGCAAGTGGTGGGTAATACAGATGCGGGTAGTGAGCAGGAGGCGGGAGAGGGCCTTGGAAATAGGGCGTCGTTGGATGCAAAAAGACACACGATGAACCATATCGGCAGGCGGGAAAGTACCTTGATAGTGACAAGATATGTGAGATGAGGAAAAAAGAAAACAAAAACAAGGGGAAGAGCGCGTGTGGCCACGTACCGGCAAGGGATATTCCGAGCGATTTCAGGGGGAGGAAGACTAGGGTGGGACTGTTGATTTGCAGTTGTGTTGGAAGAGGGACTGGTAGGATTGACCATGGTGGTCGCGGTCGCATTGGTAGAGTTGGAATCTGCAGGATCGGACTGGTGATCTTCCTGACGAGAGGGTGGGTGCTGGGGCTGGTGATGAGGAAGGTACCATGATGAGTCTTGGACGTATGGATAATAGGGAGGGTAGGGATAGTACTGGGGGTGCATTGGGGGTTGAGAATAGGGAGATATTTCGCCCCGCGACACAGCTAGCAACTGTAGGATGTATGGATCCGTGGAGTAGGTCTCAGGCCGTCCCTGTGCAGAGGCGTTGTTGGGATTAGCACCTCTGTTCAATAGTGCTTGGACAATTGTTGAATGTCCTCCTTTTACAGCCAGAATAAGAGGTGTAACACCACTATGATCTAGAAGGAAATAATATAAGAAATGTTAGACAAGAACGAAAAAAAATTGAGAGAGGAATGCCTCGTCAGCAGAACTGTGCAACGAGCAGGTAAAAGAAAAAAAGGGAAGAAAAAGACAAGACAGACCTTTAAATTCGATATCTTGTGAAGGATCAGCCAATAATTCGTCGACTCGTGCAGCATCTCCCTCCTGACACGCTTTCCATAACAACGAAACCATCGAAGAGAAAGAAAAGAGAGAGGGGAGGGGGGAAAAACAAAAAGTGCACTGAAGAGGTGTAACGGAAAACACGGGCGGCAAATGTACCCGCGTTGTCTATTATGGTCTCACGTGGACTCCTTAATTATTACACGTAAGTCCGAGTCAGTCTCTCTCCCGAACTGCGAGTCAACAGTCGCAGTATCAACAATATAAAATAATACAAAGTTTGTCGCGTATTTGTTGTATTTTTTATTATTCTTTCGTCTGCGCAACGGTCTCAGTCTCAGTCCAGTCCAATGAGCATACGTAATGGCGCGGTTTCCCCATTTCCTCATCCGGCGTCCGGATGAAATCATGTACCATCTGCCAATTCACACAGATCAAGAACACTTTACGCAGGATGGCATACCACAAGACACCATTTACCGTTTATCTGATTCTGACTTTGCTTTTGTTTTTTTTTTTTTGAAGAATTGCTCAGGTTCACCGCTGAATACGCCGAGACGGGAACGCTTTCCAATTCCACTGAGTCAGCGCCGAGCTGATGGGTAATTATTAATGCATATGTTTATGAAGTATCTCAGTTCTAGTCTCTTCTTTCCATCGGATGGCATTCCCAGATATATCCATTTCATCGATTATGTATACTTGGGTCTCGGAATGAAGCATCGATGCTTCCGCCAAAATAGAAACCAAGAGACCTTAAATTCTGCCGCACACACTCGCACACCGGCAATGAATAGCCCAGCCAGTTTAGATATCCACAGTCTGGTCATCGGACATCGGATGTACGTACGCATGCTTCAATTTCACATGTTTGCTTCTTAAGACCTAATACTAGAAAGGACGATGATCGCCCGCAAGCCTAGTTTAAGGCGCGTAAACATTTTGCAAGTCAATACAGTTGTTTCCTTACTCTTGAATAATATCGCTTTGCCCCGCACCGTTAAATACCTTCTCCTTTTATTCTCTTAAAATCGCACCGCCAAAGGGCATTAATCTCCTCTTCATTTCATTCAAAGTCTGTGCTTCCTTCGATCGCGCGACTACTTAGCTGAGTCATAATGCATAATCACCAAGCAGTGACCGTGATCATAGACTCTCGGATCCGAGTGGGGTGTAATTATAACTCGACCGGCACACAGCCTCGCAAAGGGAATTTATTTCAGAGAGAAGACTCATGTTGTCAGAACTCTTCTCTGCAAGCCGAAACATCGATGTTTGTGGAACATGTACAGCAAGGACATTGTTTCATTCTTGTACCCGGGCGCGTCTTCCCTCACAGGCTCGGACTCCGGAGTACACACGCCAAGTCTACTTCCACGTTTCCAAGACAGGTTTACTTATGCGCTAGACGTACATTGACTATATTGTAATTAGCCTAGCATGAGCTAGAATTTCATAGCAAAAGAACCCACGAAGGGTCAGCAGGGGTAAAGACCTTCAAGATCACTGTCAAATAATTTCAATTTCACCTAAAACGTAAACGCTACGCAGCAACCATTGACACGGCAGTTGGCACCTTGTACCATGATGACCCTCGGCCGCCTCAGTTGGTTTGGTTTTGGTTTGGCTTTTCCAAATCAGATTATTAAACTTATTTTGGTCGTAGATCCCTGAGCACTGTTTCCCACATTGGAGTTGACTCATTCAAAACAGCTCACGTGGCTCGAGCATAAACACATCCAACATACCTATATCCCATTCAACATTGACACTCTGAGTTTTCAAACGCGTTGTGCGAGTCGCCGACCAATCGTCTAGAATTCCGTCTTGTTCAAAAAAAAATGCGACGAGTTTGCATACATATGTGTCGCAATCAATACATATGCTGATCGGCGCAGTTTTCAATATAAATTGTGGATTGTTTTGTTATTTTAATCTCTGCGCGCCGCTGGGATGGATACTCATAGCCACTGCGTGCCCCTATCAGTTCATTCAAGCTGTCCAAGTTCCCATGCCACTTTCAAGAGTATACGAAATAGGTTCATATTACCAAAACAGACACAAATAAATAATTATCCAGAATACCATAAATGCGGGAATGTTACACCTGCCTATACGACTTCTTCGCGTTTACGAAAAAGCAAAACGTCTTGAGCATTGGCAACGTAATCAACTGTACCGTATCCGCCAGTCGGTGGATGAGCAGGATCAAGTTTGAAATCGTAGGTCATGAGTATATGACTGATCGCGGTTTTAAGCAAGTTGGCAGCGAAAAATCGACCAGGACTAATACACATAGACGTAAAATTCAACTCATAACCCACAACGAATAGCAAGAGACTTACCAAGCATGTTCGCCTATGCCGAACAATAGATAATCATTGGAAAGCGTCGTGAGCTTGGAGGTTGCACTCGTCAAAGTCGACTTTGATTCAAGATTTCTTTCTTCCTCTTCAGAATTATCTGTATTATTGGATTTGCAAAACCTGAATCCATCGAAAGTCTCTGCTTGCGGGAAAACTTCGTCGTCCATGTGTCGAGGCAACGATACAACTGTCAACAAGGAATTCTTAGGCACTCGTACCCCAGTGGAGAAAACGTAGTCGACTGTCGCTAGACGTGGACTAGTCACTGGGGAAGAGTCATGTTAGGATAATCAAAACTAAAATGGTTTTATCGACTTACAAACAGCAGGCGGATAATGCCGCAAAGTTTCCATGATAAAGCTATCCAGCTTTCGCATACGGCCCGTAGATACTTTACTCCATCCATGATCTCCTACAACTGACTCTATTTCTTGCCTTAGAGGTTCAATGTATTCTGGATGGGAGGCGAGAGCGAATAAAATCAAATATAAAGACTTTGTGGTTTTAATTAGTACAGTCACATTCAACTGTAATATCAAACTCATACCAGAGAAGATGTAACAACCGCAGCTGCATTCAAATGGAGCAAACACAAAACCAGGTGTCGTACATTGCGGTCTTCATCTTCAACGAGATCAATGAACCATGAAAGAACGTCTTCCTATAGATGCAATGTTTAATATCGTGACAAATTGGGGAAGAAAAGAAAAATATACTTCTTTATCAGGATAATCTGGACCATACTTTTCAAATTTCTGAATTCTGTCTTCAATAGTACTTGAGAGATAACGGGTTGCAGTTTTGACAGAAGCCGGAACACTCGTCAAAAAAGGAGCGAGAACGCTATCGTCAAAATTAACATCTTTGGTAGCATAGTATCAAATCTCGCCACTTACGGTTTGAGAAAATTAGGGAGAAATCGCAACGTTATGCCACCTTCACTGGCAGTTTTGGCGAAGTCTACCACCACTTTCAGATATCCTGGGTCTCTATCTAAAGAAATTGGTTATTGAGAGGGCACGACCAATCAGGAGACACTTGCAAATGGAATTATCGTTGACATATGACCGATTGGCAGCTCGACCACCGATTATCTTGCAAACTGGATGAATCTTTACAGGTTTCCAATTCGCGTCTTATCATATTTTGGATTAATGTTGACTTCAATAACATTAGTCGTAGAACGTACCAGTTGGAAGTAATTCGTTGCATGTTAATATAATCTCTTCACGGGTATTGTCAAAAAAGGTGCCAATATTCCGGGTAAGCTTGGTGCGAATAATTGGTTGATGATACGGCTTGTCGAAAATTTCTGCGCCGAAAGTATAATTGCCTGATGTAACCTAAGAATAACATTTTTTTTTCATCGATTATCCGCCACACGTCGCGTGAAACTCTAACCTGTCTCATAGCTTCGCCTGCAGAGAGCTCTTCTCCTCTTTTGCTGCGTAACTCTTCGATGTAATTTTTCCCGGCAACTACGATGAGCCATCCAATGGGAGTCGGAACCCGGAATATTCCTTCTTTGCTATACTGTGTCTGATTTAGCCAATAAGCACTTTCTGTGTAAGTTTGCACCCACCTTTTTATACCCATCTGAGATGAACGCTCTAGCTCGGGACATGAATAGAAAGCCATCAACGTATGACCATAGTGTAGTAGAGTTTGGAGCTTTCGGAATATCCTCCTGTAAAAAATCGGGCAGTGAGAAATCAGGCAAGAACCCAATCAAACGAATCTCACCAGAGGATCACGAGTTCGAAATGACGCAACAGTCAGCGCAACAAGAGCGACCGCTCCTAACTTTACAGATGAGGGATAGGCTTGCCATATCTCTAAGATGATGTTGTGTCAAGTATTGTTACTTTCAATGACATAAATAGCGACACAAACCAGCACCGAAATCCAGAGCCATGTTAAGAGTTGTGTGATGTTAGAGGTTCAAGCTGTTGGATGGGTTGGATGGCGTGTTCTGCGTGTCTATGTAGCGAAGTTTGAAGCTTGAAGGAACAGCATTGGCCGGCCATCTCGGTCTTGTCAATCAATTCGATTCTCACGCTCATAAAGTAAAAAATGATAAAGTCAAATGGTGTCATCGCGCGTGCATGTATCGTACAAAAGTTTGAATTCACGAAACTTGAAGCTTGAATGAGAAGTTGAGATTATATCTCAAGTCTACACATGCGAATCAGGAGTAGCGGGTTTGAGAGAGTCGGCATTGAGAACCGGCCATTATGCCGAAGGCGGTGCCGACACTCCGAAATGCTTCTACTCTCCGAACTACCCACCGCGAACTTGCACAAATTCACAGCTACAAAAATGCCAATCTTTTCACCCCCACGAGATAAGCAGGCATGGTTCAAAAACTCCCAGACGCTGAGTATAACATTACTCCCGAAGAGGCCAAGTTGTTGAAACGCGTAATTGGAGGGATTCAAGATGATGAAGAGCTCAAGCAACATTTGATACAAATCCGCTCTGAAGCATACGCGGTATTTTATTCCGCTTTCAAGCCTCCTCATCGTTGACTTATTCTCTGTCTAGGTAAAAAATTATCCCTGTATCAATGTATTTGAATTTGCGAGGTGACGTAGGATTGGGGTGCTGGATCTTACGATAGAAGTTTTGACTTTGGAGTTAGGCTTAGAATCTCTAAACACCCTGCATACCAACATGTTCTCAAGCTTGGTCAAGAATGCAAGAATGCGATTTTCTTAGACCTTCCATGCTGCAGTGTGTTTAGGTTTTTTGACATACTGATCTGATCTAATTACTACCCGTAGTCGGAGGTGACTCTCGAATGGCGGTTGCAGATGGCTATCCTAGAGAAAATGTCATAGCCTCTGATATAGTTGCCGGTAAAACTTCAGTGTGGACTCAACATTCATCTCCATTCATCTCTCACCTTTTTTTTCAGGTTACTGGACCGTTGGTCATAAGCTCTTCAAGACGACACAGGAGACGTATCCTGTCCCGTTCCTCAACGGTGACATTTTCGACTCAAACTTCCTTCAGCCTGGCGTACCTGCTCTTTCCACGGCTTCGGATGTCATAGATTCACCTCCTCCACTTGGATCTTTACGCTCCTTGACACCGTTGCAACATCACGTTTCCGTCATTTTCTCGTCTCTATTCTTCCATCTATTTGATGAAGACAAGCAACGTCAACTGGCTCATCTATTCGCTTCCTTACTTTCTCCTCTTCCTGGCTCTATTATTTTTGGTTTTCACATTGGTGCATCCGACACCGAAGAGGATAAATTCGGCAGAATGCGGCCCACAAGTAACCTGAAGCCTGCGTTCGCCCATTCTCCGACTACTTGGAGAGAGCTTTGGACCGGCAAAGATGGTCCTTTTAAGCCTGAACAAGTCGCGTTGGAAGTTGAAATAGACAAAGCTAGAAGGGTTATTGTTCTTAAAGGTGTTTCCCCAGATGCTTATCAAGGCTATTTCCATACGTGGAGTGTAATAAGGATATAACCCATGTGGTGCAGATGAGTAGTATATGTATGACTAGTTCCGACGACTTGATACGTACTCCCGATCTCAGTTCATGCGTGCCAGACACGGCCAATAAATGTTTCCGCCTGTGAATATCAGTAGCTTGATGCACGATTGGCTGAGATTCCAAAAAAAAGTTTGATTGTAATGTTTATCTGTCCCTCATGACATCTACTGACCACCTGTTCTGGAAGGATAAAGTCAGCATTAAGAACCGGCAGTTCCGCCGAGTTTAATGCCGAGACACCGTCAAGTCCGAAATGCTTCTCATTTTCTCGCGCCGATCTACTTTCTGCAACTGGCGGCACAAACTTAAATTCGCATCTACAAAATGTTATCTAAATCTTCTATCTTTCTTTCGCCACACGATAAGCAATCATGGATAAAGAGCCAGATGCAGAATACAACATCACATCCGAAGAGGCCAGCTTGTTGAAACGTGTAATTGGAGGAATTCAAGACGATGAAGAGCTCAAACAGCACTTGATAGAGATCCGCTCTGAAGCTTACGCCGTACGTTTCTGTATCATACTCAAATTCTTTCCTCATGTTTCTTATAACTTGTATAGGCACAGCCTTACGTTTGCATAAACAGATTTGATTTTGCGAGGTAACTCGAAACTGAGGTCCTGGTGTCTTTGCATAGAAGTTTTGACTTTGGGATTAGGCTCAGAATCTATAAACAGCCTATGTATCAATATGTTCTCAAACTTGGACAAGAGCGCAAGAATGCAATTTTCCTCGACCTTCCATGTTGCGGTGTGTAATCAAATTCCTCGGTTACACACTCTGATCTACTCCACTTTCCATAGTCGGAGGCGACTCTCGAGTGGCTGTTGCAGACGGTTATCCTAGGGAAAATGTGATAGCCTCTGATATAGTTGCCAGTATGTTTTGACGGCGCGGAGGAAAGAAGACTCCTGACATGCATTTCTTCACTTAGATTACTGGACTATTGGTCATAAACTCTTCAAAACGACACAGGAGACATATCCTGTCCCATTTCTGCACGGCGACATATTCGACGCAAATTTTCTACAGCCTGGAGTACCTGCTCTTTCTACAGCTTCGGAAGTCACCGACTCTCCTCCTCCGCTTGCATCTTTAAGCTCCTTGACGCCTTTGCAGCACCACGTCTCCGTTATCTACACTGCTCTGTTTTTCCATTTGTTCGATGAAGATAAGCAACGTCAACTGGCTCATCTATTTGCTTCCTTACTTTCTCCCCTTCCTGGCTCTATTATTTTTGGTTTTCATGTCGGTGCTTCCGATGCCGAAGAAGAGAAATCCGGCAGGATGCGATTTACGAGTCACGGGGATCCTGCGTTTGCTCACTCTCCCACCACTTGGAGAGAGCTTTGGACCGGCAAGGATGGTCCTTTTAAGCCTGAACAGGTTGCAATAGAAGTTGAAATAGGCCAAATTAGAAGGCCTAATTTTTTCAAAGGTGATCCAGACGCTTATAGAGGCTTTACCCATACATGGAGTATCATGAGGATTTGATCCACGTGATGTGGCCGAGAAGGATGAGGGTATAAAGAACTAAATTTTTGATACGTGCTGCAAATTTCGAATCATCGCTTAATTGTATGAATATCTGGTTTGGTTGTGAGTATCAATAGACTTGTTTGAGAACGGCTTCAGGGAGATTTGATTCCAAAATGCCTGCAGGTCCGTTCCTCAGTTATGGCATTGTTAATATGTGACCACTCGTCTCGCAAGGATTTTGATCTGCTCTTAATTTGGCGTCTTCCATAGACGTGCCTCACAAGAAATATTTTTAGAACTGCTCAAAACAGGCAGTCGTAAATCTGGCTTTCTCTCGTCCTCGTGCACCATCGCCCTTAAAATAGGTGCCGTTCACCTCCGGCCGAGTTACTTAAAATGTCGAAATATCTCTTTTCCCATAGTCATGTTTAAAAGGCTGGACAAGGGCCATTTTGGCTGACCCTTTTAAGATAAGCAGCCCATGACAGCCCAAGCACCGCCATTAGACATAGAGTATAACCTCTCGCCCGAAGAGGTCAATCTACTCAAACCCATAGTTGGTATTCAAGATGATGAAGAGTTGAAACGACACGTAATAGAAGTTCGGTCGGAAGCTTACTCTGTATGTCATTCGACAGATCATCAGATCTCAATCTGTATCATCGTTATCGTTACAGGTTTATCCCTATGCATGTATTCGTGCATTCCACTTCGTGAGGTGACTTAGTTGTTACATCGGTTGACAGTGCTTGACACGAAGAGGGATTCTGATGAGGCGTTGTAAATAAGATTTAGAATCACTAAACATCCCGCGTATCAGCACGCCCTCAAGCTGGGAAAAGAACGTGAGGGTGCTATATTTCTGGAGTTGCCGTGCTGTGGTAAGCGATTAAACTGGCTTTTGGTGTATCAGACTTTACGACTCTCGTTAGTGGGAGGCGATTCTCGAGCAGCCATCCTAGATGGCTATCCCAAAGACAATGTGCTTGCATCTGACCTGTTCTCCGGTAAACCTTTTAAACCACAATTATACCTACGGTTCACTCAACACATTTCAGATTATTGGAAGATTGGTCATAAACTTTTCAAGACAACTCCAGAGGCACATCCCGTTCCATTTCTGCAAGGCGATATCTTTGACCCAAGTTTCCTCCGTCAAGATGTTCCCCCTCTCAGTTCTCCCTCAGAAATCGTAGATAAACCTCCACCACTTAAGTCGTTAACTTCCCTTACACCGCTCCAACATCACGTCTCCGTCATTTACACGGCCGCCTTTTTCCATCTGTTTGAAGAAGATAAGCAACGTCAACTGGCCTTCCTCTTTGCTTCTTTGCTTTCTCCTCTACCGGGGTCTATCATATTCGGTTCTCATACGGGTGCTTCAGATTCTGACGACGATAAACTGGGCAAAGGTCGTCTCACCTTCAGGGGAGAGAAAGCGTTTGCACATTCGCCCACGACCTGGGAGGAGCTTTGGACTGGGAAAGACGGACCATTTAAGCCTGACCAAGTCTCCATTAAAGTTGAAGTAGTGGAAAGAGATAGACGTTTTGGCCACAATCAACCGTTCCAAGCGATCAAGACTTATCACCATGTGTGGAGTATAACAAGAATTTAGCTAGATCTATGTCTTATCAGATACGCAGATACAAATTTCATTACAGACCATATATTTATGTTTGATTATGCTTTTGCGCTCAAAAAGCCAATAGCCACGAGGTACTTAAGCAGTGCAATGAGAAATTTCATTTACCGATCATGACAAATGTTTGCCTCCGGAAGCCAGACTCGCTTACCATGGCCCTGGCTTTACTTGTACCCTCATGGACGTACGTCATCTCTGCAGTGAGATATGAGCTCAAACTGATCACAAAAAGCAACAGGAAATGGAATCTCATTCAATTATAACAAATTCCGGAACCGATTCATTGATCAACACAAAACTTCCTCAAGAACTCCTATGTCGTATATTTGGACTGACCTGTCCATATCATCGTCTTCTGAAGATGAACCGCTACCTTCATTTGATGAAGGTATGCAGGCTCTGGCGGGTCATTATTCAAAACGATCCGACATTTTGGAATCTCACGGACTTCGGATCGTCATACGAGGATCTTCTCCTTGAGACCCTGAGACGCTCAAAGGCCATTCAGCTGACCGCCATCGTTCCATTCAATAACTATTTTAGTGTTGAATCGCGTAAAGGACTAATATGGCAGTCATTCATTACTCGTGATCATTGGCGGATTCGAAATCTACATCTCAAGCTCAGCGGTTCACTCAGGTTGGACAAAAACATGTTCCAATTCATGGGAAAGTTCGAATACCCCTCTCTAAAGGTCTTTACCATAGACCCCTCGCCTACATTTCCTGACTTTCCACTCCTCGAACGTTTTTCCGTTACGGAGAATATCAGATGTTTAAATATTCCAATTCCTTTGCTGGATTATCTCCTGACGGCACAAACCTATCCATCATTCCCTCGCCTTCAAACACTTTCTATCGCATTGAATTACTACTATCGCTCTCCACTTCACTCTCAAGCACAAGTTTTCGCTTTTCTCCAAAAATGTCCGTCCTTACAAAGCCTAGAACTGGCATTTTCGTTAGTAGAACCTACCGAGAATGTAGGCCTGACGTCATGGTCCGTATTTCCAGGCCTCTCTTTCCCAAAATTGACCAAGGTCTGGATCGATGATTTTCGTTGGTCTGGCATTCTTTCTCGGTTCGATTCGCCCAGTCTAGAATTTTATGACATCACCATCAACGGAGAAAATTATTTACTCGACTTTGCAGATCAATTCAATTACGCGAGTCTCCGTTCTCTTTGTATCGATGAAAGGTCATTCAATCCACTCAGAATTATCGGGCTTGACACGGATTTTATATTCCCCCTCAAACATCATTTACATCAGTCTCTTTACCCACTTCACCTGAAAGGCGAACTAGTCGATCCATATCCTGGCCGAGAGGTGCGACTTAAATTAATCGACTCTCAGCACGCCCCATTTTACCTGGCGCAATGTTTTTCCCTCATGCCTAACATCCGATGTCTTTTTATAAGGCATCAGAACACCCAATGGGCGGGTGGCGCCATCACTTGGAATTTGAAAGAAATTCTCCGGAACGCCAGATCCCTTCGCGCCTTATTTATAGCTGGCGGTAATCCGGGCCTAGATATGGTATTGGATGCACTGCTTGACGAAGAAGCGTGTCCCAGGCTCAATCAACTAGGATATCGAGAAAACCCGGTCTACCGTCGCGGACCCGATTTTGTCGCAGCTCCGTTCCCAGATCAAAAGTTCACCGAAGTTTTGCGGGTTCGGAAGCTAAAAGAATTGCGGCTGGAGAAGTTTGATAATATACCTGAGGAGTGGTTGAGACAGGTTAGGACTGATTTTTTGGGACTCCGGATTATTACCGATGCTCTATCGGAGATGATACATGGGATCAACAGTTTATAATTTAACCTGGGCGGATAATGTGTTGTTATTGATTGTTATTGATTATATGCATCGTATTTTTTTAATTATGATACACGATCAAACCAAAAAACCTGAAGAGTATACAACACCCGGTGAAGAGATTACTCTACCCATCACGATGCCCTCTCCATAACCCCCAAATTCGCTCATAGTTTTCCGCACAGTCTCTGCTTTGTCTCGTGAGACGATCAATACCATTCCAATCCCGCAATTGAACGTCTTGCACATTTCGTCTTGGCTTAACGCTCCTTCGCGGCGTAGCCAATTGAACAAGGGGGGCAACACCCATGAACCTAGCTCAATCTCGACACCCATGGTGCGAGGGAGGACGCGAGGTATGTTTTCTGTGAATCCTCCCCCTGTTATGTTCACGATTCCTTTGATATCACCATGTGGGAGGGTGAGTAAAAGATGAAGGATCAGTTTGGGATATAGACGTGTCGGGATAAGAAATTCTTCGCCCAATGTTCGGGAAGTGTTCCAAGGAGCGAAAGAAGCGTATGACCAAGAAGACTGTGCAAGGATTTTACGGACCAGGGAAAACCCATTTGAATGAAGTCCCGATGAAGGAATACCTATGAGTACATCACCCAGCTCAATTGCATCTGTAAGAGGAAGAATTCTGTCCCGCTCCACAGCTCCGACTGCGAAACCCGCTAGATCATAGTCGTCTATATGCCATACAGGGATCATGCGGATGATTTTCCAAAGAAATATGAACATACCATTTGCGTACATTCCAGGCATCTCCGCGGTTTCGCCTCCGATAAGAGCACAACCTGATTCTTTGCATCCTTCTACAATCCCAGAGACCACGCTTTTAGCAAGATTCACACTCAACTTCCCACAAGCGTAGTAGTCTAAGAAATATAGAGGCTCAGCTCCCTGCACGATCAAGTCGTTTACCGACATCGCAACAAGATCGATCCCTTGAAAAAAAATCGTTAACGAAAGGAACTAGGGACTTGCGATCTACGCTGAGAGTAGAGAGGCGTACCAACTGTATCATGCTTGCCCACATCCATAGCAACACGAAGCTTGGTACCAACACCGTCGGTACCACTGACTAATACCGGATCTTTGTATTCTGCTCGCGCCAAGTCGAAAACTCCACCAAATCCACCGATTTCGGCATCTGACCCTGGTCGTTTTGTAGTCAGAATGAGAGGCTTAATTGCGCGGACTAGATCGTTCCCTGCATCAATAGAAACACCCGCATCAGCGTATGTTAGTGACTGTTTTGAAGATGCAGCCGTTAAAGCTCTAAAATATTGAAAAGAATAGTAAGATAACTTTTTTAAGAAAGTCAACGTATTACAAACCTATGGGCAATGTCTTTTCGATACGTTTTTCCGTCAAAATGAACTTGATCAACAGTTGCATATACACAAGATAGTGCTTCTTGCAAGGTAGGTCCGTAGGCCGTGACGACCAGCACCCGACCCCCGGCTGTTACGACATCGTTCCCCGACTGTGCTGTACCAGCGTGGAAAATCACAGTATCCTCTAATAAATTAATATGAACTTCAGAAATACATTATAGTAGGATGGAATTCTTACTGGTTTCGTCGGCGGGAAATGTTATTACCTTTTTGGTTTCATATTTTCCGGGGTAGCCTGCTGAAGCTAAGACGACAGATACTGCGGTACCAGGTCTATTTCTGATGGTTACCGCATCTAGTCGTCGTTCAACGCATGCCTAAGATTCGTGATTATTTTGATTAATGCGAGAAACTGTGACTACGGACAAGCATTATAGCAGCCAGATCAGTGCTTTCGTCAAGCAATAACATCAGGGCTTCAGTTTCCGGATCACCGAAACGGACGTTATATTCGAGAACCTTTGGTCCGTCTTCTGTAATGATAAAACCGGTGAAAAGAAGCCCAACAAAGGGAAACCCTGCACAATAAAAGTATTCAAAACGAAAACTTAATGCAGTTAATTAGATGGCAAGCGCACCTTCCCGTCTCATTCCGTCAATTGTTGGTTGTAATGTTTCTTTGACAATCCGTCGCATAATCTCTGGTGTTGCGATGGGAGCTGGAGCATACGCACCCATCCCACCTGTATTGGGTCCCGTGTCGCCGTCACCTATCCTTTTGTGATCTTGAGCAGCTGGGAGGGGAACGATGGTGTAGCCGTCAGAAAATGCAAGGACAGAAACTTCAGGTCCAGTAAGGTAATCTTCAATCACAATCGCATCGCCTAAACTCGCTTATAAGTGTGTTTGCGGATGAAGATGATGGGAGAACAGCGCGCCTGCAGTTCCAAATGCGCTATCAACCAAAATCTGGTTCAAATACTCTAAAGCCTCCTCTTTTGATTGCGGAATGAGTACACCTTTCCCAGCCGCGAGCCCGTCTGCTTTGAGGACGATCGGTTTAGGATACTTTTTGACGTAGTCACAAGCTTCTTCATAGTGGTTTTTGGAGAAGACTTTGTATGCCGCGGTAGGTATTTGATGTCTTCGCATGAATTCTTTCGCGAATGCTTTGGAGCCTTCCATTTGAGCAGCTCGTGCAGATGGTCCAAAGAAATGTATTCCAACTATTCGATATGAAGTTACAATATATTTGCAATCCCTCAGCAGGTAGACACGCACCTTTACGAAACCATGGTTCTATCCCATCCACCAACGGTTGCTCGGGCCCTACGACGACCAAGTTAACCTATTTCACGACAGATCAACGTCAGAAAGATAAAATAATATACATTAAAGAGAAACAAACCTCGTTTTGGACGGCATATTCAACCAATTTTCGAAAATCAGTGACTGGGATTGGAACGGCTACGAATTTATCGTCGTTTGATTTTGTCCCTGCGTTTCCGGGTGCAACGTAGACCTTTTCAACGAGTGTAGACTGTGCAAGTTTCCATGCTAGAGCGTGCTCCCTGCCACCGCTGCCCAAAATGAGGACACGCAGTAGAGTAGGGCTGAAGTCCATTTAAACCTGGAATATTGCTGACTAAGCTGAAATTTTCAAAACGACTTGTATTGATTAACAGAATTTACAGATACACTATACGCTTGATTATTGTTACAATAAGACAACGATAAATTTATTTGATTGTGATTTCAACTTCCTAAAAGATTCGGCATGCCATTCTCCATCGCGTCCTGCATTGCCTGGTCGGCGACGGCAGCGGCATCGAAACCTTCAACTGAAGTATCAAATTGTTTCATGTCGATGCTGTCCATAGCGGCATTGAGAGGATTAAGAGAGGAATCCAACGCATTATCTGCACCACTCTCGTTCAACACGTTTTCGTTTTCGTTTTCGTTCTCGTTCTCGTTCTCGTTCTCGTTATCGTTCTTTACATCCTCGTTTTCATTCTCGTTCCCGACGCCGCTCTCGTTCTCATTCTCGTTGCCGGCCACGGCTTCGGTTATAATTGGGATTTCAGTTTCATCACCATCCACCATGCTTTGTGTTTCGGAAGTGGGAACAAACGATAATGATAACGGGTGAGGTTTGGGAGGTAAAGAGTCGCCGCCAACTTCTGAGGGTGCTATGGATGGTTGAGCAGTTACTGGTTCTGAAACATCGCGGGATGGTGGAGCAGCAGTGACTGCTCTTGACCCAGTATCCTCCTGGTCTTTATCCTCATCCTCGTCCTCATCTTGCATCGGCTCGTCTGGTAGAGGCGCGAGAGGTTCATCCGCGCCAGCCTCCTCGTCATCGCTAAATTGCTGCAAGCAAGAGCATTTCACGTTAGATCACCCCAGAGAAGGAATAACCAGAACTGACACACCTGCTTTTTATCGGTCTTGACCCACTTGTATACTTTAAGGTTTGACCCAGGCGCAGGTTGTTCTGGAGCAACCCAAACTTTCTCCCAACACGACACTGGCTGCATCAGTTGTCGCCGTGCGCTCTCGCTAGTCGCAGCCCCAACAAATCGACCACTTTTTAATCTTGTTGTCATGATGGGTTAGATATAAGTTTTCTTTTGGATGTTCCTTAGTAGGATATGAACGCGTCGAAGATACGATGACGAATATAACTTACGTAACTGCCTAGTCTCCCATCACTCAACTACATCTTTATCCAATCTTTATCGCTTGTAAATGGCTGAGATTAACAAAGAACTGGCTGCCACAATTAAACAGCTAAAAATCAATACGGGCGTAGTGAAACGGTCTGTTGATCGTCGTGTCATGACATTTTTCATCCATTTTAAAAAGCACGCGCAGACTTTTGAAAGAATACAATTTATACAAAAACGAGGCTGAAGATCAGAAACGGAAAGTAGACAAGTACATTGCCGATGGAAAGGACGAATATGACATAAAAAACCAAGCGAGTTTCTTCCGTTTACTCATCTACTGGGACTGATCTTCTTTTCTTTATCCGTTCAGCAAAAGATCCTAGCTGAATCTGAGAAGATGATCCCCGATACCCAGAAGCGATTGGGGTCTGCGGTGGAAAAGCTGAGAGACATTATCGTATGTCCTATCCAATTTCATTTGGGGTTTGTAATCTTCCGATGTGTATTTTATCAGGTGGCGGCGAGACCCGTGCTGGGCAGTACTGAAGAACTCGTTCAAGCAGAAGAAGTTCTGGAAGAAGCGAACGTCTAGATGATTTGATTCGGCGTATGAATACAGTTATACGGTGTATATGTAATTGTCTACGATTCTTGGAAGTTGAGGAGATATCATTTTTTTCGTTGGATCGATCTGGCCGCTTGTTGGGAGGGAAAAGATCGACTGTTATGACTTCATATTTTACTATTGTTTCGTTCCCAGTAAGTGTGAACTTCCTACTTATGATCTTCCCAGAATCTCCTTATTTATCACATAATGATAGGAACTGAGTTGGAGCGAAAGTTCACTCACCTTCTCGTTTTCGGTCGGAGAACAATAAGATCTAAACAGAAATTCGATTGAAACGACAGAAGAATATGATATAACTCTGGCCGAATTTAAGTTAGTCCGTGTCTTCGCCTTGACTAATACATGAAGCAGTTATCGGATCTAGTTTACCTTACCAAAAGGAGTGAGGCAGAAATTATGAAAGGCAGAAATTATGAAAAGCAAAAGAACATTCACGAACTCCTGCCGGAGATCTTCGTGTGATATGGAGTTTTCTACTGTCAAACGCCACGTGTCGTTATCGCACGTTTCTCGTCAAACACCAGCAAACGCCCCAAAGTTGTGTGAAAGAAGCATGGATTCTTGATAATGATTTCGTTTGAATTCGTCGACCGAACTGCGCCGAAGTATTCCACGAGTTTTTCTAATTTTCGCAGTCCCGCAGCTTATTAGCTCGTATCATTGTAGGTCAGGTATACGTGCTAACATAAAAGGTAATAACGTGTATGACTTTATAATAAGGTCTGGCTTCCTTACAAACCCTATGTTCTTCTAAAGCACTGTGATCAGACTGCGCGCGAATTGAGAACAGCTCTCGGCTTCGAATTCTTCGATACAACCTGAGGTATCTATTTTTGGGCATCTTCCGTTAGGCCATAGCAAGTGCGCCGATATTCCATTTGACATCTATTTTTGATTCATATCTGAACGCGGTATAGCCTCAAGCCTGTCGTAATAACGTTCTTTATTTGCAATTTGAATAGGTGACGAAAAGTCTCGGCCAGTCTTTCAACAAGACTAATTGACCAATCATACGTAACCGTAACTACTTGTGATTGAGACGCTTCCGCCGCCAATGTTCATTCTCAGACGTGTTAATGCGTCAATTGGCTAGGTCAGGACTGAGGCACGATGCACTAGCATAAAAACGGATGTCGCAACCAGTGACTGAGATGTGATTCCCTGAACATCTTACGAACTATGACCATAACATCATCTAAACACATTCTTCTGGTTCCCGCTCCTAGCTGGGGTAAGTCTTTGATATTTTACCTTTTGTAAAATCTGATTCGTTGGATACACGATCATAGGACATCTCAGGCCCCTTGCCTCCTTCGCCGCTAGATTGGTTCATCAGCGCCCAGATGTCATCGTAACCTTAACTCTGATGGGTAGTTCTCAAAAGATGTTGGAAAATGAAATAGATAGATATTTTCACAATAACGAGAAACCTCTCAAAGATAATATTAGGTTCTGCTTTATTTCCCTCTGGGTTTCTGCGGACCATATCCATGCTGACGGTTCTCCCAAGGCTCTTGCACATAGGAGGATCAGAGATCAAGAACCCCATTCAGGCGTTTGAAGAATATACTCAAGGATTTGCCAAAATGTACCCTGCAGCTTACGCAGGAGAACCGTTGACCTGCAATTTAGGGCGGGTATTTCCAGGAACGTCCCGGCCGAATGTTATCCTTCTTGATGTAAGTCTGAAAAGTCCAGATAAGAACACCAACCTGAATCAGAAATAGAATTTCTTTTATGATATTCTTCAGACTGTCAGAAAAATTAGTGGCAATAGTGTTCCTGTCTTGGCGTGGAACACTGCCGCGCTCAGTTCGACATTCCGGTTTTTTGGACCTCCCTCACTCGGAGGATTAGGAGATGTACCCCCGAAAGCTCAAATTCTTGCCAAAGAGACAGGGAAACCTCTGTCAGAAATTTATGCACGAGTCAGTCTTTTTTACATCTCTCACCTCTTAGACTTTTTTAACCTTTTCGTTAGTTGTATCAACCTGAGCTCGGTGAGATAGTTAAGCTCCCCGGATTGCCCGAGATGTATGATTACGAATTTGGTAATCAGCACTTGGATGTAAGATTGATATATTTCCCCTTACACTGTGACTGATAGTGCGTTACTTTAGCCACAAATCGTAGCTTTTCAGTGTCTAACGTTTCCTAAAGTCTTTAAGTATGTTCCTAACTCGATTTGCATAGCAATGCTTATCCTGGCTTCCAGCTTCTTTGAACAATGTGATGGAATAGTTGCACTGGGGAATGCATCATTCGAACCGGATGTTTGTGCTGCCTTCAAGACATGGTTTTCTCCCCGGCCTATTTATTTTGTCGGACCATTATTGCCTGATGAAACACCCATCAAAGATACTCTTTCTAGTTCTCACGAAAAGGAGTTATCAGTGTCGTCAAATGGTGCGGAAGTCAAGGATTTCCTTGACAGGATCCAAAAGTCACATGGAGACCACTCTCTTCTTTATGTATGCCATTTCAACCTGTTTTCACCCTGTTGCTCTGACTTAAGCCGTTCGCTCTAGGTCTCCTTTGGTTCTAATTTCTTTCCAATGGGCGAGACCATATGGAAGGTCATCGAGGTTGTATTGGACATGAAGATTCCTTTAGTATATCTTCTTTTCTTTTACTTTCTCAGACGGGCTGATTAGTTTAAAGATATTTTCGTTCAATCCCAAGAAGGGTGAAATGCCTTCCCATATTCAAGAACAACTCAAAGTCACAGAAATTGCTCTTGTTTCAAATTGGGCGCCTCAGCATGCAATTTTGGCCCACAATGCTACAGGGTGGTTTTTGACGCATTGCGGCAATAATAGTATCAATGAAGCTGCATCACATGGTGTTCCTATGTATGTCATCTTATTATTGCGCGCGGCACTGCACCTCACACTGATCTCAGGATTGCATGGCCTCTCGGTGGTGATCAACCTTCTAATGCTGCATATTTGAGCTCAACGACGAACACTGCGTATGAACTTTTTGAAACAAGATTGGGAGTTGGGCTTAGGCCTCTTTATCGAGGTATAAAGCCAAAAGGAACTTTGGAAGCCGTGGAAGAAGAAGTAAGATCAGTCTTCGCGAAAGCATGGGGCGCGGATGGTGCTGAAAAGAGGAAGAACGCTCAAGCTTTGAAAAAGAAATTGGACATAGCTTGGGAGGAGAATGGAGAGGCACGAGTAGAACTTGTTCAATTTTTAGACAAGTTTATTCCTGCAAACTGAAGTTATAAGTATTTTGTATAACCTTAGAATTTTGAAAGTTACTCAGTCCCTCAGCTTCCTTTCACGACGCCCATTTTTTGATATAATATGAGATGCGGTTTCTGTCAGTATATTCTCTGAGCGCGCTGAGCTTTCGCGAGAGCAATCGGAGCAAAGGGACGGTGACCTGGCGTACATGGCTTCCAGTCGACATCCCACCGTCCATTGATATTCCCTTGCATGAAATGTTAGGCGATATTTTTGCTTCCATGTGCTATTTATTATTGTGTATGGATCAGTGTGGGGGATATTATTCAACTATAACCTATTATTATCTCCTCGTCACGCGTCACTATGTCGCCGTCATCATTGTCGCCACCGGAAATTCACTAGTCTCCATCCATGTTCAAGTTCGTTCCTCCGAAGAAACTTTGGATGATACTGAAGGCTGCGACGTTAAAATATTAGACAAAATGAAATGGTTTCCAGGCTTCGTCGAGACTCCTGACGTGACCACTACATTCAAATGGGTGGCATTGCGCAACGGCGCAAACAACTCTTCGATGGGGACGGAATTCAAATAGACTTTGTCGCACCCTTCTAAATTATGCCTGAGAAGTAGTTGATATCATTCAAGATATTGACCCTTGACTAATAATGAAACTGTAACGTTTCGTTACAGTTTACGATTAGCCCGGTTCTTACGGACTCACAACAAACAGTATAAAGCTGTATATTTGCAAGTGCAGGTAAGAAAGGCTGCCGGCGCCTTTACCGTTACGCGGTATTTACTGGTGTGACGGCGCCTATGTACATTACATAATACTAGGTACTTGTGCAGACGACGATCGTCTGCATGCAATTGTATATATATACTAATATGTACTATGGGTAATAGTAGTCCGCTGGTCATAGCGGAACCGTTACATCCTCCCCCGCTGACTTGAGCGTCAAGTCAATACATGATACGACGAGTGAGTCTCAGTCGTCCGCGGTATAATCCATGGCCATCTCAATGTCACCTTGAGGGCCCGCTCCTGGTCTATCCAGGACCTCGTATTGATCGGGGTCGATCACGAGTTCTTTCTCAGCGATATCTGCTGGGAGTGGTGCTTTCGCCGAGGGAGGCGAATTAGCGGTGGACTCCACATAAGGAGTCTCCTTCGAAGGTCCAGCAATAGGAGCTGCAGGGGCGGCGTCACGACGATTGTTGCGACGTCGTCTTCGATACTGACGTCCTGGTAACAGCGACGAAACGGTGGGTTGAGATTCTCGCCACTTCACGGCGATGGTATTGCTGTTAGTGTGTGATCGCCACCGCTCAAATAGTGGTCCTAATCGAGTTTCGATTAATCGGGTATTCACACAGTTATATCGCAGCATCCCGACAACTTCTTCCTTGGTTGGAATGTTACCCTGAGGCAGGGTATATGCTCGACGCCATCCTTCGATTATGGATGGGGAGTTATTCACCGTCTTGTCGGCGTTGATGCCAGCGGCGTTGAGCCAGGTGGATAGCCCAGGCTCGGTACATATCTCCGCTACAATGGGGAATACAGTCTTCCTTGTTTCCCGATTCGGGAATATTTTTCGAAGCCACGCTACGACTTCAACATCGCTGATATTCAGCGATCCCGATGGTTCAACCCTTATATAAAAGGGTACGGAGGCGGGGTCCTTATACCACGTCTCGTAGAGGCGACCCGTTTCTAGGTCCATTTGCCCTTCTGTTGGGTATGGAAAAGCTTCGGGCGCTCCCCGATAGTGAGGCGAGCGTAGTCTCGCTCTTTCTTCTTTCTATTGATGAACATCATGCCTACATCCCAGGCAAGTCTAATGCGCGCGTGCATTGCAACTTTTTGAGGTGTGTCCAATATGGGTGGTTTCTTCCAGATCTGCTTCCCCTGGAGTACGAATGAGGGATCATCCAGTGGACACATCATGTACCACGCGAGTGGGTCGGGAACTGGCCCAGGTACAGGGGTTTTCCCTGCTCGAGACGCTGTGGGGTCGTGGCCTTGCATAAAGCGGGCCACGTATCGTGGTACTTGGCCTGGTTGGAGATACGGGGAGTTCCTGGGAACTCAGCGAGGACTTTCTCAGCGAGTTGTCGCCGAGACAATAATGACTCCTCTTCAGGGTCCAGCCTGTCCATTAGGCCGAAATCGTCCCCAGAATGGGGAGGAACGGGTTGACCGTTGGAGTCGAGTACCGACTCGTCATTGTAGGAGTCCGCCCAATCGTGGTCGTCTAGATCATCGTCGTCGTCGTCGTCGTACGCGTCGAATCCTACGGGCCCATGATTCGTGGGGCCCTTGGCCTCTGACCGAGGTCGTTTCCTAGATGACACAGGCGATGTAACGGATCCACTGCATGCGGTGGATTGAGTATATGCCACTTAGGCATATGCAGAGGGCTTCGCCCTCTGCAGTAGTTACTATTACTTACTCTAATAACAGAGGCGCTTAACGCCTCTGGCTCGCCGCGGCGCGGCGAGCCATTATGTAATAACTATACATTAGTAGTAGCTACGCGCGTGCTGATTCAGCACGCGCAACTTGTTTTACTCCACAAAGAAAATACAGCACTTTGGTCTGTTACTTGTGGCGTGAAACTACAGCGTGATATAAACTGTGTACCGCAAGCGGTACACTATAAAAAGTAACGAACGTTACATCTTTTTTAACACCAAAGGCGTTAAAAACAACCCGCCGCTGTATTAAGCAAGCGAAATTAACCCTTCCTATTACAGGAGGATTCAATGGCTCCTACTACCAGGAGTCAGAGTGCACCAGATCGTGGTACACCTGATTCCTATCAGCCTGACCCACCCGGGCCAGTGCAAACCGAAAATCCCGACCCGTCTAGGGAAGGAACCCTCGAAGGAGAGTCATCCACATGGGAGAGAGTGGATGCATCAACCCAAAATCCCACTCGTCCTGCGTCGCAGACGATGGAACATCAGCCCCAACTCGCTGATGAAGAAGATGAGGACGTAAAGTCTGTAGCATCTGGTCGCTCCAGACTTAGCGTCAGGAGCGACAGGTCCATCCGAAGGGACGAGACAATGAACGCTGTTCACGCATCGTTACTCGATGGCGTGAGGAACGGGAATATGTCCCCGTCAGAACTGCAGAGACTAGCTCGATTAATCGAGAATGTCAACGCAGGAGTTGAAAACCCTGAGCCAGAGCCTGTTACTACAGGCACTGACAGGGACCAAGTCAGGACAACAGACTTGTCTCCTGAAGCAGAGCCTGCACGAGCACGCTCTGACAAAGGAAAAAGCAGAGCGGTAGATCCGCCTGCATCAGGTACTGGATCTACTCGTCCTAGACCAGCAGGGCCGACGAGTCGCCTTGCATATCAATTCACAAACCCAGCCCCACAAGCTAGGTTTGTTACACCGACGGGACCGACATATGCCAGTCCGTCACCAGCGACAGCTGGTAATTCCCAATCCCCTGAGCCTGCACCAACAGGCACCAGACAACGTTCTCAGAACGTTACCCCAGGACCGAGTACGCGTCCTGATAGACCTCCTACTCAAGGAGCTACGGCATATACAGCTCCTAGAAACCCCGGCCCCGAAATAGAGGCTGGCAGAGAAACAGTGAGACGAATGCACCGTTTCACAAGACAACCGCCTCATGAGTCTGACGCGGTTGGTGACTATATCGATACCGAGATAGCCACGCGACTGGTGAACCAGTCGCGAAATGGAGCACCCCCACGAGAGGATGCTGAAGTGGTCGCCCAAGCTGCCCTCGAATACCAGAGGATAGCAAGGCTACTCTCCGACAGAGCAATCCGTACGCATGCACGGGCTGTGGAGACGGCCACTAATGCGCTCGAGGAAGCTGTAGCAGGCTCTCTCGAGACTGACACTCCCAACGAGCAGCAAATGCGGATCATCCAAAATAGGATCCGCATCGCGAGGGACGCGCGTATGAACGCGGTCCGCCATGCTCGTGTGCTTGAAGGTGGCTATAATGCCATCACTGGCGATAGGATCCCATCGCCAGACCCAGCCACAAGCTCAAGTCGTCCAGACGACAGAGCATCACCCCTGGCAGACAACTGCCAAGGCAAAGTGCCGAGCCCAATGGGCAGAGGCAAGCATCTGCTAACCCAGCAGAAGCACCACGTATCGATCCATATGATGGATACGCTCGTCGACCACAGTATGGCGAGGATCTCCGCGCCACACCGTTCGATGAGGAACGTGTTGAAAGATTTGACCCTTTCAACGACGACGCCCAGTACTTGAGGGCGTCATAGCCATGGTTCAAGAAGCCCTGATTGCAAACAGGGATATGATGCCAGGCAACTCGCCCCTTGCGAAAGCAGGAGCGAAGATAGGGCTCCCGCCCACATATAGCGGCTCGTCCAGAGCCGAGGACTTCGACAACTTTGTGTCGGGTCTGTTACGCTGGCTACGCGTAAACCACCTGCTTGGAGAAGTCAGCCAAGCAGAGCAACTCTCCTTTCTAGGCATGCGCCTAGAAGGGTTGGCACAAGAGTGGTTCACCCAGAACGTGGAACGAGGTACTCGTCCCATGCATGAGTGGACCCTAGTCCCCGCTTTACGGAGACTACACGAACGATTCCTCCCACCCCACTCGAGAAGTGAGGTGGCGATCCAGTTCGAACGCGAACGGCAAGGATCGCACTCTGTACACGAATACATGAGTGCGTTACTCACGCTAGCCAACAGACTAGCGCACCCTCCTGATGATTATACATTCAGGAGGAGGTTCCTTGATGGGCTGAACCACAGCCTCGCCGCTGAAGTAGCATTCAGAGGCGGTAGTCCTGAGCAGATGTCTGCTAAGGAACTACTTGCACTCGCCATCCAAGTAGAGGAGGCGTTCAAGAAGCGGAGGTCGATAACGGCCTCCCAAGGAAGCACTACCCGTCCAACGGGTAGTAGTGGCAGTAGTGGTAGTGGCAGCAGCAGCAGCCACACCAACTTGGCCAGACAAGCGCATTCAAACAATATGCGCTTGAACCAGAGGAACCACGGTCCCTCTGCGCGTCCCCATGAGACGCGAACTAATGGCAATTCCCCATTGGGGAATCGCCCCTCGAGCTCATCAAGCTCGAGAAATCATAACTCGCAGCTCGCTAGGACTGCCCCAACTAGTACGAACAATCGCACTAGCACTACCCCTCCCACGTGTTTCAACTGTGGGCAGGTGGGACATTACAGAAATGCATGCCCCAGACTGAGACAGGTACGAGCCAATGTGGGTCGTATCGAAGAGGTTGAAGAGACCTCTGGCGAGACATCGAACGATGCCCCGCAGGAGAACGTGGAAGACCCCACAGCTGAACAAGCTGTGGAGGAAGAGGTGGCCCAAGACGAGCCCACCAACGACCCCGTCGAGGACGACGAGGGCATCCAATACCAATGGGACGATGATGACAATGGTCCCAGTGTATACATGCTCCTCACAATTGGTGACGAGTATGAGGAGCGCAGACTGCACTTCGCGGTCCACAAGTCATCGCCATTGGATGACAATGAGTCCTCGCTCGCTACGAGCAAGGAACCACTCTATGACCATACGGCTAGAGTGAGCTCTCGTGCCCCAACACGAGACAGAAACGCATCGAGACCCATTGAGGGTTTCTGGCCAGTTAATGGCCAATTGGCTCACTGCCTAGTCGACAGTGGATGCCAGGGGATGATCATGTCCCCTCATTTCTCTCTTGCCACCGGGGCAAGAACCTTCAAGCTCGACAAACCTGTCGTGCTGCAGCTGGCCGTTAAGGGCAGCAAGTCTTCCATCCAGTATGGAACGTACACCCGAATCCAATTCGGAGGTATCGATGTCCAAGAGTACTTTGACATCGTCAACATCGATCACTATGATGTGATCATTGGCGTCCCATTCCTGAGACGCTACAACATCTGCCTAGATTTCAGCAGAGGTACAATCACCCGCGACGGCGAGGTGATTGACACCAATCACCATGTGATTGGACACGCTCCTGAAACAGGAGCGATGGTGCTAGCCAGCACCCAACATTCCAGCTCCTCCGTCCCTGAGATGACGGAAGAGAATATCCCAGCACTCATCGAGTACTGGAAGAACAAGTACAGTGACCTTTTCGGTCCTGTCCCTTCCCGACTTCCCCCGTTTCGGGAAGTGAATCATCAGATTCCTCTTATTGAACCCAATAAGAAGATCCGGTACCACCTTCCCAGGTGCCCAGATGCGCTCAAAGCGCTACTCGCTGAAAAGATTCAGCGATACGTAGCTGCAGGTTGGTGGGAACCAACTGTAGCTACACAGGCAATCCCTATGCTTTGCCTGCAGAAACGAGCCGTGGTCTTAGCACTACGGACCGTGTTCGATCTGCGCCTGCAGAACGAAAACATAGAGAAGGACGTAACGCCCTTCCCTGACCAGGAAACCATCCGCCAGAACGTGGCGAGACACAAATACAGATCAAAGATTGATCTGACTGAGGCGTACGAGCAGGTACGCATAGTCCCAGAGGACGTCCACAAGACGACCTTTGCCACCATCTATGGCACTTTCAAGAGCCATGTCAAGCAGCAAGGAGACTGCAATGCCCCATCGACGTTTCAACGTCTGATGACCCATATCTTTAGGGACTGCATCGGTCGTTCGACGGATGCATACATAGACGACGTGTTCGTCTATTCAAACACAATAGATCTGCATCAGCAGCATCTAGAGAACGCCTTCTCGCGTTTGCGAGAGGCACAACTTTACCTGAGTAGTCGTAAAGTTGACTTATACTCTAAGCGACTGGAGTGCTTAGGCCACATCATTGACGATGATGGCATCCATCCCGATCAAGAGAAGATGGATAAAATACGTGAGTGGAGAACTCCACGCACGTATAACGATGTCCAGAAATTTCTGGGCCTCGTACAATACGTTGCGGCATACCTACCAGGGGTAGCCGCATACACTACACCACTATCAGGGTGTACGTACAACAACAGACCGTTCGTATGGACGCCGTTGTTGAACAAGTGCTTTGATTCAATCAAAGCACTCACGCGAAAGGCTCCTATCTTGAAGCCTATTAACGTGGACGACCCAGATCCAATTTGGGTCGTAACCGACGGCTCTAAATGTGGCGTCGGTGCCTATTATGGGCAAGGGCCTACATGGCAAACATGTAGGCCAGCAGGGTTTCTCTCGAAGAAGTTCACCCCTGCTCAGTACAACTACCGCACCCATGAGCATGAGCTCATCGCGGTACTTGAAGCCTTCCTTAAGTGGGAAGACAAACTACTAGGGCGTAGATTCACCCTAGTAACGGACAACGAGGCCATGGTCCACTTCAAGACCCAGCCTCGCATGTCACCGCGCCAAGCACGGTGGTATGAATACCTGTCTCGTTTTGATTACGAGACGATTCATGTCAAGGGCGTCACTAACAATGTCGCCGATGGCCTCTCTCGTTATTACGAAGAGGACACTCCGGATGAGGTTCACCCTCCGGAGGTATACGTCAACGCTGACGTTAGACTTGATCCCGAAGGGGATCATCTTCCCATCGAAAGAAGGGATGAAGTGAGAGTGAACGTTATTACACGTTCACGAGTACGAGAGGAACCTCGAGTTGAAGGTCCCTCAAATACTACACCTTCTGATATTACAGAAGCGCAATCCGATGAGGATATACTTGCTCTAAGTGCAGAGCAAGACAGCAAGCTTCTTAAAGCCAAAATTGAGGGCTTTGCTGAATTTACCTCGCTGATACAGCAAGGTTATCACAAGGACCCAGTATTTAAGCTGGTTCTTGCCAACCCAAACGCTCACAAGGCGTTTGGAATTAAAAATCAACTGATCTTTACCAAGAATCAGTTCCTCCGCGATGTATTATGCGTCCCCCATAACGCATTTTACAAGGGGAGGAGGATCACTGAGATTATAATCAGTGAGGCCCACCAAATTGTTGGGCACTTTGGACGTTACAAAACGTCTCAGTACGTTAGACAAGCGTACTGGTGGAAATCGATGATTGAAGACATCGATACGTTCTGCAGATCCTGCGGAACGTGCCAGACCAACAAAGGGGAGAATAATCACCCCAGTGGTCTGTTAAAACAACTCCCGATTCCCAATAAACCTTGGGAATCGATTGGAATGGACTTCGTCGGTCCATTACCCGTTTCAAACGGCCACGACTTCCTATTCGTCGTGATTGACAGACTGACCTCTATGGTTCGTCTGATGCCAACCACCACCAAGCTGACCGCCAAGGGCACAGCCTGGTTATACCTCAGTGAAGTCGTAAGACTCCACGGTGTCCCTGACTCAATCGTGAGTGACAGGGATGCACGATTCACTGCCAAGTTTTGGCAGGAACTGCAACGCCTAATGGGGACACGATTGCTCATGTCCACGGCGTTCCATCCGCAAACGGATGGATCTACCGAGCGAGCCAATCGCTCAATTGGTCAAATACTTCGTTCCGTCATACAGAATGATCAAAAAGATTGGGCCGAAAGGATCCCAATGGTGGAGTTTGCTATTAATAGCAGCACCAGCGAAACCACTGGTTTCGCGCCGTTTGAACTCAACTACGGCTACCTTCCCAGTTTGGGAAGGAAAATTGAGACGAACACCAAATTCAAAGGTGTTCAACACTTTGCTCAACAGGCAAAGTGGAACCTCATGATAGCGCATGACGCTATCATAGCCAATCGCGTTAAACAGGCTCACTACGCGAACAACTCACGGCGCGATGCACCGGAGTACAAAGAGGGTGACCTCGTCTATCTGTCGACGAGGAATCTCAACCTCCCCAAGGGGAGAGTTAAGAAGTTGATCCCGCGTTATGTGGGACCATACAAAATATTGTCCGTTAAAGACAATATCACAGTAAAACTTGAGCTCTCTGAAGAGCTCAAGCAACGTCGCATAAATCCCGTATTTCACGTGGATTTGATTAAACCTCACATCGCCAACGACGATGAGAGATTTCCACGCCGCGATACACTCACGGCGTATGACTTTGGACAGCCAGACGATGCTGAATGGCACGTCGAGGAACTCCTAGCTCATCGCTGGAGTGGAACTCGCGAGAAAGATCTCGAGTTCCTAGTCCAGTGGACCCTTGGGGATACCACTTGGGAACCTTACAGTAACTGTAAGGACTTGCAAGCTCTAGACGAGTACTTGCAATTACGAGGCGTAAACGAGCCTCGGCAGCTGCCACGACTATCCAATCACGGAGAGTCGCGGACCAACAACAAGCGCCCAGATCCCACTCGGGGATCTGCTTGAAGATCCCACCCACAGGGATCCACTGGCACTTCACTGCTACGCGGTGAGGTAATTTTCACTTGGGCGCTCCATGAGGCCGCCCAAGTATATAACCCAAAAGTCCGTTCACGGTCTTTTCTCCCTCACACCCCCCATGCCTGACAGCAAGGGAAAACAACGCGAACGATCACGCTCGCGGTCGCCTACGCCGCAACCTGTTAGTAGGTTCAAAAAAGCAGAGGCTCAACTGGCCCTGCAAAGGTCCGAATGGACCTTAGACGCGATGGACGGATGCATATCCGTCTATCATAACAATGATAGTTGCACTGCGTGCAACGACTTTGCCAGTCACCTGGCAGGCCCCGCTGGCAGCGGGGCAATCATCCTTGACCATGATATGGTCAAGCAGGCCGTCTACAAGGCCTTTCCCTTCATAAAGAGGGAGTACTATCATCTAGACGAACGTCTAGAAGAAGCTGAAAAGGACGTCAAGTCCTTGACAGACCACCTCGACGATGCGAATCGTCATATCTGCGAGCTGAAAGCTCGCATTGCTGAACTTGAACGTTCAGCGTCAACGGCAGGCCCGTCGACTACCCCATCGACCTCCAAAAAGCGGTCGAGAGACCAGGCCGATAAAGCGCCTGAACCATCCCAGGCAGCCCCTTTGCCTGATATCTTCAACGACATGTCGTCTGACGACGACATGGAAGACATAGTCGATGATAATGACTATGATGACGACGCCTCCATCGCGTCGTCCACCAAACACAAGCCTCAGCGTACCTACGCTGATGCAACCAAGGCATCGGGCTCTCGCGATGCTGCCCCGGTTTCTCCAAGGAAACCCTCTGGTCCGTATCCACGGACCAAGCCAGGATGGGACTCCAATAGGGACCCATGGCCCTTCTTCGTCAAGGGTTTCGACCCCACTGTTAGTGGGGATCATTCTCTGGTGCCTGGCACCCCCAATCCTACTGCATGGTATAACACCTGCAGCCTCGACGAACCATTGTTCGTCGAGATTGGAACCCGGGTTTGGACCGACCCCCCGGTGTTCACGTACCCCGATGACAGAGGGGTTCACATGCGTATTTCATACGCATGGACTCGTTGGCGCAGATCCATGAAGGAGCGCCGCCTGGCGAGGAAAACAGCCAAGCTTGAAGCTATGGAGGCTGCCGCCAACCGTCCATCGGTGGTGTTTATCTCGGGAGAGTTAATCCACCCCGAGATCAAGTATTTAATCAATACTTGGAATGCGGACCCTAACCAGGTCCTCCCTACATCCGACTAATGTCGGATGGATCATTAAACCCTCAAGATGTTGAGGTGTTCGCATGGCTCAAACGAGTCACACGTACTCGTGAAGTGCGTGCCAAGTTCCTCGAGAAGGCGGCTGAGTGCCTCCTCGACCCCGCACTTACTGTGTGGGAAGAAGTTCTCGGTGGTAGGGGTAATTCCTCCACCCACCTGCCTTCCACGCTCATGGAAGGCTACACTCGTTCCTTCGAGTGCAAATCCCCCTCCTCCATTACCATAGAGGAGGTGATTCGCTCCATGCACGCCAATGGAGCGACGACAAGACGCGTCACTGAGGTGATCGCGCCCCTTCTCCAACGTTACGCCAATGGAGAAGATGTTAATCGCATCGCGCATGACTATCGCGTGCGCCGTGGACTGGATCGTCCAACAAAAAAGGCGCGTACGACTCAGTCGGCCGCCCCCGCCGTCCATGCGTCGGCATCACCTGCCAGTATTGTGGCAGGCCCGCCTAATAAGGTTTACTCCCCGTCCGTCCCAATTCAGATGACGGACGAGGAATTGTTGAGGCCCCCTGAGGACCTTGACGCACCGCATCCGAGTGCCTCGGAGAGCATGGAGATTGACTACAGCAATCCCTCTGACTGATTACAGTCAGATGCTTCCTCTTCGCGATCCTATGACTTGGAGTCCAAGTCACAAGGGGAGGATGTAACGGATCCACCGCATGCGGTGGATTGAGTATATGCCACTTAGGCATATGCAGAGGGCTTCGCCCTCTGCAGTAGTTACTATTACTTACTCTAATAACAGAGGCGCTTAACGCCTCTGGCGCGCGGCGCGGCGAGCCATTATGTAATAACTATACATTAGTAGTAGCTACGCGCGTGCTGATTCAGCACGCGCAACTTGTTTTACTCCACAAAGAAAATACAGCACTTTGGTCTGTTACTTGTGGCGTGAAACTACAGCGTGATATAAACTGTGTACCGCAAGCGGTACACTATAAAAAGTAACGAAACGTTACACTTAACTTCTGGAACACCCGCGGAAAGCCCTTTCTAGAATATTCCACGCACGTTCCGGTTATGAGATCATAGGTGACGAACGTAGGTCCATGTATGCACAGCTCTTATCCCTGCACACCTCATGTTCATCACATGAGACATCATACCCTGCATATATTGATGTAACTTACGAATCTCACGACTTGTTTGTATTTCTCTAGTTCGGAATCTATTTCGAACTGAGCTAGAATTATTTATCTGACGTGTATATAAACCCTAGCATACACATAGATAGTTCTTCAGACTTAATATCGAACGTAGTTCGATATCTCTATAAACTCTCTTTTCTCTTATTCTCTTCATCATTGAACGTCGAGATCATTCCTCGAGACTTGCAGCGACGGAAGCCATCCGTCGTTGCCGAGAGCTACATCTTGAAGCCTTCTTCATTATTGTCGAGCTTGATATCATTCAATACGAGATACAGCTCGCGGCTCTCGAAGCTCGGAACGCACATATCCGTAACGTCCTTGACGAACTCGACGCTCGTGACGAACATCAGGACAAATCCTGAAGAAGACTGTCGTGGCACAATCTCTTATAGATTGAGGCCAAGTCCTGACTGTCGTCAACCAACGGTGACAGTTATTGGTGTTATATTCAGCGACTAAAATACATTACAGTATCTATTACCGTTCCCGGATATCGGTACTTGACATCAATGGTTTTAGAGTCTACGAAGGTGGGGTAAAAGTTAATCCCGATAAAGTACCAGACGTTCTTTGGAATGCTTTGGTACGTGTACACTTTACTTTCGTCAGCCGTTATCTCGAAAAAGAAAAGTATTATTCCATCACCGCCGACGTTCCTCAAGTCTCTTTGATCAAAAAATCGGTGACCAGCATCCCTTCTAGTAAACGGAATTTGTTGGATGGACCCATCACGCCTGAAAGAGAGAGGGCATGGGCGAAAAAAGCTAGGATTGGTTAACAATGATGTCGAGATATGCTGTATTTTAACAATCTATATTTGTATGTACATTGAAAAAAAAGGAGGGTTATATACGTGCCAATCTGTGTGCGTACGATCCTTATTTCATGCAAGGGTGCTGGCGTGGCAGACGCATCTAGTACATTAATGGGCGCTATAGGGACTTGGTGGAACTGGTTCGCTGTCAGTAGAAACTGGACTTTATTACGTAATCGGCTAAAAATTCGGCTTTTGTTTTTGCCAGTTCTTTTAGTGGTTTCCTTCTAAATTTTCAACGGCGAGCCGAGAGACCCAGTAGTTCCGGTTCTAGACAGTGGTTGTGTCTTTGTGTAAGGCACTGTAGTCGGGGTAGCTATGCCCGGTGATGCCCACTGGACGACCGGTCGGTGACCCGTACCATGTACCTGGCAGTAAAACATCGGCACTTCAAGCTTCAATAATCGCTGGGCCTTTTTATCCTCAGCCACGTTGGCTTGTTATCCAACGCTTTCCAATATTTATTGATTAAATCGTCTTTCGAGCATTTTGATCTACGAAATGTATGAACCGTTGAGTCATGGGAGAGGCGTATATTGTTGGAGAAGCTGCCACCTCAGTTAGGCACCACGAATATGCGATACACAATGCGCATTTTATGCGAACTCTTTGAAGAATTCGTCTAATTTATCATTGATGAAAAAAGCGCAGTAAATCAATTGAAATCGCATACTCGGTACCAGGTGTATCATTTTGTCATCTTTTAGGTATACCGCCGGAGCACACTTTTCATTCCCTCTTGTCCCACAATGGGCAATGGAACTGAGTCACTTTCGTGGATAGACGGACGGTGAGAAAATCTATTAGATAACTAGAACGAATCTTGCTTATGTTCGAAAGTTTCAGTCCGCCTCTCAGAATGGTAGCTATGTAACTGATATCTCCGCACAGTACTAGATGTCTTGACAAGCAACCCAATCTCTTTTTCTGGGTGTGATTTCTGGAACCTATCCTTGTAGGATCCATGAACCATACGGAGATATTCCTTTATTTATCCTCGGAAGAAGCTTCACCTGAACACCTGAACGTTGAAAGAAGCGGATTGCCGCTCAACTAACTGATCCAGAGACTGTTAATAGATGTGCAAGTGTCCACAAACACCAGCAGTGGCCAACCAGGTCAGTGACCTGTCCTATGATCAATCAATTGTTCAGTAAAAAAGAGGTTTTGCGGCGCTTCATAAAAACACTGGCATCTCATTTGGTCGGAGTCCGAGTCAACTGAGTGGGTATGATGAATTTCTGTAGCGAAACTTTTTGTTTGGATGCGATTTGTGAAGGACCCTGAGTATGAGAGCCGAAGGAGAATTGAGCACTCTCATATTTCTTATAAATATGAGGGCTCTAAAGACGAATCCAGCATCAGGTTGCCCTTGTGTTTCAAAGCCAACACAACATGCAATTCACTACTCTTTTCACCTTTGTTCTCTACGCAGTTGGGACGATCTCTATCGTCAGAGCTGACATTGTTGGGTTCGACGGCACAAGCTGTGATGGCGATGAGGGAGACAATGTCCCCTGTGATGGGAGCTGCCATCAGTTCGGCGGTCGCCACTCGCTTCAAGTTGGGTTTACCTTGTAGTTTTAGAATTCTACTCATGCACATTGTTTCGTACAGCTCCTCACCGGTGGTGTACATTGCGTGACATATTTTCTTGACACCGGCTGCTCCGAGTTAGTTGGAAGCACGCAGCTGAGCGGCGAAGGGGTGTGTACCCATGTCGATACGGGAACCTCGGTGAACTCGTTCATATGCTCTGCTAGTGATGTTTGCGATACTTAAGTGAGATGAAAATACTGTTGAAACCTTACCGCGTACTGATCTAATTTCAGGAAATTTTTCGAGATGGGTATATGTATCCTGAGAACAAGTAAACAAGTCGTATGATGCCTAGCCCAAATGTACCAACCATGAAATATATGTTTGATTATGCTTCTGTTCCTCCTCTTACCATGAATGCAATAAAGTCTGCATCGGTAACGACTTCAAATATTTACTATTTTCAATCAATATTTTCAGTCAAATGGGATTCGTTAGGTAATTGTTACCTATAATACTGTCAGGGTACGCTACCACCGTCTCTCATTTTTCTATTTATTATCATCGGCATCACTTCATTTCCATTCCATTTACTATTTCCGTATTTTACTTTTATCTTCCGTTCCCTTGTTCAGTCTCTATTTCGCATTCTCTACTCGCGCGCGTCGCGCGCTCGTACCCGGCGTGATGCCCGTGACATCACGTCGCTTAGGCTCGGTTCGGGCGCCTAGCACTTAGCTGTGTCAGGGCCGCACGCCGCGTTATCGTTTTTCATGTATATAGTCGCTGCCCCTAGAGTGAGGGTCCCTAAGCTTGTTCTCTTAGGATCCCCTCCCTCTAGGTGAGTAGTATAGTTCTCTCAATATATTTTACTTAGGATCCCCTCCCTCTAGTGTGAGCTGAGTAGCCCTAACAAATACTTTCTAATGGGGAATCCTTTTATCCTATGACAACAGTTTTAGGCGCTGGAATCTATGACTATGATATGTAGAGTATAGTATATACTGGACCGGGCATCACAGACAATAAGGAAGCTCTTCCTTCTGTCGCTTTGGGTGCAGTGCAACATCTCCATGAATCTCACGCTGGGAGACTACCAGGTTAATTAATGTCTTCAACTTTAACCCGTAATGCAAAGAAAAATGTTCATCTCCTTACGCATATATGTGGTGAAAATGCGCACAGGTGGTAGAAGTTGGAGTATATAGTACTGCTAATTATGCAAAGTTGTCTCTAGCTTTAGACACATTATTTTTTCCGACGGGGCATTTGAAGATACTGATCTTTTTCTGTAACGTTTCGTTACAGTTTACGATTAGCCCGGTTCTTACGGACTCACAACAAACAGTATAAAGCTGTATATTTGCAAGTGCAGGTAAGAAAGGCTGCCGGCGCCTTTACCGTTACGCGGTATTTACTGGTGTGACGGCGCCTATGTACATTACATAATACTAGGTACTTGTGCAGACGACGATCGTCTGCATGCAATTGTATATATATACTAATATGTACTATGGGTAATAGTAGTCCGCTGGTCATAGCGGAACCGTTACATTTTCTGGTTTTGTCGTGTTCATGCCAACCTCTCTATTAATATCATCTGACTTGAGTCGGAGAGCAATGACACTCGACCAAAGTATCAAGTTTGTGATTGCCATTCTAACTGCATAACATGAGCATTTCACCGCGCCTGAGCTTTGTTTAATATACAGTATCATGAGAAGGCTGCTTCTTTTCAAACCTCGTGATAGGAGCTGCCGCAGCTGCGGTGGGCGTAGC
This sequence comes from Phallus indusiatus, assembly GCA_027605045.1. Classification (NCBI taxonomy): domain Eukaryota; kingdom Fungi; phylum Basidiomycota; class Agaricomycetes; order Phallales; family Phallaceae; genus Phallus; species Phallus indusiatus. Next base: position 1,185,264 of record JAQFWX010000016.1, on the reverse strand, counting down.
CGCCACTCGCTTCCTGTTGGTGTTCACTTATACAGGCAACTTGGTGACTAACTTGAGATCTTCTCCGTACGCATTGCATAACCTACTTCCTTGGCGGCGCGAGGGAGGAAGTTGACACCGCAGGGTTAACAACCCAAACGCTTGCACGAACTTAAACTTGGACGTGCACTGCCAATGATTTACAAATTGTCAGTGGAATCTTACTGTTGATACGTGCACCTCAGGGACGAACAGGAAGGAAGAGGGAATCAGCGATTGTGTGTTCAGAGGGAAAAATAGGAGGGCAACATTGTTATTGTATTTTGTAAGCTAAAGAAAGGTTTTTATATACATGATTTGTGAATTTCCGGGAAATTGGAATGGTGCTAGTATGCAATTCAAAAAGAATAGAAAATGTGAAAAATCCAGAAAAGTTTAATGCAAAAGGTACAAGATAATCAAAGTTTGCAAAAGATTGACGGACCGGCGCATATGTGACCGACCGCTGACAAATCTCTGCATAGCCTGTTCGCGCACGCAACACCGGCAGCACAAAGAAGTATTGTTCATAGCTTATGTGTATCAGCCGTAAATATTAGTATCTCACTTCTGGTATGCTTTCTACTTCCCATAATATGGATTGATGATTTTAATTAGCCTAGATCGTAATGAACAGTTCCGAGCCAAAGTTATCGTGTTCGGCTGTCAGGCAGGTGATTTAATTGGAAACGCGCCTTCCATTGAAGGAACCTTTTTTTTATGAATATTAATTTACTGAATACTGGGATTCAATATGTTGTTGAATGTACTTGTTACGCGTAGATGACACATGGTATGAAATTGACAACTTCTCACCTTGACGCTGAAAGCACACGCAAATTCAGAGCTCGAGGTTGTTTTATAAGCATAATGCTGTTTAGTCCAAGTTCAGCAGGTCTTTTACCTTTATATGCCCAGGAAGAATTTCAGGGCGTCTCAATAAGATCCGTTGTTAATCGATTCTGCAAGGGGCTTTCATTCGCTCTTTTCATTCATGAAGCCGGCTCTGATCTCAAGCCGGGTTGTGATGTTACTCACATGCCCTTCCGCTCCACCCAAACATGAATTCTCAACTTCTCAAATAAGCCTCGGATCCCTGCGGCTTTTTCCAAGACCTTGATTCTTTTCAAATATGTCATCACATTTTCCACATCAAAAGTGCATGCTATTGAAACCAGAGTAGATTACCTTCCACAGGGCGAGAGTCTGCTAAGCTTGTATTGATTCGTTCGGCACATCCAGTTAAATTATGTACTAATGTATGACTTTTAATTCCGGCAGACCAGTCCCACTCAGTTCCTATCGAGTAGAGATCGCACATGGCCTAACTCGCTTCATGTAGATTGCAATACTAGCCAGCGGTGTACATGATTCCAATTTTATGATGATTCTAGTCAATTCCTATTAAGGCACATTCTTGAAAGTTTCGTGAGTCGGTTGACTGGAACGATGATTACAAAAGTACCTAATTTTTTCTATAAAACCCGGGACTAACTCTTCAGTTTGCCAACTCTTCTCTCGAAAGCTTACACAACATGCAATTCACCGCTTTTTTCACTCTTGTTCTTTCTGCAATTGGAATGCTGACCATCGCCAACGCTGACATTGTCGGGTTCGACGGCAGTGAGTGTGATGGTAATGAGGGACTCAACGTCCCTTGCGACGGAAGCTGCCATTTGTTCGGTGGTCGCCACTCGCTCCTGGTTAGTTAATTCCTTCCTAAATTTTGGAGAGTATTTCTATACATCAATCTTTTTAGCTTCTTGCCGGAGGTACACATTGCGTGACCTACTATCTCAACAGTGACTGTACCGACGTAGTTGGCAATGCAGAGCTGAGTGGCGTAGGGTCTTGCGCAAACGTCAACACTGGAACTAATGTCCAGTCCTTCCGTTGTTCTTCAAGTAATATCTGCGATAACTAGGTGAGAATCATTGGGAAATTGTAAAAATACTACAGACTGACCGTATCAGGATACTCCTATATGTTGGATGACTGCATAACAGATTATAGAAAACTGTCAAATAGCAAAGTAAAACAATATCTGTTTAACATGATCTATTGGTGTACTCTATGGTGTGCCCCTGAAAGCAACTTTGAGTGCAGATAAAATATAAAAGTATAAACTCAAATCCCCACCTGCCGTTCGAATCCATCTTTTCCTGTCTCCTCTCAGTATCGGACACTTGATAGAACGCGGCGACGTGAAGCCGTGAAACACCCGTTTTGTTGGGAAAGAAACATTGAATCATTGGCACAAAAAGGGAGTGGTGACGTGACGAGTTAAGAGGGGTTAAGATAGACCATAATCGACAACCAGACAGAACTACTAGTCGCTCATTGTCCAATTACAACTAACTTTCCCTAGGATGACACTTATGCGATTAATCAATGCGTTTGAAAGAGGATGTAGCGCTGACTATGATAAACTATTGTGACTTAATACGGATTAGACGGAAATACGGAGACGAATAAGCCAAATAGGTATATAACTTATATACCTATTTGAATAGGTCTAAGTCTGAGCCAAAAAAAAGTGCGAGCGTTCAGGCTGAGTCAGCGGCTTCTGTTGTCCATCCGTCGGTTATACTCAAAAGTCCGAAATCTGGAAATGATGTGCTTCTAAACACTGATAACTTGCTACGAATTATATTAGAGTTTTCGCCTTGTAATATCAATCCAGCTCCATTTTAGCAGTCAAGCCTTTGTCCAAACCTTCCTCAATTCCTCTCAGAGCTCACTCTTTCTCTTTATCCTCCTAGGGCAAACCAAACACAAATCAAATATCAATCTATCACAAGTCAATTCTCGTGAGTTATTTATATCCGAAACTATGATTGGTGATGAATAAATGAACCTTCTTAAAAAATATCAGCTAGTACACCTATTAGTGGGGTAACTGAGCTTGGACCGCATGCATTTATGAATAAGGTATGAAAGTGCAACACGCAATGTTCAATGTTATACAGTAGCTCCGATCGCGCGGGACTTTAGAAATGTTGAAGTTTCGAAGAACCCAGTATCTGGCTTATTAATGATCGGTGATAGCTTGGAGATTAATGATTTATCTTGGCATGTGAAGTGAAAAACTTTGAAGTCGGTTGAGATGGTATCGTTATCCTGTAATGTTGTCAGCACAGATTCAGACCCAAAAGGAGCTTTACCCGTCCGATCTTTGGGATAATAGGTGGCACAGCGGCCTAAAACCCACCTTTCAGTGTTATACAGGATGTCCTCGGCCCTTTCACTCCAAGATATACCATACAGGCCCGGTGCGGTAAGCCTTCGTTCGACGTCTTTCATTTATGACTTCTTGAGCGTCCAGACCAAGTTTACTTCACGTGCACAAGTTCTTGAATTTATTCGATTGAGCTGAGTTCCAAGCTCACGGATATATCTGCACATTTTTCAAATTTCATGTCAAAAGCACATGTCTGTATTAATGTTTGTCAATTAATCTCAAAGTATCATTGGTCTAAGGAATTTAGAGGCTCTGCACATGTCGTGCTGAATGAATACGCTCTTTGAATTGAAGAAAGGCTGAAATCTCACCTGATACGATTTATAGCTTATTTCAGGTCTTCTTTTCCTGATTATGCTTAGGGAAGTTACGTGAACTTAAAAAAATAGGTTTTTGTCCTAAATATTCTATAAAATAAGAGGAAAACTCGACGTAAACTCTTCCCCACCCACCAGACTACCCTCCTATTTCAAGCTTATACGGAATGAAATTCACCACTATCTTCGCTTTTATTCTCTACGGGGTTGGAATCCTATCCACCGCCAATGCTGACATCGTCGCATTCAGCGGCAGCTTTTGTGATGGGAATGAAGGGGCCAACGTCGCCTGCAACGGAGGATGCAACTCCTTTCCCAACCGCCATTCACTCCAAGTTAATTCTTCCTTATGATGTTTTTTTAGAAAATTTACTGACTGAAATTACTTTGCCTTGTACAGCTCCTCACTGGAGGCACTCACTGCGTAACATACTTCGAAAATACTGGCTGCAATGTGGAAGTTGGCAGCGCAGAATTGACGCAAGGAGAATGCACAAACGTTAACACCGGAACAAATGTAGCATCCTTCAAATGTAGCCCTAATAATTTCTGCGAGTCGTAAATAGGTTCGCAAAGCAATTGAATAGCTTGTTATGGATGTATATGAGAACAATTTTGAAGATAATCCTAAGCGATTATATGGCGATTTCGAATGAGTAGTTGTTTTGCCATACAATTTTTAACCCACCTCTAAGTCAAGATAAGATAACCGACCCGCGCACCCCCCAACGTCCAGGACTGCCCCTTGTTCTGGTCAAGTTCTGATCCTAGTCGCGGGGCCTAAGTCAACGTTAAACGACGCTGCGTGAAGTTCGCTTCCAAAGGCTAAAAATGCGTTCTTCCACAGCGCTGATCCGAGTGCTCTGATTGAATCTTAGGTTCTATACATCTGCCCATTCTCAAGATTGGGAAGCAGACAATGAAGGGGCGGTCGCAAGCCACCAGTACTCAGTGCCATGGTGCCATCTTACCGTGATGATGCGTTGCGTTACTGTCACAACCTAATCGGATCAAGCATCGGCATAGAGAATTGTTCGCTTACGCGAGAGACCAGAGAACAAACCAGAAACCATGCCACTACCCTCTTGTCGTCTTCAACGCAACACCAATCAATTGTTATAACGTCTAATTCTAACATTTCTATTTGGATTCTCTAGGCATAGCGCGATGCGGGTTTTGATCTCCAAAATCTATTCATCCCGCACCGATACGGTTGAAAGCTAACAAGGCTTGGAAACGGTATGATTATTACTCGCCAGAAGGTATTTTTGCCAAAGGTTTCTCATACCGCACCTTGAAGGTTATATTCCAAATCATCAACCGATGGCAACTCGCAGCTACGTACCTAACAATACACACCGGAATTCAGGAGTCGGTTTGGTTTATTACGGTTGTTCCGAATTTTTGATCACGACCAACGATGGCTCTCGTATGGTGATAATTGTCTTTAGCACCGATTTCCATAAAAGTAGCTGTTTTCTAACTCAATCAATATAGCGTCTGTTGAGATAATCAATTTAATTGATGAAATACCTGGCTCTCAACCAATCGGACCGAACCACCGGATACCTGCAAGCAGTGTCTTTTTACACATTGTGTTACCCAGCACTCTCAGTATTGGTCAATTTCGATTCTCGATTGCGAAATGCTATTCTCCCATTAACACAGCAGCTGCTCAATGTGGTCGTTATTTCTCCGCTGATTATTTCATGATGGGCACGTATTGTAAATGTCAACCATCATTTGAAATCTAACTAATGGGGATATATGTATTTGTTTAGAAATGCTTTTTGAAGGTATTGAACGTATGGATTAGTTTATTGTTGTTTACAAAGATACATTTAGCAGCTACGAGCTGTGCCCCCACTGGCAATTCCTATATAAACTGGCCATTTCTTGCGACATAACCCCCCAACACAACTTACTCTACTCTAGTCTCGTCTAATTTTCTTTTAATTCTACATATATTCAACATGTTCAAGATCTTGTCTACCGCTTTCGCAGCAACCTTGGCCTTGACGGTTGTCCTGGCAAAACCTATTCCAGCCTCCCTCGTCGCTCGCCAGTTCCAGGGACGGTAAGTAAAACCCATCGCGTCACTCATTCACAATCAACCTCATTAATTCGAATCCAGAGGAACATTCTACTTCCAAGGTGGTGCATTTGGTGCTTGCGGACAAATCCACCAAGACAGCGACTTTATCATCGCTTTACGTACGTTTCCCCTGCAAACCTCATGAATGCGCGTTAAATTCATTCTGTCCTCACCCAGCTGAAAGTCAATATGATGGTGGTAGCCACTGTGGACAGTCTGTAACCATCACTGACACCAGCTCCGGTAACACACAAACTGCAATTGTTGCGGACTTGTGTCCCGGTTGCGGAGGAGATAGCATCGACATGTCCGTTGGACTGTTCACTGCATTCGCGCCAGAATCTGTTGGTGTCATTCCAGGTATGTGAATTATAGTATCTCAACTTTGCTTATGATCGGTCTGATTAATAAATACTTGCTTTAGTTTCCTGGAGCTTCAATTAATTTGCCAATCATTGGGCATTAAATTATTTATCGCAAAGCGGCCTCTGGAAGGTTGAGACTTGATTTATTTATTCCTCGGCATCGAATTATGTAGATATGTACATTCTTTGGGTTTTGTATTTCCTTCAATGCTTCGCATGATCAATTGCATGGATGGAGACTTGATTACATGATAGCCCTCAGATGGAACACCGAGCCTGAGAGCTTCTGCAGCTAAATTGCGAATTGAAACCGTGCCTGTCTCTACAAAATTCTTTCCTGTTGGCGTACTCGGGAAGATGGTGGAAACTCATTTGTTTTTGTTCGTTTCAAATTTAAACCCTGACAAGGGGGTCTTAAGCTTTATGAGTACCTGAGTCGGGACGCTGAACCGAACGGGAGCAAAAAAAATCACCTCTCTCGCTTCGTCCACATCTACTATGATCTTTAGTCGTGTTTGCTATGACATATCACTTCTGAGCATCGTAAATAAATAAGAAGGTGAGCTGGGAAAATGAATTAGTCTAGCCTACGCCGCTCCTCCCGTTTCCATCAGGCGCCGGCCTGACCGGTCAATGTCAACACATCCAGTTCTCACTGGGCCTGAGGCCTGAATACGCCTTGCTACGCCGGGTAGCGCTATCGTGTCAGGCCTTAGGAGTAGCGACTAATACGTCTGGACCGTAATAGTCAGCTAACAGGACGACACATGACATTCTATGTAGAACAAGAGATAGTTCCGATCAACGCAGCTGAAGAACTGTTCTTGTTTACTTGCTGAAAATTCAACGCGACTAGATCGTATCTTTATCCCGGTTATACCATTTTGCACACATATTCCGATCGCTCGTATTAGAACATGCTTCTTTACGGAAGATCCTCGTATTATATATAACACCAGGCACTAGAATTTCGAATGCAGTTTACCTCGCAGCCAATGATGACTCTGAAAAGACCGAATCAGGTGGGCTTTCTTATATGACTGGCAATTTTCTTCATGATGGCTCATGCAGAAAAGAACATAATTTCAAGCCATCAAATATTAAGACCTGAAATCAGATTAGATTCCATGGTCCATGCTCAGGCCTTCTTTCTTTATTACATTGGTCTGCGTAAACCATTTATGCACTTCACTGCTATGTATCATTTGTTGTAACGCGCTGTTGAGTTTTCAAGTAAACCGTCTCTTGTGCTGAGTATTGGTATGTTTTAGTCCTTTCCTTCACAAGGGCAGTGATTTTACTAACATATAAAATTGTCTTTCTCATTGCACGTTCACTGCTCTTGATAAAGAAACAGATGGCAATTCAAGAATTCATTGAATATCAACTCAATCACGATTCCAAAGATTAATCTATTTGAAAATTTGAGCAACGTGCCTGCTCTCCCAACCCAAAAACTTCCTCTCATGCCAGTTACCGCATGTCGATCGCCGCTGGTAAGCGGCCTTCCCACTGAGTGTCACTTCAAGAATTGAGGGGAAGGTAATTGCGGAAACTCACCCCAAAAATTTCTATAAAAAGGTGAGTAAAAGTGAATACCAGGCTCCAGCAGCTGATTTTCCTCGGGTTTCGAAGCTTACTACAACACACATACCATGAAGTTTACTACTATTTTTACCTTCGTCTTTTATGCAATTGGGACTATTGCCGTCACCAAAGCTGACATTGTTGCATTCAGCGGCAGTACTTGCGACGGTGATGAGGGAGACAATGTTCCCTGCGACGGAAGCTGTCATGACTTCAGTAACCGCCATTCACTCTTGGTTATTCCCCCTTGTAGTTTCGGGAATTATTATTAACCAAAAGCTTCTTTTTGTACAGCTTCTCACTGGAGGTACACATTGCGTAACCTACTTCCTCGACAGTGGCTGCGAGGAGTTAGTTGGCGACGCAGAGCTGACCGAAGACGAATGTACCAACGTTAACACCGGAACTAATGTGGTATCCTTCATATGTGGACCTAATGATGTTTGCGATACCTAGGTGAAATTTCGAGTTAGGTAATTGTGCCTTTAAAACGTGTACTGATATTATTTCAGGACTCCTCGAGTATTTTTGATGATGAAAAACCTACAAATTTTGCGGAAATTAAATACATATAAAGTGTACATACAGTCCTACCTCATACATGTGATTCACTGGTTTCGTTTCGTGACCTTGCTGGGCCAGTATGGGATGCGCAATAATACTCAACCCCGGCTTTACTGTAGGCTCCGCCGAGTTCCGCCATCCTCGTAGCACCGAGAATACCGTACGTTCCCCATTTGTCATGGAACGTTTACCTTTCAAAGTTCTGCTTCTCACTGACAGTGTCAGCTCATAAGGCAGATACCAAATCCGGACTTTATTGTCTCCAACACGTATACAGATTAAAGAAAAACCTACTATTTACAATGAACAACTGATTTTTCCCCATTTCTCTCTTTATTTTCCAAGACACACGAACTGTTGGATTTTGGTAGTTCAGACTATATATAGTACACTAGATATGACATAATAACTCGAGCATTTTGTCTTTCACCTATCTGTGTCTGTGCCGTGTTAACTTAAATGCCAATGATTTCATGATCTAAATTTATTACGTTCAATCATTATCCTACTCTACCTACGGGCACTGACAATTACGGTCCAGACTTATTCGCTCAGCACTGCAGGCCAGCCTACGTTTAAGATAAAGACCATTGACTATCGGTGGTAGAAAAAGTTAGATACCCACCAAAAAGGCTCTTGTCGCCTCTTTATAATTTTTCTCCAGCCGGTCAACTTCTTTGTTCAGAGCCGGACCGCTCAGGTCTCCGTTTCGTAGATCTTCCAATGCACTCTTGTACTGTTCCGGTGATTGGTCTATATTCTTTCATAAACAAAAGAGTTAAGTGATTAATAATTAAAATCATACTCAGAACAAATCCGAGCTGCCTCGCGAGCATTTCTGTCTCCTTGAGTCTATCTACGAACTTGTTAACGGCCGCGATATCTCGTGCAACGATTTTATGCCAATGGAGGAGTTGGACGCAGTTCATAACGACCTTATGGATGTTAATTGCAATCAACAAAATTCAGAAAAATACATACCACGAGATTCCTAATCTTTAAAGAATAATGCACAATGGCATCATGAAGGTCGAGAGAAATCGCGAAGGACTCCTGGGGAGACAGATGTCCGGTCTTATCATTATATAAACATTAACATGAGCGTGTGTTGCTGAAGGAGGCATACTGACTTTCTTGGCCCGACGGGCCGTGACAACCTGTACAAGATTGTAGAGGCCGTATGCCACCAGGGGCTGATACCACAGCGTACAGCGGTCCTATCTCACCGTTAACGAAGAAAGGCTTGAACTGTTCTTCGAATGGCTCCTTTACGACGCTAATACTATATATAAAGATGTGTTTTTCGGGCCGTGAGAACGTGTACCATCCGTAGTTGGGACAGATTGGTAGGTAGTGCCTGGATCAATGAGATTGATAAAAAGATACTAAGTAGAATTCACTAACGACGTGTTTTGAGAGTTGTATTTGGTGAGACATTGCGAGAGTGGAGGGTTTTGGGGAAAGGGAAAATGGAGGGTAGTGGTACGTGAAAAGAATGGTAAAGGTTCTGGAAAAGGGGGAGCGGGAATTAAGTGACACATACGTTGAAAATTTAAAACGGTGTTTATGCGGGCAGAACTGAGATGGTATAATTGAAAACGCCGAACGCCGAACGCCGAACGCATATGTTTGCAAGGTCACATGATCTTTAGGTAATAAGACGCGCCACAATATACGGTGAAACCAATCGTGTCGCTGGAAGCATCCATTGATGGCGGTTCTCTCGTTAAAGAACATACTTCCCAAGGCTCAACAAAAACCATTCATAAAACACACACAGCAAGTTGGTCAACATAACACGCATACATTGGAAGTCAGATACGGCCCAACGTCTGCAGATGGTTATTCATCCGCAGACGTTGGGAAATGTCTGGTTCAGTAAAAAAAAAGTTTACAAAAAAATTTACGACTTTCATCAGAATATCATGGAAGAACCATAATAATACCCTCTCAAATAAGCCTCTCTACTTCATCGTCAATTTGGATAAGTGGAGGTGGGGTCGGTCTGTTTCCGGTAAGACGCTCCCTGGCACGAGCCCAAAGAGCGGAAGCATTCTGTCTAATCCAATCCACGGCCGAACGAATGGAGTCTGGCGTAGCACCGAATCTCTCAAGAGAAAAGCTGCTGATGGAAACAACACCCGCGGCGCCCCACAGACCGAACATCACGATTATTACTCCAAAATCCCCGAAAGTGGCATATAAGGTTGCCTTATTATTGGTGCTTGAATCTTCGCTGGTTTCATTAGGGATACCAATAACCTTGGACCACGATCCCCATCCGACTTGAATGTCATCGCCAACACCGCTTAAACCACCAGCACCGCCGTCGCACCAGAGAAGTTCAGCTCCAACTTCTTTCGCGCGGACGCGTGCCAGAGTGTACATGGCTTGTCCGACTTTCGTATCCCATGTTCGTGCCGGAGCCAAGATCAAAGACGGCCGATTGCTCGTCGTTTCGAATTCTGTGTGGTCGGGGAATAACGGAGACGAAAAGTCCAGACAGATACTTGTGGTTAACGTGACATGTTCGTTGGTTTTTTTGGTATTTTTGTTCTTAAGATCAATGGTATACAAAGGCGGGGGTGTCGAAGAGGAAAGCTGACCGAAGGACTCTGCGACTAGTGAAAAAAATGATTGAAAACGCGGAGTAGACCACCGAGAATCTTTGTTTACTTACTTGGAACCAAGTTTCGTTTGAAATATGTAAAGTCGACGACACCCTTAGGTCCAACTAGTGTCATGCCGTTTCTGTACATTCCATCTCTTGTTCCTGTCTTGTCGTCTCCGGCGACACGTTGTAAATAAGATACGCCAACCCAAAATTCTCCTCGCTTTCCATCATCAAACACCTCTTGCTTGATCAGATCGAGAGCCTGATTTCTCGCTGCTTCACTTTCGAATGTTACTGCGCCTTCCGGCCACAGTACGACTTTGGAGCGAGAATTGAAGGCTTTGGTTTCCTCGATGAATTGTTCGAGTTGGGATGTGGTCGAGGTTGATGGGAGAGGTGGTGGGAGGATGCATGAGACACTTAGAGGGACATGCGCTGGTTTATCGGAATAAGGGGGAGGTGGAAGAGATGTTGTAGTGAAAGAAGGTATAGTGAGAGCCAGCAAAAACGTGAGAGAAGAAAACAAGCGTTTTTGTGAGCTTGACGTGTTTGCCGTGGCGGCTTCGCCCTCTGTGCTCGATGCGAAATCAGGAAGTAGTACTTGGTCTTTCGAGACAATCTCCTCTGAAGTACCATACATGTATTCTGCGGCAGTACTAGCCCATAACGCAGATACCAGATCCAGTCCAGGCAAACCCATGATGGGTAGCATCCAAGAGTAGGACGAAGTCCCGGTCAAGGGTGTCCATGTCAGAAGTCTTCCGATAGGACTGGCACGTGAAACCACAAGCCAAGTCAAAGTCCAAAGCGTGGGAAAAACCAAAATACGATGATGACTCGGAAGAAGACGGTGTGAAGATACAGCATGGGTCAAGAAAATTGGGATCAGCGCAATCAGCGCGGATAGAAAAGATAACAGTGAAAGCACAAAGATCGACATCGATGGCGTTGACAATGCGCTCAAAGATGCTCTCGAATGAGAAGTCGTTATAGAGAGGGTTAAAATTGCTAATTGAGCGAGATATTTGTGCAATTCGTGTGACCTCGTGTAGATCAGGATCGTCGTTATCAGAGCGGTTGATGGGACGAAGGATGGTCCTCCACCCGGCCCGAGTCCTAGACCAGCGAGCGACAAGGCAAGTGTCAGCGTCAGTGGCGTCACGGTTGGATTGCGTCGAAGGATGTCCATTATCGCTGTCGTCGTTGTTGGGTGGCAACCAGTGGAAGGGGAACGTCCTACTTATAAACGGCGCCTAGAAGCTGCGCGGAAGCAGCCGAACACCGCGTCTGTCACCTATTTGCATATCACATCGACGAACCCTAAAGCCATAGGGTTTCCAATCGTAAAAGACTTGTATTTTCAAATGACTCGCTTTGAAGACGCGTTGAGCGGTGGTATCTTCCTTTTTTTTTGTAACGACACCGATGTCGGGCATACCAGTCATATTTCTCACAAGATTGAGGAAGGGAGAAGATTCAATTAAATCATCTAGAATTTTGGGCCATTAGGGTAAGGTATTTATGTTGAATGAGAATGCACTGAGCGTTCTATAGACTTGTTCGAAAAGTGATGCAGACGAGAATTGACGCGTGCGCGACGCGCGTGAAAGAAGGCCGCGTCACACCCAGGCCTACATAAAAACCACATGCATGATCTCCATTCCAACCATAAGTGATTTATCAAAACATTTCCAAGGGTTCATTACAACTGGAGATAGACACATCGATGACGCGTTAGGCGGTGGTATCTTCCCAGGAACGATAACAGAATTTGTTGGAGGCAGGTTCGTGCCCGTTAGTAGATGAAAGAGAGGAAAAACTGAGAGTATTTCACACAGTTCGACAGGAAAAACGCAATTGGCTCTTCAACTTTCATTGATGGTACAGCTGCCTCGTTCAAAAGGAGGTCTTGAAGGGTCAGCGTGCTACATTACATCAACCGACATCCTACCCACGACACGACTAGTTGAAATCAACGCAAATCACCCCAATTTGTCCGACGCACTGTCTGTGGATGAAGCATTAGCCCGTATCGAAACAGTATCGACACACAATTCAGTTAAATTAGGCCTAATCCTCAAAACCGCTATACCCCAAGTCCGAGAGAAACTTGCCAAACGCGGTTTTCCTCTTCGCCTTCTAGTTATCGATTCGATCGACTTTGTGCTCACGAATTATGACACGACCGAGACAACAGCAAAGACGTTGTTCGAACGCTCGAAGGATACAACGGAAATAGCACTGTTACTGCACCGTCTTGCGAGCGAACATGGTCTCGCCATTGTGGTTATTAATGGCGTACACCCCGTTTTTAATTCTAACAGGTCTTTCGTCAACGATCAGAATGACACTATTGTCTATTTGGACCAAGCTCGTTGGTTCGGACGGGGAGACGGTATTTCCGCTGATGGTCCCGCCGAAGCAGCGTTGGGTCTTGTTTGGGCGAATCAGGTTGGGACCAGAGTCATGCTCACGCGAACGGGAAGAAGAAAACATATCTCCAAATCAGACCAATCTAAACGTCGATTAATTGCGCAAGATCATGGTGATACAGCTACCTTGTCTTCATCACTCCTTGATCCCGAGAATGTGGATCTTGAAGAAACCGTAGTGATAAGACAGCTTTCGGTTGTGTTCTCTCAATTTGCACCTCCTGTTACCCTTGACTACGTCATAACCTCCTCTGGCATCGTCAGTTTGTATTCTTTATAAATATGTAAAATTTTTGTATCATTCAATCACACTTGGGAAATTGAAAGAATTCTAATAGAAAGTGATCATCCACTTCCGTTGCTCCTCCTCGGTCATTTTACATAAAATGTCCCTCCGCAGCTGAAATTATAAGTAATTAGGAAAAATAAAATAAAATAAGGTTTAAGAAACAAACCTCGACGCCCAATAAATATTTGTCCACCAAATCTTCACCAAGTCCTTCAACCAACTCTCGATCACTCTTCAACAACTCAATCGCTTCGTCCAAATTCTTAGCCAACTTCTTCTTAATACCCAACCCAAAACGTTCCTGTTCCGTCATAGCAGCAGGAACACTCTGTGCATCACCTATCGTAAGTTTCGTTTTTTGACGAATACCAAGCAATCCGGAGTAAAGAATCGCGGCTGTAGAAAGGTAGGGGTTACCAGTTCCGTCCATAGGTTTGACTTCGAAATTCCAGCCTTCTTCCGGGCTTCCACAAAGACGGATGGCCGCGTCCTTATTATCTCTACCCCAGCAGGACCATGTTCCCCCTGCCCAGGTGTAATCGATCAAACGATCATACGAGGAGGGAGAGGGTAGCATGAATGCACAGAGTGCGGGGAGATGGTCCAAAACACCCTGTAGGAACCAGCTTTCTAGGTCATTGAGCGGAGTTCCTTTGAATAACGTTTTTCCGAGACCTGTAGGTGAAGACACGGACATGTGCATATGCGCACCCGTTCCACCTGTAAATAGCATAAGCGTTATGTGAAAGCCGTTCATCCGAAGCGACTACTCACATTGATATGCGACAGGCTTTGGGAAAAGTGTCATTTTCATGCCATATTTCTGTGCAATGTTCGAAATAATTTGTCGGGTTAGAATGAGAGCGTCAACAGCTTCCAGGGGTGGGAGTGGACCAGTCACAATTTCGTACTAAAAAATGTGTTAATTACCAAAAGAAGGCCTCAACAATGAGATTAAAGATAAAAATACGAAAACAAAGACATACTTGACTCAAAGCGGCTTCAGCATGGTATTGATATACTTCTACACCAGCAACTTCAAGGGCTTCCATAACCTCGTCAAGAACCTTGACCACATCCGAGCCGGAAGGCATACAATCGGCAGCACACCAACGGCCCTCGTTGACAAAAGAATGATCTTTAGCATCAACGAGAACAAACTCAATCTCAAAGCCGACAAGGAACTCAGCGCCTTCTTCCTTGGCTTCTCTATATAATACAATGATCAACACAGTAAAAAGTTTTATTCTTCTCAAACTCACGAAACGACCCTTCGGAGAATACCTCGGGGGCAAACAGGCGCCTCAACGACGCGTCCAGCACCATCCAACTTCTTCTCTTCCAAAAATCCCATCGCAAACGCATGCGTCGGCGCATACGTAGTATATCTTAACGAACTCAAGTCTAAGCTAAGGAACCATTCGCCGATGGGGCTGTACCCCCGTGATGGAACCGCATCGACAACAAACGCGAGTGCGACTTTTGCAATCGCAAACCCAGGTCTCGCCATCTTCTGCAAGAATTTTACTGGTAAAAGGCGGAACCGGATTGTATTAGCGTAGTCTACCCAGTGGATTCGCACGAATTTTATTCCCGCGGATGTTAGTGTGTCCAAAGTCAATGTAGCAGACGAGCTCGGGATTAGAGAAGCCGGCAGTGCGGGGAGACTGGTCCGCTGCGGCGGTGTAAGACCGAGTTTGTAGACTCGATTGGAGTTGTGGAAAAATAGATTTTCAACTGCCTCAACAGCTTGAGCTTCTGACATATCTCCACGAGAAACATAGTCCGATAGAACCTGCAATATTCAATTCTGAGGGTTATTTAACGCAAATATGAGTACTTCATGTGAGCTGACATTGTATAGGGCTTCCCGTGCTTGAATAACAGCGAGATAAAACGACTCAGGCCACCAGTGCCCGTCAGCTGTAGCAGAAGAAAAATCAGACTATTTAATAATGTGTTATTTTATAAAGCAAAAACGCACTTGACCACAGAATTTTACTTATTGGAGTTAATTCCAATATCTGACGGATAATAGTGTTTTGACCATCACGACTGACCATAGGAAATACTTCCCCAAAATCGACTGGGAAGTAAAAGCAAAGTTAATGATTTGTCTCGAAGTTATTCAGAAAAGTGAAAAACGTACGGTAGACGTTTTTATACGTTGAAGCAAGATAACCGGCATCTCGGGTATACGGGTATGAAGAATGAAGTAGAATAAATTTCGTCTCGGAGAATTCTTCGATAACAGACTGCATTAGAGCTGGAGAACTTTTGCTAAGCCTGATATCGTTCTAGTAATATTATCATTTTTCCGTCACTTTTTATCTCGGCAAAGATGACATTAGAGTTGTATGACTTACATCACCAAGACCGGTATGAAATTGCACTCGGAAAGAATAAACTTTCAACATTGTCTGATAGAAACAAAATGAGCACACCTGGTTTATTATATTCCCCAGCGATATCGAGAACTATTCTGACGATGTAATCGTTCAAAGCTTTGTGCGCGAGTCGAACTCGGGAAGTCACTCTCAGAGACTCATGAGTGTCGAAGAAATTCGTTCGTACATCCCTATAATTTGGCTCAAAGATATCTAAACCTGTCCGATAACATGCGACAGACTTGCGCTCTTCAATACAATTTGATTGAAAAAAAGAAAAGATGTCATGTCTGGCTTACTTTGAAAGCAACCACCTGAGGATCTTTACAGTAGGCGATAATTTCCTCCGCAAACTCTTCATCAAAATCTTCGAACTTCATCTTTTCTTGACTCGCAAGAGATTTGATGAGATTCTAAGTGATTCATATTTGGAAACAGACATAAATAGCGTGACGTGACGAAGACTTACCTGGGCAACTGTCTCGATGCGCACGATCCTTTTGGTAGGAATGTTTGTCAACCGATCATGCCATCTATAGTCGAAGCACATTTCCTCAATTTTATCCATGCCATCGTCCAATAAAAGCATGGCGATACCCGTAGGTTTCATGTTCCTTTGGCACATATCCTCATACGGAAGAGCGCTGCGAGTTTGTTTAACTGCCTCGAGAGTGGGTTCACAACCATATAGCTGAGCTAGTTGATTGATAGCTCTGAACGAGGCGACGGACTTGGTAGCATCCTTGAGGGCTTCTCCTGAAGCTTCACTTGTCAGCCCGTCAAGAGGAACAGCGGAACGCTGCGTGTCGAGTAATAGATTATGGGCGTGATTGTCGATAATTGGGTAGGTGAACGCGGCGTTTCTTAACAGAGAGAGATTCTTTGTTGAGTTTGAAGCCATCGTTGAGAAGTTTGGGGAGAGGTTAAAAGTCCAAAAAGTGTCGCATCTTTTATCGGTCTCCGGGCAAGGACGCCCACTGACCAGACGGTCCAGATTAGCCGCGCAATTCACTATTTCAAATTTGGAGATAAGCACCACTTGCCGTCGCGTTGCATTTGGCCGATCCCGATGCAAATAGACTACATACATTAGGGCAACGACTACAAGCAAACTATCTATAGAAGCAAACACGTAATCCAGGCATTGTTTCCCTGATTTTAACTTGAAACATCTTAGTGACATGCACAAACGGAAGACACGATTGACACGGTAATAATGTAATAATGGCACCAACCTTTTTGACCCGCGTCCATGCACATTCACCTACTGAGTAAAATCCGTATCAGTCAATCACGTCCATCATTTGCTTTGTACCGAATTTTACACAAAAATCCACAAAAACGAATTCAAGGTTTTGCTGAAGAAAGGGGATCCATTCATTGAGAATGTAACTTCATGTGCCGTATTCACGCGTCAAGATGTGAAATTCAGGGTCTTCGTTATATGATTTTCCTTTGAGTTATAAGTGTTAGTAGAACCAGGGTCTTTCAAAAACGTTCCGCTCGAAATTCCAAAGAGCGACACCGTGTATTTAAGACATGGTCTCCTTGGGAGACTCTCCAGCTGGGCCACCAGTACTCATAGGAAGCTTTGGAATGTATACAGATACTAAGGGACGCGTAATACAAGCAGACCTGTAGCTGCTTGCTTGTACGAGAGAGTGGGAGCATCTTGAAGCGGGTGAAGTAATCCAAGACAGGATGGTTCAGAGCATGTTCGCCGATGATAAGGAAGATTTCAAAAGGTAGACGTAAGTGATAAGCTGTTGCCTCGCGGAGCTTCAAGCTTTAAATTTTGAAGATGGAGATTGACTCGCATGATGGGAGAGGATCAGAAGAGGATTACACAAGCGGACTCCGCGGAGCCTGAAACAATTAAGCGCTGCAACTATTACTCGAGCTACGAGGATAGTCCGGGGCTAATACTCCATGGCAGCTTTGAAGTACGTCCTAACAATAGCTAGAGGCGTGTACCATCGGGAACTCTCTCATCCAGCAGCTTAATATATTAGCTCTGGCAAGTTAATTTGTTCTGTTTCGTCGCGCTCCATGGACTCTATTCGACTTCTCCTTCTGAACCTCATCAACATCCCGTTCCTCGTTGTGCTTCTCGCGTATAATGCCCCCATCTTTCACCACAAACCTGAATTGGTTGTCCGTCCTACCAGTCATCCGCCACACTACCCCACCACCACCCCAATCCTTACCAATCTTACCCTCGTTCTTCCTCCCCCTTCAAGGCTCCAGAATACTCTGCACTTCGACATCGGCGAGAAGTTCTTGAGCGTGATTAATCCTCATGATACTTTTTCAGAACGGTATGAACACAGCTTTTCTTTTGGATGTGACTGACGTTCGTACCGAAGGGGAATTGTTTAAGTGCGTTGACTTGGAAACTTTAATTGCGACATGTGGAATTTAGGTCGACTCCGACTTCGTCGTTCAGCCTTGAGATTACCTACCCTATGACGGATGTTCAGTGTACTGCATACAACGCCATAGCGGAGAATTACACAGTCGACATGTTACCTATGTAATACGCCGGTAATAGGCTACCGCTTAGATCCAAGTAGAGCTCACTTTGGTGAATTGTTACTTTAAAGACAAAAATACCATTTGATTGTGGCGGAATTCATGAGAATGTCAGTCATCAAGTGGTCTGAGGCAGGTCTTCCTCCTATCAAGAAAAGGCTACTCGACGGGTCCAATGACGCCTTATTCACTTTGATTGGGTGCTGATACATGTTTGGTCTCCTGCGTACAGGACAGTGACAGGTTACAGTTAGATATAGTTGAGTTATATGTTAACATTTAAGTATACCGTAATCCCTTGGAAATTTTAAGGGTGGTAAATAAGGTTACTTTTGTCTACACTACGAATAAAGACAGGCCTTTGAAAACAGTGTAACGCTTTCGGACCTAGGATCGCGCCTCCTGAGCTGAATTTTTCAATATAGCCTGCTTTTAAGATAAAGACCATTGACTACCGGTGGTAGAAAAAGTTAGATACCCACCGAAAAGGCTCTTGCCGCCTTTTTATAATTCTTCTCTAGTAGGTCAACTTGCTCGTTCAGAGGACCGCTCAGGTCTCCGTTTCGTAGACCTTCCAACGCCGTCTTACACTGTTCCAGTGGTCTACATTCTTTTATAAACAAAAAGAGAAAAGCCATTAATGATTAAAATCATACGTAGAACATGTCCGAGCTGCCTCGCGAACATTCCCGTCTTGTTCTTGACGTACGAACTCGTTATATAGCCGGCGCAATATCTCGTGCAACGATTTCCTGCACGAGTTGAATGCGGTCCATAACGACCTTGTGGGTGTTAATTGCAATCAACAAAATCCATACCACGATATTTCTAATCTTCATAGTAATGCACAATTGCATCATGAAGGTCAAGCGAAATCGCGAAGGACTCCTGGTGAGGCAGACGACCGGTCTTATCATTACATGAACATTAACATGAGTGTGTGTTGCTGAAGAAGGAGGCATACTGACTTTCTTGGCCCGACGGGCCGCGATAACCTGTACAAGATTGTATAGGCCGTATGCCGCCAGGGCCGATACCACAGCGTATAGTAGTCCTATCGCACCGTTAACGAAGAAGGACTTGACCTGTTCTCAGAATGGCTCCTTAACGACGCTAATACCCTTCTGGGTACAGAGTCCAGACCAAATGCAACCACGGCCGAAACTGCAGAGTTTAACGAAGAAGGACTTGATCTAGCCTAGTTTCGGCTCCTTCAAGACAATGCTAATATCATATACTTACCAAGACGTCTATCTCTTTGATGAGCTTTTCGCGACTTCCTGGAGAAGTTTGGAAATTATGAGGACATACAGTTAGGGAAGATTCACGAGTTGCGGTAGTCTGACATGATATCATGAGATTGAGGGAATGAGATAAGCCTGAGTAGAATACACTAACAAAGGAATATTTTGTTGGCTGTTCGAAATTTGTGTTGTGAGACATGGCTCGGGTGGAGTGAACGGAACCAGTGGATGTCTCTGACATGGAGCGTTCTTGGAAATCAAAGCCTTCCGGTGGGCCGTCTGTGGAAAGCGGGAGCGGGAAGAGTGAGAATGTATCGTGGAGAGCATAGCCGTACGTGGAAAGCGTTTGCGGATGAAATGTGGAATTAGTTGAAGATTCAAAACGAGTGTGTCCGGGTCACATTTCACTTTATTTTTTTATAGGCTCCACCTACCGTGACTCCCTTGCCCAGTGCTGCGGGCAAGAACACACACCTAACGGTTGAGATCTAGATCAGCCGCACAGATTCACTATTTGGCGAGCCTGAAATATTTACTCGCAATTTGCAATTGCCGGTCCTGGTGCAAGTACGTTGGTGCAATTTCCACTTGAGAAGGCAATCATCTACCAGAAGAAAGACGTACGACTAGTAATCTAGGTCTCTTTTCTTCAATTTGAATCCAAAAATTAAATGACTCCTAACATGTCTCATGCACCAACAGAAGAGACGAATGGTACCGTAATAATGGTACCAACCTTGTTGACTCACGTCTGTTCAATGACCTACTACCTTAGCAAGAGTTCCCGTAGGCATCAGTGATCTGGGTTTGTGACTTCGGCAATCCTGGATGACTTGGCGCGGTCTGGGAGTCTCTGGCAGTCACAGCTGAGACTCCCAGACCGGGGCACGTGCTCTGGAGCTAAAACCCAGATCACTGATGCTATCGTGTACATATTTTGCAACATGTCAAATTTGACACAAAAAAATACTATTCGCTAAACATTAAAAGAAAGCTCGCAAAGGTCTGCATCCTGCTATTCGCAAAATTTCACCCTCTAAAGCTTGCACCTTACAAGGGTTTTCCAAGCTTAATCTAAAAGAAACGATTCCAAAGTTTCACTGCACATAGAAGGATCCAGTCATTGAGGCCTTGTGCACCATATTCACGGGCGACAATTCTGCTCACGTTCCGGGGAAAATACCACTGCCTGATGTGTCTATGTATTCATCTATAGTAGTAATAAACCCCTGGAAATGTTTCGGCAAGTCAATTGCGGCTGAAATGGATAATACGGAGTCTGGGAACATGCATGTGGTTTTCGAGATCGGCCTAGTACCGGCTGGACTGGGTAAACGCGTCAAATGTGACTTTTTACTGTATCCATATAAATACAAACTTCGCGTTGATATTTGATTTTACAAACTCATCCCTCGTCCACATCATCCTCTTTAAGTCCCCTTTCTCAAGTTCAACACCCAGGACATTGAGGAACACTCATCCCGTGGCGGTAAGTGTATTCTACGTAGATCGTTCCCTTAATCTTATGATCCAAATCAGATAATTATGCCATATACTACGCCATGCACGCCGTGCAGCGCTTCTCCGACAATGACAGTGTATGGTACATTTCCAATGACCAAGAGACTCATCGTAACACACATAAAATCAGGGTTATCAAGCAAACCACCAGCGACGAGATCAAGGAGCCATTCAAGAACAATGGGATCACAGTCCTGCTCGCCGTGTCGAGTGTCATCGTGCTATTCGCCATACAAGGTCATTAAGCTTATGACGATAAGGCTAGCACGAAAGGTGTGTCCATGTGATTGCTCTTCCATCGGCAACTCGCACTCATGTGATGATTAGTCGAAGAAGCTGTCCTCGATTGCATTATCCTTTGACTTCCAATCGTCCCTGAAGGACTACAAGGAACACATTGACACAATCAGCGTATGTATTTCCTGGTTTGGCATTCTTAGCAAATAATATTTAACAATCACTAGGTGGTCGCCAGTGAGGTCACGCCCCTCCTTCGTCTACTCCAAAGGGATTACGCGGCATTCGACGACTTCCCGGACGCCAAAGGAAAGCAAGCCGTCGACGGTTCGAGGGGAGGGGGGGGATTGCTATATCATTGATAGCCAGTAATCTTCAACAATGTAGACGTTCAGAAAATTGAAAAGCATCAGTGAAACTACTAATTATCATTTTTCTTTAAATACTTGGTTATGTAGAAAATAGGTAGGATAATGACAACACGTTTGAGATTCCACATGCGTTGTTTAATCAGATGATTATGACTCTCGTATTTTGAGCATGCGGACTTCTTGGGAGACTCTCCAGCTTAACCACCCAATTTTTATAGAAGGCTCTGGCATATATACAAACATCGAGTGATGCACGATACAAGCAGATCTACAGTAACTGCTCTCTTATACAAGAAAGTCAGAACATCAGCTTGAGGCGTCCCGAAATAGAATAATTCAGGGCAGGAACGTCCAGAACATTTTCGACGATGACCAGCAGACTTAGAGCTTCAAGAAATAATAACCTGTCGTCTCGTGGGAGTTAAGATAAAATTCCAGAGTATATTGACTCGAATGATTGTAGAGAAAAAAAAGCTCACTGAGCGGACACTGCGGAGTCTGCAAGAATCAGGCGCTGCGACTATCACGCGGGGCTCAGACTAAAATGCACCTCGGCCTTGAGCAGCCTTGAGCTCGAGGTTCTAGGAGTCCAGATCCAGGCTCGACTCTGCGACATCGTGCGCTAAGATCAGATAAATGGTGATGACAACTTTCTCTAAGATCGTTAAATTCAAAGATCATCTTATCTTATCTAAATCACGTGATTATCTCGGCAATTTGTGATCTCACTCCAATCGGCAGATCGATTTTGCGGCTGGGATTCGTACTCGTAATTCGGACGGTTAAAAATCTCAAGGAGCTTCCTTGAACTTGCCCATTCCCATACTCGTGCTTTATCGTTCAACTTACAACAAAATACTGATATAGAGCATTTGCCAATACACGTAGAACGCAGCATGAGCATTCTCGAGAAGGTATCTGCGAACAAAGCTTTCGGAGGCGTCTTGACCAAGTTCACTTTCGAGGTAAGCGTTTTTTAACATACATGCGGAGCGACGACTCACTGGATCTATCCAAGTCACCAACATTAGGTCATCTCAAATCGAAGTTTAGTCTGTTTATCCCGCCTGGTGCTTCGTCAGAGAACAAAGCACCGATCTTGTATTATCTCGCTGGGCTTGAATGCACTGAAGACCATGGGTATGTGGCGTCGGCAATTGGTTTCCGAATAGATCTGATCGATATCTCATAGTCCCCAGAAAGGAGGATTTCTCAGAGACGCCGCCGCAGAAGGCATAGCACTCGTTTTCCCAGATACCTCTCCTCGAGGTGCAGGTATCGAAGGGGAGGATGATGATTGGACATTCGGAACAGGTCAGAAAAGATATTAGCATAACAGCTGGTTATCCACTCAAATAGCACATTAGCTGCTTCATTTTACGTCGACGCGACTTCTTCCAAATGGTCAAAGTATTACAATATGTATACACATGTCCGCGTTGAGATTCCTTCAATCCTCGAGAAACAAGGGTTGCCCTTGGTTAGTGCGATATTTTTAGTGTAGTCCAACCAGCTTAACCCAGACGGTCAAGTAGGACTTTGCACGCCAATCCATATTTGGACACTCCATGGGTGGTCATGGAGCATTGACACTATATTTGAAGTCCCTGAGCCAACCCAACCCATATCTATCCGTGTCAGCCTTTTCACCAGTTTCAAACCCAACCAAATGTCCATGGGGCGAGCGGGCGTTTGGAGGATATTTAGAAGGTGGTCTGGAAGAAGGAAAGGCCCACGATGCCACGGAGTTGATAGCCAAAGTGCAACAGAAAGTGAACGTCTTGATTGACTACGTATGAAGTTCCGCTCAATTTTGAATTCTGTGATGGACTGAATTTCTGAGCTTGTTTAGGGTGATGCCGACAAGTTTTATCTCAACAAACAGCTGCTGCCTGAAAATTTCGAAGCTGCTGCTCAAGCGGCTGGCCATGATTCTAATGAAATTGCGGTTAGGAAACACCATGGCTATGATCACTCCTACTACTTTGTACGTTATCCGACGTCTTTTTAGCTGGGGAATATACATATTTTTCCTCTTCTAGATATCCACCTTCGCTGAAGAACATGTTAAATGTGAGTCCTTCTGTAAAGCAAATCCTTTCTCTCATATTATATTTTCAGTCCACGCCAGAATCCTAAAAAAGAATTGACAAGAAAGCATTATTGCTGTTTACTAATTTTTGTACATAAATGCCCTGTAAGAAATTTCAATCATGTTTTGAGACTGTTGATCGTTTATAAGTCGTCAATTGCGGATGAATAAGTTTGACGCATGCCCATTTCAACTGCCGAACTCGTTATGAAAGCAGAAACTGCTATATTAGTCTCATATCCTCCTGGACTTCTTCTAATACGCCACAAAATGAATTCTTTTCAACGTTTGCGTAACTTACACTCGCGAACCTTTCTGAGTAATGACTTGAATTTTTGTATGAAGCGTTGAACCCCATTTTTCCGACACCGACTGCCTGTCCTCCAGAACCCCAGTGCCCGAAAGTGGCACCATTTCCATCCAATTTCTTCAAGGCGTTGGCGTTTAGAATAATACTCGAACGCCTCGTTTATATCAAGAGATATCAAATTCTCCGAAGGTTCTTCGATAGGCATGGGTTCTCCCTCTATGAAAAGACGCGGCGTCGCGTCGAAAAGTGAACCCCAAAGTCTGGCAATATCGCAGAATATAGACACGTTCATGTACTCTCCGTTGTTTAATACTACGATGTTCAGTACTTTCAATGGGTGCTTGCGACTTGAAAAACGTATCGGTGTGTTTCTCTGTAACTCCCCGTAGGGTGATGGTCCATTCCGGCGGCTCAAATCAGATGATTTCGGAGTATCATAGTGAAGATAAAGCGCATCGACTGATTTTGGAAAGCAGGCCGGGAATAAACAATTATAAGGGTCTAATGCATATCCGCCAAAATGTATGTGAATGGTGCGGAGATTGGGAAACAGACCTTTTTGAGTTAAAACGTTTCCCATAAAGTATGAAACAGGGTCATCGTTATAAACCTTTCCCCTGAGCAATTGTCGGTGAAACCACCAAAACCTTTCACGGTCATAATGGTATGCCATTCGAAACTCCAAAGAGCGACACCGTGTATTGAAGACATGGTCCCGTGGGAGACTCTCCATTTTGGCGACCCAATACTCATAGAAGGCCCTAGAATGTATACAGACGTCCAGAGATGTATAATACAAGCAGACCCATTGAAGCTGCTTGCTTAGACCAGAGAGTGAGAGCATCAGCTTGAGGCGTTTGTCGTAATTCAGGGAAGAATCATCCAAAACATATTCAACGATGATAAGCAGAACTTCGAAAGGTAAACGTTTCATGAGCGATAAATCGGGGTCGTACGCTGTTCCCAGTACGACGTTTAAGTTGGGGCGACGTTGAGGCTCGTTGAGGATGGCGGCAATGGCTTCCAAAAGGGGTCCGGGTGTCACGCGGTCACATGTCTAAGTATGTAGTCGGAAGCAAAACTTCTTTCACGAGCGGCAAGCGCGCATCTCTCCCAAATCTCTGCGATGCCTAGCAAAAAACGAGTTTTAGATGAAGAGCAGCCCAAAATCTCCAAGAAAATAAAATTCAACAATGATAATGCACCCAAAACTTCAAGTTTACTCTCTACCGAAGTCGATTTTCCTCGGGGCGGCGGGACGAATTTGACCCCGCTGGAATACAAAAGTATACGGCAGGAAGCTATTCGAGAAGCAGATGCTGAAGCAGTCTTTGCTGTGAGTTTTATGCTCGGGTATTATCGCTGTACCTCATTCATTCTATCTGCAAAAGCATTCAGGAGAGAAAAAGAGTAAAAAGCTGAAACATGCTGAAGCTTCAAAGAACGCAGCAACTAACAAGAACAAGAAGGAGAAGGAAGGCTCTTCGAAGAAAAAAAACGATCACATTAGAGTCGAGAGATTGAATTATAAGGTCAGTCTCATTGCGCTTTTTTATTGGTCTCGGATCTTAATTAGGATTCAGCGAACTGTTGAAGGCATGAAAGTATTGGCCAAAATCATAGCTATTCAACCCCTCGCGCTACTCGTTTCGCTTCCATGTCAGCTCGTAGGACATGTACCCATCACAAATATCTCGTCGCAGCTCACTGATCAACTGGTCAAACTGGAGGATGAGGACGAGGATATGAACGAGGAAGATGAGGAGACTATTAATGCAAACCAACCTTTGGAGCTTCTCGAGATATTCAAGGTTGGGCAGTATGTTCAGGCTGTGGTAACAGGCGTAAAGTCACCTGGTACTACTGCTGATGGAATTGTTGGGACGCGACGGCGGTTAGACGAGGTGGAGCGGGCAAGCCAGCGTGTTGAGCTCAGTCTCGTGCCTGAACAAGTAAATACCGGCGTCTCAAAGGATGATTTGGTTTCTGGACTTGTACGGTCTCTCTCATCAGTAAAGGGATTATCTAAAACGCTAATTATTCTTCAGGTATTGCCCGGCGCTGTTCAATCGGTTGAGGATCATGGTTACATTCTTGATTTAGGGATTGAGGAAACAACAGGATTTTTATCATTCAAAGATGCCGAAGATGCAGGGCTGCCCAAGCTACGGGTAGGGTATCTTCTCGCTGCTTGCGTTTCAAAACTTGCCGAAAATAAACGGACTTGTGCCGTCACTGTTCAACCTAACAAACTCAAAACATCAGCAGTACGTTGACCTTTTTCCATGTCCTTTTTTGCGACTGAATTTGAGCTTCTTCAATTTTTCCATCAGTTAACAACACTATCGAGTGTAACATCCATCCTACCTGGCACTCTAGTTCAAGCTTTAATCACAGCTGTCCTCGGCAGCGGTCTCAACGTACAAATTCTTGGATATCTCAATGGTACCATCGATGCTTCCCACATTCCGTCTACGAACTTTGCTGAAGATCTGAAACTGGGACAAAAAGTATGTCTTTCGTCAACTTTCTCCCAACCTTGTATTCACCGGGGTGATAGATAAAAGCTCGTATATTATGGGATTTCCCATCAAACGAACCCCGGCAGTTTGCACTTACATTACTTCCCCATATAATTGATTTCGGAGAACCTCTCACAAGCAGCGGACAGTCCATTCAAGAAGCTTTTCCAATCGGTACGACATTGGAGTCGGTAAAAGTTACCAGAGTCGATAGCGAACACGGATTGAATGTACAAGTGCAAGAGGGAGTCTCTGGTATTGTTTATGTATGTGTTTTTGCGCACACCTTCACGGCTTTACTAAGATATCTTACAGATTCGCCATGTTTCCGACGACCATGTACCTACTCTTCCGCCCAATACTGGGCAATGGAAGACAGGAACCGTCCACCGAGCACGAGTTACCCAATTTCACCCTCTTGATGGCATCTTACAACTATCCATGCAACAGTCTATCTTGGACCAGAAATTCTTGCAAGTACAGGATGTCACGGTTGGAGAAGTACTCAAGGTTTGTTTGCCATGTCTTGTTATATATATCTTTAATCTTACCTCTTTACTAGACAACGATTAAAAAGCTAACTCCAACTGGATTATTTGTCACATTATTTGGAAATATTGATGGTGTAATCTGGCCAACCCATTACGCGGACATTATGCTGAAGCATCCTCAAAGGCGATTCAAGGAGGGTGGTACTATCAAATGCCGGGTTTGTCAATTAGTTTCTCCGTTCGTCTTTTCTTAGTTCTGTCATTCAATTAGTTCATTCATTAGGTCTTATTGGTGAACCCCGACAAAAAACGAGTTGTATTGACAGCGAAAAGGACACTCATTGATTCAGACCTGCCCATCATATCAAAATTCGAAGACGCTACACTCGGCTTAATCACTCATGCTACCGTGCACAAAATTACAATCAAAGGCTTGATGGTCGAGTTTTACAACAATATTTACGCACATGTTCCTGCAAGAGAAGCAGTGTATGTCTAAAGCATTGTCCCGATATATAACTTATTGACCCTTTTTTTAGCGAAACAGGCCAGGCCAATCTGGAGGATACATTCCCAGTTGGAAAACCCGTGAAGGTTCGCATCATTTACGTTCATGCGGAGACGAGTCACATCGCGGCCAGCATTCGTCAAGCCACGGAAGAGCCTTCCAAACCTGTCGATCAGCAGATGATACAAATTGGTGACAAAGTCAGCGGCCATATTCAAGCCATACACAAAGAACACGCGGTGATTGTTCTAGAGGATTCTAAACTAACGGCACTTCTCTCGTTGAAGAACTTGGCTAACAGCAGAGGTGCAACTGAAGAGCAGCTTCGAGCTGACGTCACCGTCGGACAGGAAATCGATGACCTTATCGTTGTATCTCATAATCCCGAGAAAGGCATCGTTATTGTTAGTAAAAAGCCGAAGGATAAAGCGAAGGCTGTCTTGCCAGAGAACGAAGGCATTAAGATAAGTACGGTACAGAAATACCAGATACTTTCCGGACGTGTTATCGACTATAAGCGCGGTGGCATTCTGCTGCATATCAATGCGGGTTTGAAAGGGTTCTTATGTCCCACCGACATTTCGGACAACTATGATACAGAAAACATTATTCCGGTCATAGGCACCATCGTTAAGGGCATCGTACTGAACATCGATAAACACAGAAAAGAAGTCACTTTGTCTACCCGACCTTCTCGAATGTCGCCCGACGACTCTGCAGCACCGAAGGATCCCGAGATCAGTTCCATTGAAGATCTCAAAACCGGTCTGCAGATACGTGGTTTTATCAAAAATATCACCGACCACGGCCTATATGTTACTATTGGTCGCGGGTTAGACGCGCGGGTGAAAATTAAAGAGTTATTTGACGAGGTAAGTATTTTGTCGAAGGGAATCAATAATGTTTCTTATGGATCTTCTATTAGTTCATCAAAGACTGGAAGCCGAGGTTTTCGATAAATCAACTTGTAAACGGGAAAATAATGAGGTAGGTGTTATGCAAAGAGTCGGTCATTGCACGATCTGACCTTTTTACATAGAGTTGACAAAGAGGCAAATCAAATTGAAATGACCTTCCGTTCTGCGGCTATCGAACTAGAACTAGAAGACTTCCAGAAGGGACAAAAGGTCGACGGGTTTGTGAAATCCAAAGAAAATTACGGCCTCTTCATTCAAATAAAAGACACGAAAATCAGCGGTTTATGTCACAAGTCCGAGGTAATGTTTAAATCGATTAGTATAGTCGCAATTTGATTAAAAACTTTCGTCAATTTTAGGTCACAGGTAATCAAGAAGCGGATGTCCAACAAGTATTGCAGGGTTTCGCCATCGGTGATCCTGTTAAGGCAATCATTTTGGACGTCAATCTCAAAAAACAACGCATCGCTTTTGGGTTGAAACCCTCATATTTTGATCCAGAGGACGTCCTTATGAGACCAACTGAATCTCCTGGCAATGAAGAGGAAGAGGAAGTATCTTTGCAGCCGAAGTCGGCGCAAAATGCAGACTCCCAGTCTGACGACTCGGATGAAGAGGTATGCTTTTTTCCCTGTAATATAACACGCGTTCTTCTCATCTTCCTTCAGGTTCTACTATTAGATGATTCTTACCAACGGAAAGCTCTCACGTCCTTTGAAGCCTTTGCGCAACCCAACGTAGACACGGTCCCTATCTTGAAGACGTCTGGTTTTCAATGGTCAGGTACTGTGGAAACTGTGCATAGCGAGGAGTCAAGCTCTTCAGATAGTTCCGACGAAGAAGGCGAGGGAAAGAAGAAAAAGAAGAAGAAGAAGAAAACTATCGAGTATGACCGAACTGGAGATATGCATACCCGGCGTCCAGAATCAACAGACGATTTTGAACGTGTACTACTCGGTTCACCTAACTCGTCGTTCCTATGGATTCAATACATGTCCTTCCAGTTACAGCTCTCCGAGATTGAAAAGGCTCGAGAAATTGGAAAACGTGCCTTACGCACGATCAACTTCCGTGAAGAAGGCGAGAAACTGAACGTCTGGGTCGCAATGCTGAACCTAGAGAACCAGTTTGGTACCGACGAAAGTTTGGATGTTGTTTTCAAAGATGCAGCTCGTGCAAACGACTCAAAGACCATTCACCTCCGTATGGCCGTCATATTCGATGAATCAGGCAAACATGAGGTATGCATGGTCCTTTTTTTCCCTCGTGCATCGGTGTCCTGAACACTCTCGCACTTGTCTAGCGCGCTATGGAGCAGTATCAAAAAACTTGTAAGAAATTTGGTCAAAGCTCGAAAGTATGGACGTTATTCGCCGAATATTATTTCAAACGTCGTGATTTCGATAACGCCCGGCAACTTCTACCACGAAGTCTTCAAAGTCTTGAGAAAAGAAAACGTGAGTTTACATGATGTTTTATGAGACACGCTGGTAATGATGACGCTCTGGTTCTAGACATCAAAACCATAAGCAAGTTTGCTCTTTTGGAATACAAGCTCGGGGAACCAGAGCGAGGCAAGACCATCTTTGAGGGCATCGTTGATTCTCATCCGAAGCGGTGGGATCTATGGTCCGTGTATATAGACATGGAAGCAACTCAAAATAATATCCAGAGCATAAGGTATGACCGTGACATCGTTTTACAAATGTGTTCAAACCTGAATACTTTCATTAGAGGCTTGTTTGATCGAGTCCTGGCTCTTAAAATGACCAGCTTCAAAGCAAAGTATGTGGCGTCTATTCTTAACTCATTTTTTTTTTCAACTCTCATGATAATGTTCGCAGAGCGTTCTTCAAGAAATGGCTAGAGTTAGAGAAGCGTATTGGTGATGTAGATGGAGAGTCCAACGTGAAAGCCAAAGCAGTAGAATGGACGCAAAAGGCGAGCGCTGGCGCTCCCTGAAGCATTGTATTCGTTATATGAGAAATAATACGGATTATGATGCAAAAGGCAAACAAAAAAGAAACATAAATTTGAGTAAGAGTGAAGAAGAAAAAGAAGGTAATAACTAGCAGAACAAAAGGTGAATAATGAATACACGAAAAGAACATAGCAAAGTACGAATATTAAGCCTATGGGCGAGACCGTGTCCGTCCTAATCCATTTGGAAACTCGGAGTCCTGCTCGCTGGGACGTCGATTATGTGATTGAGGGTCATTTATACGTTGATGCCATGTCTCGAGTTCCTGAGATAAAGATTCGAGATTCATCACGTTCTCATCGCTGGTAGGGCTAACTCTCTTATCCGAGAACCCCATCTGATCATCCAATAACACACGGATCTTGTGCGAAAGTTGTTCATTTTCTCGTCTTAATGCGACGTTTTCATTGTGCAATTTTTCGCTAAATGTCTCGTCTTGGCTGCCGCGCGCAGCTGTCAAAGACGCCTTCAAACTATCAATCTCTTCCTCGAGTTCCTGATTCAAAAGCTGGCGCTCGTCTGCTTCCCGCTGAATGCTCAGCAGCAAACTCTTGAGACGTTCTAGTTCCGCATTACTGTCCTCGAGTTTTTTATAAAGCTTTGTGTTTTCTTGCGAGAGCCGCTGTGTTTGCTTCTCCAGGTCAGCGACATGATTTCGAAGAACCTCGGCAACAGCAGAATCATCAGAGCCAGGAGTTGCACGGCCGTTGCGCGGATGCGAGTCAGGCGACGAGCCTCCTTTCAGAATAGTGACTTCTTTTTGCAAATCTTGGTTCATACTCTTGGCTTTAGACAGTTCATCCTTCATTCGGCGAAGCATTTTTTCCGTATGCCTAAAACAAAAAATAAATACGTAAGCCCCGTCGTTCATTCATTACAGCGCGCATCAAACCCATGACGTACTTGACATAATGGACCGCTGTTTTATAATCTTCCTCCATTTGCGCCATACGATTTTTATGGTTGTCCTCTGCCTCCGCTAAGTTACGCTCAGCAGCTTCCACACGAGCTTCCATGTTCTGGCCAGAGAAATTAGTCGTCGCGTTGCTATGTTGGACTTCATTCAATTGTTTCAATAGCGAAACAGCATGAGCCTCGGCTTCCTGATGTCGACGAGTGGCCATCTCAAGTTTCTGACTCGTGTCTTCATGCAACCGAATCTGGTCATTTAATTTCTGCTCCAGCTCGTGAAGCCGCATTGGCATTTCAGACGTTTGTTGTCCAATCTCACTTTCGTCGATCATGAGGCCGTGTTCGGTGAGGTACGCACGAAGAGTCGATAACCGCAACTCCACTTCCGAAAGCGTATTCGTCTTCTCTCGGAGCTCAACGTCTCTCGTCGCAAGATCTTTACGATAACGACCGTTATCCGTCATGGCACTCGCGAGTTGCGCTCTCAAGCCAACAAGCTGCGATCGCAAGGCGAGCTGCTCCGTTTGAAGATCCTGAACCTTCTGACGCTGCTCTCTAGTTTCCTGTTGAGCATGTCGAAGACGTTGCGAAGTCTCGTTGATTATCGCTCGCAATCCGCTAGCTTCAGCTTCTAACGCTTCATATTTCTCTTCGTGACTTCGAAGAAGCCGATCTTCATCAGCTTTCAAATCACGATGACTGTCCAATAACTGTCCGAGACCTGATGTGGTCAACGTACGAAGCGAGTCGGCCTCATCGCGAGATGCCGCCCAAGAGTTTTCGACATCTGTCAGCTTGGCACGCGCAGCCTCACATTCCACCGTTCTCACCTCGAGCTCATTCCGAAGCTCAAGCATATCCTGCTCCAATCGAGTAATCTGGTCCGTCGCACGTCGCCATTGTTCAAGCAGCTCGTCATGTTTGGAAGCAGAAGCCTCCAAGGCAGTCTGTGCCTGTTCCAAAGCTTTGAGATGCTGATCCCTCGACTCAGTGACAGCAGCAATCTGCTCCTGAATATGCCTATCGTCCGCGTTCTTTTGCTGAGCAAGTGAATTGAGCGCCAAAAGCTTTTGCGCATGGTCGTTCAAGGAAGCCTCTACGTCGGCATGTTTGTCGCGCAAATCATTGTGTTCGCGGGTTATCGTATTATGTAGACTCTCCAGGGTGTCTGCTCTCCGGAGAGCATCTGAGGCACGAGCCTCAGACTGCTCACATATTTGAAGCTGCTGTTGATAAGCCGCCTCCAAGTCGGCAACCTTCTTTTCTAAAGCCGCCTTGTTCGACGTCAAAACGGTCAACTGCTTCTCTAATTGAACAGTCCGGTCTTTCTCTAAACGAGATGCCTCATGAATCGATCCAGACTCGTACGCCGCCAATTTGGCCCTATAAAACGCTGCGTCTTGCAGGGCACTATGGCGAATGCGGTCAGCCTCCGCCATCCGCTCCGACACCATTCGCGCCTGTTCGGCTACAATAGACTAATAATAAAAAAAAACCATTAATTCTCAATACTTTCATCTGCGAGAAATCCCATTACCTGAATTCTAGCTCTATCCCGCTTGAGAGAGAAAATCATATCTGCCAACTTGGCCGATTCTTCAGCAGACCCAACCGTATTCGCGTTATTGTTGTTGTTGTTATTCAACATGTCTTTCATAAAATCTTCGTCTCCTTCTAAAGGAAGCTCCGCCGTATTCCAAACAAATCCAGCCTGACTTGCTTGTAACAACGCAACACGCATCCAAGCTTCCCGACGCCTCGCAGCTTCAAGTTCTCCTTCTCTTTGTTTGAGCGTATCAACGATAATACTCCCACCAGATGAGACAGGTCTGCTTCCGCCATGATATCCATTCTGAACCGGAGGTGACCTCGTCCCAGATTGAAAGAATGCATCTCCGGGGGGTTGCGATCTATCAACATTGGGAGACGGACTGCGTACTGCCTCTTGCAGAGCGGATCCATTACGACTCATAGCAACAGCCGCCATGATCGTTCTCGCATTGGCATTTGACGAACTTTGACCGTGTTGACTTTGATTTTGCATCATGAGAGTGGGAGATATCGCGCGAGAGCCAGGTACGCTACCACCAGCGGAACTCGTCGACTGTTGTGGTTGCTGCTGATGTTGAAGTTGTTGTTTCAAACGGCTAGGCTCAGGGGACTCGGTTCGCTGGAGTAAAGGAGAGTCGGTGCGTGGGCCCGGAAAAGGCCTTGTGGGTTCGTCTAGACTCTCGTCAGTGCGACGAGGTCGAACAGGAGGTTGTTGCGATTGGGACTGCGGCTGTTGTTGAGATGCGACATTGGAAGACACTTGCAAGGGCTGGAGAGGTGATCCATTGGACCCGTTGGGTGCTCGACGAGATGAGGGTGATAGGGCCCGTTCATACTCAGATCCGGAGGGTGACATTGCACGTTGGGGGTTCACGCTTCCTTGATGTTGATGCTGTTGATGTGGTTGTTGTTGCGGTTGTTGTGGTTGCTGCGCCTGAGCAGATTGTTGCTACAAGAGTTACAGCATAGATAATAGACGCAAAGAAAAAGAAAAAACTAACTCGGCGAAGATCAGCGTTATTCGTCGTTCCTGTTTGATTTGCATTGGGGGTATTGTTTTTACTAGGTTCAGGATATTTAATATGCTCTAAATAAACTGTTGAAAACGAGGAAAGTGAGAGAATATTGGAAACGTACTGGTATCTAAAACATGAATCACACTCGTATCTTCAGGCCTTGTCAGTCCAAAAGTTTCTCCTCCTAGAACAAACACGCGAGTCCCTGATGACGCCATTGCGTGTCCGGAACGTCCGGCTGGACTTGGGCCCATATTTTGGAAGGTATACCATCGTTGATCTAGTAGAAAGGTAATCAACAAACCAGTGCAATACAGTACATGAAGATAGTCTCGTACTGGATATCTTGAAAGCAGTAAGATCGCTCAAGTCTTGTCCGTCCATGCCTCGTCCACCGAACACGTACATAACATCGTCGACAATAGCTGCTGCATGGCCTTCGCGCGGAGCGGGTATATAGCCAATACAAGTAAGCTCTTTCCATGTGCGAGTGATGACATCGAAAACCCATGTATCGTTATAGTGAAATTGGCCATCGGTACCTCCAAAACTGGTGGTTTTTTTTTTCATCGATTAATCAATTAAATAAGCAAAAGAGCCACAGGGACAAATAATGGGGGACGAACATGTAGATCCTTTCGTTATAGGTAACACAAATATGACCTGTACGTGGAGGAGGGCTAACACTATCTGAGGGAGTATATCGCTCCCAAACAGGAGCTGCAATTTTGACTGGAAAGGCCGTAAGGTTGATACAAAAAAAAAGGTAAAAGACTGCTTAGGATTTACGTACGGGTATTCAAATCGAAAGCCCACAGATCGTTGAGGAAATGACCTTCTACTTGACCGCCAAATATGAAAAATCTGGTTCCGACCATAGCCGCGGCATGACCATATCGACCAACGGGCGTATCATCTCCGGTAACAACTCGAGTCCATTCTCTAGACGCTGCGGAATAGAAAAAGAGAAGAAAAAAAAAGAAAGCGCGTCGGTTACGCAGAAAGATCAAAACGAATTCAAAAATCTAACCAGTATTAAACAAGTATAGTGCATTGTCGTGCGGTTCGTCCGGATTTGCCTGACCATCTTGTTTGGTATCGCCTCCCCAAACAATGATAACGGTGCTAACGAGAGCGCTAGCATGACCGACACGAGGTGGGGGTAAGTCACCCATGGTCTCGATTAGAGTAGCGGTAAGATCTCTGGTAGCGATGAGATACATATCCGACACGACGGCATCACTAACGAGACCACCAAAAAGGTATAGCTCGCCATTAGGGGTGGTATTGAGTGGAATGGCATGCCCATAGCGAGGAAATGGAGATGGAGAAGGGGATAAAGGTTGGGGTGTGCCATCAGGCAAGAGAGGCGGACGTGTCAATGTGAAAGGTGGTAAAAAGTGTAGCCGCCGTGCCGACCATGGGTAGCCCTGGGGACGAGATTGAGGAGTCGGAGTGGGCGCATTGCTCCCTTGAGGAATATGGCCTGGAGGAGGTGATTTGGAGCTGGATTTTCAGGGATGGTAAAACTCGATTATGTTATTGAATATCGAAAGTACAGATTTATCCTTACCTAACTGGCTGGGGCTGCACCTGTGGTTGTTGTGCTGGCAGCTGTTGGACTGGAGGCTGCACCTGTGGTTGTTGAGGTTGCAGCTGCCGCTGTGGTTGTGGTTGTGGTTGTTGGTGTACTTGTTGCTGAGGCTGATGTTGGAGTTGCTGCTGCTGATTTTGATGCTGGTGCAAAAGTTGCTGCTGTTGTTGTTGAGCAGTCCTGGTTTGAGCCAAAGCCTGACTAGGAGACTGGGAAACAGTGACTAAAGTATTGCTGCTGTTGTTGTTCACATTGACACCTGCACTGGGCTGCCTCTTCCGAAAAAAGGACGACATCCTCCTGGGTCCACTGCCACCACAAAGAGAAGGCGTATTAAACAGAAAGATGTGGTGGGCTGGGATATCTAAGGGGAAAGATCGTGACGTGACAGTCGACGACGACGAGGAGGACGAGGACGGCGGGGCGGCGGCGAGACGAGCACAAGGTAGAAAAAGAGCGGGGTCGTGATGAGAATCCAACCAAAAGTTGTTGGGGTGTGTGGGTGCTTGCGGACCCGTGCTTATTCCATGGATGTTGTATGTACACACGGTTTCGCGCTCCCTCACGCCGGCATTGGCCAGGCCAGTTCTCCTCATGCACACATCACTCAAGTCACCAGATGCTACGCTCCAGACAGTTTGAGGGAATACATCAATCACGCTTTGCAAACTATTGGAGAAAGGAGGCCTCGTTGTCTACACTTCCGCTTGACAGACTCACCAGAACGAATTTCGGAGACTTTTTCGCGCGAATTAGGAAGCAAAAATTTCAAAATCAAAATATGATTTCAATCTTTTGTAGCAAACCAGCACTTCTAGCGCTAGCGCTGGTCATACTCGATTCCCGAATGATCGACGGGAGCAACTATCTCTTCATACGCTGCGTTACTCTCGAGACTTTGATCTTCAACACCTTGTGTTTCCAAGCTTTAAGTTGAGCTGAAAATTCGTGCAGTTTTTGTATTCCTAATGACTGTGCTCGCTTCTCAAGTGAGTGAATTAGCAACTGGAGCAAAAACATGTGCTGTGCGCTGCTCAAATCATTTCCTGATATGCATTTAATTCTCCCCATCTCCTGATACCCAGTTCTTCCGCCGCAGACTCCACCTATAAGTCATATGACCCAATTAAACATCTCGCGTACTATGTTGATAGCAGCTTCACCATCTCACTTCATATGAGGCGAGACACAAACTTGGCTTGTGAGTTTGATGGTCTTAGTGTTAGGAAGGTTGTAACAAGGTGGAGCATATAGATCAAACAAAGACTGCCGTTACACGTTCATCAGGTCCTACTTCATCATGAAAACTGTGCCCATTCCAACTTTTTTTTTCGTCCGGTTTTCAATGATGTGTGACATGTGACGTTGTCCAGCTCTTGAAACAAACCCTAAATATCAAACCCTAAACGTGTTAAACTACGGCAACAAAAGCTCAGTTTGGCTGAAACGAACTCGTAAGGTCAGTTGAAGGCTGTTTCGTTGAATTTGACTCGACTTTATCCTCGTAGAATTTTGGAAAAAAGGAATTAACGGAATTATGCATATATTAATAATGTAGTATAAGAAATTGGAGATGGATCATAATGAATTATACTGGTGAGTAATATAAAATGATAGAAAAAAATGAAACGTTATTCGTGTGATGGTTCGTTTAGTACATGTCATCTTCGTCGTTGCCCAATAGAAGTAATCCTTCGACGGCATGTGTCAAATCTTCTTGTGTATTGGGTCGATCCATCGACACCCCGCCCTCGCGTAATCTCCTTCTGCGATGCGCAAACCAGTCTCGAATTTGCTTATCAGTTCTAAATTCAAGAAATCGTTAGAAGACAATACATTGTTCATAGTGATGTCAACAAACCTGTCTTTCAATGATTTCTTCAAAGCTTCTATCGTAGCATCACCGGGACTCCAAATTCCTCTATCGAAAACATTTTGGAGGATGTCTATCTGCCACTTTTCAAGTCGTCCAGGTTTAATAGGAAGAGGTGCGTCGTATTGAGAATTAAAGGGTAATTTTGAGCCAGCAGAGAAACCCGGGTGTTCGTTTTGCTTTCGGTCGCGGGGACGAAGACTGTATATTGAGGAATCGTTACTTCTTTCCCTCAATTCCGACTGCCTCTGTTGATAATAATCGGAACGACCGGAGGTGGAGGGAGACGAGGGAGAGGTCGAGTATCGAGAAGAATATTGTTCTGAAGAGGAGGACAAAGAAGACGATCCAGACGAGGTTGGGGGTGAAGTGCGATCTTTGTGAACTGAGAACATGATTGTTTTGTCTTTGGAAAATGCGAACAGTTATTAGATGAAAGGGGGTAGTTGCGATAGGTGAATGGGAATGTAGTGCGGAATATCGTGAGCTGTTTGATACTGAACCCAAATGAAATGAGTGTCGCATTATATAGAAAAACTTCTTCCTTTATCGTCCACAGTTTTGAGGAAACTTTCCTTTCTTTTCTGCCCATCTTTTGTGTCCTAAGTTCAAGGCCTGAGTGAAAGACCTCAAAGACTTTCCGACTCGTGTACGGCAGGCTACAGCCGTAGGGACCGGCAAATGTGGGGATCGACTCTATAAGGATACACCCGGAATTACTATAAACGTACTATTGAGATCCGTTGGGGCGATCGGTTGCTCAATGTTTAGAGCCTTTGTGTCTCCATAAGCCAAATTTAGACGATGTCGTATCGAATGTCATCAATCTCGGGGACAAAAGTACAGTAAACGTCGTGTTGCAGGGATGCTGCTTTGTTGTCCTGAAGCTGTCCTTGTCTTTGGAGGCGCTGTTTCACTGTCCACAAAGGCTTTTTTTAAAAACAAAGACAAACTTTCGGGTAGAATAGCGGGTACTTTTGTGTGTGTTAATTTACAAAAGATGTACAAGACCCTGAAGGGACGTGATTCCCACACTAGATTGGCCAAAAAAAAAAAAATAACGCGCTTCTTAATTGAGTTAATAGAGTTCACCGACGATCAACGTGTATGTCAACATTTCGAGGAAAGAGGTACAAGGAGCAAACAACTTGGGATGTAATCCATAACTAAAAAGTCTAATCTTTGGAGGTAACACAGAAAAATAATTAAAACAATCAAAGCCCAGGAGAACTATTCTGATAAGCTCAAATTCTTTTCAAACACAATAAGTTATTCTTCAGAAGTGTATCCAGCACGAGATTGCAAATTGGCTGAAGTTCCGGCGCTGCTTGTACCAGCACCGGCGCTAATAGCCGCATTCTGTTCGCCCGGTTGCCCGCTAGCAGCACTTGCACGAGAAATGCCCGCAATGATAGATGAGCCGTATGTTCTCCATAAATTTTGAACAACCGCAGCCGGACTGCCCGCTGGTGGCACATTTTCCGCGTTTGCTTCTTGCTGGGATCTCACCTGGGCCTGAGCTTGCGTCACAGCGTCCCATGCGAATTGAACTATGGCTTGCAGTCTCTCGCGCGCGAAAAGTATCAAGCTTTTTTGTGCAGTTTCAATGTTCCTGTCAATCGAGACTTCGTTGCGCTGGAAATACGGGCCGAGATATTTGTCGTAGATATACGTAGACCCCTAAAAAGTCGAGAAATCAGTCATTGGACTGGTATAAAACGGAGTCCTAAGGCGCGGACGGAGGTATACCTGTGTTTGAGGCAAGGCCAAATATAAAACAATCGCAGTTTTGACTTCCCAGTAGAACGGGACCCTAGTTGGTCATCAGCAAAATAAACCGACTATACAATTCATTGCCAAAGGAGAAACACACCAGCTGACGATCCATTCAAACAGATACTCAGCACCGACGAATGCACCGACGACAGACCTAGGGTAAGGGGAGCTCAGTATACTTCCACAGCAAAAGCGGTGGAGGACCAAAAACCGACCAGTATTTCACCCATCTTTCTAATTCAGGTTCAGAGACAGGACGATGAGAAAGCGCCTTGTAAGATGCAAAGGCAGGATACAGAAAAGCGATCCAAGTGCTATAGGGTATTTATGAGCGCACACGACCAAAATTTTGCATTGAAACGTACGTAAGAAGACGACTGAAAATTGCAACGACGCCCATCTTTCTTTACTTATCTGGATTGATAGCAATTGATGGGAAGAATTGAGATAAACAGAGAGTGGTTTCTTTATAAGCGTAAAGAGTGGTACTGCGGTAACGTGGTCAAGACGTGTAAGTTGTTTACTTAGTAACGGGATGGGGGGCGGTGACTCCTTATGTTAACAGACAAGCGCCCATACGTGCGCAGGAATTTGATGTACATAGTCCAATCAAGTCAAGCCAAGAAACAAATCTACTTGATATTCTAAAAAAGGGGATACGCTCTACTAATTCTCCTAGGCATACCCCTCTCTCTCCTTAACGGCGTATCTGATATCTTCCAATGAAATTCCGGAGCGATCACACATGCTCCGGAATATACCCCCAAGCTTGTACAACTCGGTCGGTGTATCGTATTCAGCAATCGTTCCTGCGTCGAGGACGCATATTCTAGGAAAAAAGGAATGATGGTCAAGATTTGTAAGGAAAGTAAAAGAAGCACATAGGGTAACATACCTGTCGTATCCAATAATCGTCTTAAGTCGGTCTAGAGAAGAAAATTAACATAACAAATTCGAAACGAATTTATGCCTGCACACTTACGAGCAATGCATAATATCGTACGGTCATTAAACTAAGAGCAATGAGTTCGCGTTGGACGTTTGTCAATGTATTGTGAACTTACTTCTTCAGCAATAGTCCTCTGAATCTTAGAGTCCGTTTCAAAATCAACGGAAGCAGTCGCCTCGTCGAGAATCAAAATCTTGGAATCTTTAACTAGAGCACGAGCGAGTGAAACGAGACTCCGCTGTAAGTGTCACAACAAGTGTTAAGCATACAGTATCCAGGATACTCGCAGGGACAACGAACCTGTCCAACACTCAAATTACCACCTTCATCTTCAATGACAGTGTCTAATGTGAACTTGTTTTGGACTTCCTCCTCGTTCTCGTCGGCTTTGGTATTCTCAACCAAGTAAGACCGCTTCAAAGCATCCCAAAGTCGACCATCGTCTTGAATATATAATTAAATATCTAGGTAAAATATGACGCAAGAAGGAAAATATACCGTGAATACCAAACGGATCTAGATTGGAGCGTAATGTGCCATTGAACAGAACTGGATCTTGAGGAATCACTAAAATAAAAACAATTCTGTGAGGGTAATATCAAACACGAGTTCAAAATTAAATCATACTCGACAGATGACTTCTCAGATCCCGCAATCCAAGAGTTGAAATATCAACACCATCAATAGTGATCGAACCAGATTTGAGCTCAACAAGACGGAACAAAGCCGTCATTATTGATGATTTGCCCGCCCCCGTTCTGAAAGTATAATCAGAAATTGCCAAGGCAAGTTAATAATATATATAACAACGCACCTGCCCACGATACCAATCTTCTCACCGCCTTTAACAGACATGGTGAGCCCCTTGAGCACAGTCGGTAACTCGGGACGATAGCTCATCTCAACGCCCTTGAGCTCGATACTACCCTCAGCCGGCCATTCAGCTGCGGGAGCAGTCTCTGGCCGCTCATAAGCCGAGTCTTGCTCAATCTCATTAATGTAGTAAACAACACGTTCGACACCCTAACAACCAGAGAATGAGAAAAAAAACTGTCATTCGATGTACGAAGAGACCTACGTTCATGTTGTTCTCCACTTCCGCACTTTGCCGAACGGCAAATCCGAAGGCTTGTTGAACCGTCAGAATGTAAGACAATGCCACACCCGTTTGGGCGGGGGAGATGGAAAACCGAGCAGCGACGGTGAGCATTGAGACAGAGAATGTCAACAGAATACCCAAGAAGTCAAGTCGAATTCCTTTTTTTAGCAATCAGGTAAAGAAACATTTGGGTAGAGTAATTGATTATACTTACCGAGCCATCGTTGATTCGCCACAGTCAACCAATACGCTCTAGATATTGAGTCGTATCTCTACTCGTAGATCCCTAACGAAACTTCAAACTTGCTTACCTGTTCTCAATGTCGGTCCTCATTTCGTTTTCTTTGAGGAACCGATCCGCCTCGCCATAAGCGCCTATCTATCGGTTAGAGACAGATCTACGTTCAAAGTATACATTAACATACGAATAGTAGCCATCCCACTGAGTGACTCGGAAAAATGACTGTACATATTTGATCGAAGAATGGCATCGAGCCGCTGCAAGAAACATTACTACCAGCCAACATGAATAGTTTAATACCATACCTTGAGTTCTCTGGCGCTTGATCTATAGAATAAAGCAGCGTAGAAATAAATGGTGCAAATAAAAGCGACGGGAACCAGGAAGTATGGGATGATGATTGCAATAAGGATGATCGCGCCCAAGATGGATGAAAATGTACCCATAAACATACGAAGGGAATCGGCCTAAGAATATGGTGAGAATTAGGTCGTGAGGGGAATTGCGAAGACTTACGAGCAAGTTGTCGATGGTGTCGATATCTACATGAACAATCAGCCTAAGTGAGCTACTAAGTATCAGGTATATTCACCCTTTGAGAATCGGTTCATAATTCTACCCAGAGGCTTTTATTCAAAATTATATGAGTATGTAATCTTCTCCAACTCATGGAGAAAATCCATACCGTTGTATCGAAAAAGCTCATAGGGGCATGCATAACTCGTTTGACAGCTTCCTAAAAATCAACATAAATCAGGTTAAGGCAGTCAAATTGAAGAATGAGGAGCATACACGGTGCAGTTGAACTGAAGCAAAATACGACATGAAGGCGAATGAAGAACCCATGAAAAAGAATCCCAAGGCCTTGTGAAACATTGTCAATCGGCAGAAAAGGTCGTCTTAGTAACGAACAACTCACCTGGGTGATACCGAAACCGGCATATATACCCATCTAGATGTATGGTTAGCAACCACACGTTCATTTTTGTGGAATTATAATATCAACATACATAGAACCCTTGAGGTTTGTTGAATTTCCTGGAGACAAATTTGAGCAAGAATTCTTCCTCAAGAAGCAGAAATCTTACATTTCTTGCCAATAAACGAGCCTACGTATGAAGACAACTCAACAGTAATTAAAAAACATATATTCGAATATACGCACCAGTATGAATTCATAACCTGAGAGCCCTGGAGAATAACCAAAGATGCAAACAATATTGGGAGCAAAATTTCTCCTCTCGCAGCGCCGAAATATGTTTTATAGACTACAACCCTTTATAAAAAAAGGACCCCGTCATCCGCGCATTACCAACTCACCTGCGTTACTAACAGCCCCAGTGCTGCGTTCTTCAGCCTGCATGATCTGTCCACCGACCAATGATTTCTTCTGCTTCGCATCGCCTTCGCTAGTCTCCTGCTCTTTCCCCTCCGTCTCGTTCTTCGCTCCAAACTCGGAAACAAACTTGGCAAATGACCCCTTGTTATCTACAAGTTCCTGATACGTCCCACGCTCGACAATCCGACCATCTAACATCGTAATGATATAATCGACATGGGGTAAAAAGTGCAAAGCATGCGTGACGAGTATGCGAGTTTTTCCATGAAGAGCATTTTTGAATACATTGTGGAAGACAGCTTTTCCGACGTGCGCGTCTAGAGCTGAAAGCGGATCGTCGAAAATTTGAATGTCGGTGTCGCAGTACAAGGCACGGCAAATGTTGAGACGTTGCTTTTGACCTCCAGAGAGCGAGATACCCTTATTAAATATTCGTATTTAAAAAACTGATTCTTCACCTTAAATTTGTGAGAGATTACCTTTTCTCCGACTTCAGTTTGATCCCCGTGGGGCAGCATATCTAAATCGGGTCCCAAACATGAGTCTCGAACGGCCCTCCAGTACTACGAGCAGGGTGGAGCAGGGTGAACTGACTGAACACGGAATCAAATTAAAAAGCAAAAGACTCACGCGGTCTTCTTCAAACGGCCGTCCGAAACATATATTTTCTCGAACAGTCGCATTCTGAGAAATCAGATATAAAAACCATAGGGTATGTGAAAATGAAATACCTGAATCCAAGCACTCTGTTGGCAGTATCCAACCGAGCCGCCAAACTTGACGGTTCCAGACTCACTCCGCATCTCACCAATGAGACCCTGTAACAAAGACGACTTCCCAGATCCAACCGGCCCGACAATAGCGCAAAGCTGACCGCGAGGAATAGCCAAATCAATATTCCTAACTTTGAAACCTTCAACAGCTTCAGGTTTAGTGATAGTGCCTTGTTCCGTTTGAGATTGGGATTTGCTCGATTTCTTCTCGGACTTGGATTGAGTTATGCCCTTCTTTCCTCCCTTTTTGCCTTTTTTGTTATCCTCGGCATCCGGAGGTGCACCATCCCATGTGAAGTTGGCATTCTCAGCTACAATAGCATAAGGCAGCGACGGGTCAATGATTTTATTCTCGGAGCGAAGTTCGGCAGTAAAGGCGTCTTCGAGACGATGTATGGCATTCAGCGCGTCGGCATTGGCACTCGCGGAAAGAGCTATTTTTAGGGCAAGATAAGAAAAATATGTCAGCAAATGTCCGTTTTTCTAACGGAGGAATCGACTCACGTAAGAACATCAACGGCAATCGAAGTAAATTGAATAAAGTCAACGATGTGAAAATCACCGCAGGCTCGATGGTGTGACCTGAGAGCGAATAGACAACGAATGCTAACACGGCCGCTAATG
The DNA here is from genome assembly GCA_027605045.1 of Phallus indusiatus. NCBI lineage: Eukaryota > Fungi > Basidiomycota > Agaricomycetes > Phallales > Phallaceae > Phallus > Phallus indusiatus. The sequence continues at coordinate 1,140,882 of JAQFWX010000016.1, read as the reverse complement.
CTGGGAGACTAGTCGCCCCAGCGTTATTAGCAGAACGAATGAGCAAAAGAGATCGAATTCCCCTTTGAGAAAATGTATTTTTAGGATGGGCGAGCTTAAAATATGTTGACAGTACACTTACGTTACTTCCTCGTTCCGCAGTTGGGCTAGTTTTTCTAGGAAGGGGTTCTGCAACCAATAAGTATCTTCATCAGCACAAAAAAAGCGATTGGTCACTTACTTCCCACGCAAACAATTTAATTATTCTCATATTTCCGAAGAGTTCTTGAAGAAGCTTTGCTCTTCTATCAGTAAAAACCATACTCTTTTTCCGGATGGCAAAGAGTCTCTTCATGACTTTGGTTTGAATCGGGCTACCAATTATAAAAAGAGCAAAGCCGGCAAGCGCAGAAGGACCCAAATTGATCAATAATAATGCCAGACAAATGCACATCTGAATGGGTGCAGCCCAAAACATGTGGAACCAACTGGCGCAGAAGTCGATACGTGACACGTCGGTTGAGATGTGGTTTATGAGTTTCCCATTTGTTAACGTAGATCGGGCACGAGATGTGTATCGAAGAGAGCGGCTGTAGATAGCGTGAATGAGTCCACCTCGTAGGAGAACACCTGCGATTGTGTTGATAAAATAAAAAGTCAGGAACAACGAGAAAGGTTTTACCAGCGGAAGCCGATCTATAGAAAAACTGATGGGTGCAGGCAGAAGATACTAATTGCAAGGCTAAAAGAGCAAAAGCGAGTCCTACACCCTTTCCAATACCAGGAGTTGGTTTACCAGCACGGTGGGCATCGAAAGAATCAGTTGCGAAGTTGATGATAGCCTACATAAATTAAGCCAAATTTCAACTGTCGATCCTAATGTTGACTACCTTCACTATCAAGGGACTTGTGACCTGAGCCGTGTCCGCAGTGACTTTGAATATCTAGTATTAACATCATTCAAAAACTAGTTTCAACGATACCATGTATAGCTGACGTACTCCTGCAGACCAAAACCACCAAAATATACTGTCATTCAAAGCTAGCGCAAGACTCGGCTTTTTGCGACCAGTCTTTTCCCTCCAGGTCTTCTCCCGTTCGGCTCGATTGCCTCGGAGACTCCACCACAAAGCCCTCCAGCCTGGAGAAATCTCACCACTCGCCAATCTTTCATTATACTCATTTGCTGCTTTGACACGTTTTGCGAAGGACGTTAAGATTTTGTCGGATACTTTCGCGGCGGAACGGCTGTCTTGAAGTTTCCACAAGTCGGTTGGCTCTAAAGGTCTAGCGTAACCAAGAGAAAGAATGGAAGTAATCCAGGTGAAGGTGATGATTGAGAATATAGAGGCAGTGGCTTCGGGAATCAGCGGTGCATCATCTAATGACGCAGGAGGAGGATGAGCCTTGGTGCTGGCAAAGGGCACTCGTCGATACCTTTGACATAAATCTTGGCATGCAGCATTTACAGGCGAATAAAACTAATGATAATTACCATGGGACTTCGTCATACTTGAGCACTTTCGGTTTCGCAACTACTGTCGCGGAATCCGCACTTTCTTTTCCTTCGTCGCTGACAGAATTGTCATCATCTCTGGCAGGAGTCTTCTCCGAAGTAGGGGCCATCGGAGAGAGGAAGAGAGGGAAAGAAGATGAGGTCACGGTGCGAAATATAAGGCTAGAGCAAGTCTTACTTATCAAAGGACCTTCCAGATTTCGGCACACAATTCGGCTGAAGGCGTGTCCGTCGTATCAGACAATTTTTCCGAAAGTGATGACCAGAAAGCTGACAATTGAAATTGTACTGAAAAATTCAGAAACTTAGGCTGAAATTCCAACCATGACCCAAGATATTTGAAACCGACGAAACCTAACAAGTCCAATTCAAAGGGACTAAGCGTCGACTGAGCCGGAATTACATTATTACATTAGTCATTATTGATTAGTAAAACACGCACAACACGGATCTCGGGACACACCCCTGCCGGGCCAATCGTGCCTGTCACTCGGGCGTCTGCGTCACACCTCCGTGTAATGCGGCTCGTCATGAGTCTGAACTTGGCCTCTGAGATTCAATGTTTTATTAATCTCGTCAACATCTCGTTCAATGCAACGTATCAGACAGCTCGCATCCCATCTTCAGTCTGACACAACTGGTACTGCGGCTATAGTCAAAAAGAATCAAGATGATGTTGTGATTACGCTGGCTATACGCTCACCTCTGACTAAAGCTCGGAAGGGCGGTTTCAAAGACACAAGGTCCGCAAATCCGTCCCCAGAATAGAATTCCAGTTTTCTCACATTCCCTTCGTGTCAGATTTGATGAGCTTCTATTATCTATGTTTAAAGTTAGTTATATCCTACTTAGTATCTCGTTTTTGGCGAGTCTGTTTGACTGACTAACATTATTAGGCCACAATATCTCAGTCTCAAATTGACCCTTCGTTGATTCAAGACATAACTGTGGGGACAGTTCTCTCTCCAGGATCAGCTTATGAGGCCCGAGCAGCGGCTATTGCAGCTGGAATACCTGTTACGACACCCGTTCAAATCATCAATCGTTTTTGCTCTAGCGGACTCATGGCTGTTACTGCTGTTGCAAATCAGATACGTGCTGGCCAGATTGAAATTGGTTTGGCCGTAGGAGCCGAAAGTATGTCTGCTAATCCGGACAAAGGATCTCCTTCTCTCTGTGATGAGATAATGGCTCACGAGGTAGCCAAGGACTGTATCCAGGTTTGTTTTATTTTACACGTCGTTCTCAATTTTCCGGTGATTAATTCTTACATCAGCCTATGGGATGGACAAGTGAGAATGTAGCCGAGGATTTTAACATCTCACGAGAGGATATGGACAGATACGCAGCATTGTATGTCATATATATTTTCTTGGCGGAGGAAACTGGCTGACATCTTACAAAGATCCTTCCAACGAGCTGAAAAGGCCCAAAAAGAAGGTTTTTTTGACAAAGAAATTGTCCCGCTGGAAGGATATGTTCTCGATTCGACAACAGGAATGAGAGAGAAAATTCTAGTATCCAAGGATGACGGTATTCGCTATAACACTACCGCCGAATCTTTGAGCAAAATTAAGCCTGCATTTCCTCAGTGGGGTGGCGGCAAGACCACAGGGGGAAACGCCAGTCAGATTACAGATGGTGCTGCGGCGGTTCTGCTCATGACAAGACGTAAAGCCGAAGAACTGAAATTACCTATCTTGGCGAAATATGTCACTACCGTTGTCTCAGGTGAAAAAGTTCTTGAAGCGAGGTTAATTCATTATTAATTCCCCTTAGGCCTTGCACCGCGTATCATGGGTATCGGCCCTACATACGCTATACCTCGACTGTTAGAACTTACTAAGCTGTCTATCGACGACATCGACTTGTTTGAGGTGTGCTAGTATCCCTTGACCACAAGATTATCTCACTTACACTTGTTGTTAATTCAGATTAACGAAGCTTTCGCATCAATGTATGTCTATTGCGTCGAGAAGCTCCGCTTAGACATAGAAAAGGTCAATGTCAATGGGGGAAGCATTGCATTAGGTCACCCGTTAGATAAGTTTCGATCTTTTTTGACTTGATCTTACCCTGATTTTGTTGGATTTACGTGCCACGGGTGCAAGGCAAATAGCCACTGGGTTAGCAGAACTACGAAGAAGAAACAAAAAGGTAGTTCTTTTAGCATACTGGCTACCGACTTCAATTAATTTTTTGACAGATACTGGTAACATCCATGTGTATTGGACTAGGCATGGGTGCCGCAGGTATGTTTGTAGGCGAATGAAGTTACTTACAGTACCGATGTGATGATATCTGTATCTGGGATTGATTATCTTGCACATCCTTTGCGTGGGCGCTAACTTCTTGGTGTCGTGATGATATAACAACAAGAATATTTCAAAAAGTCAAAATGAACCTTGTGTATATTGAACGTAAATCAGTCAGATAAATAAGCATGTACAAAAAATATTTGCCAGTTATGAACGTGTCCCGTGAAATTCAAGAAATTCGGGTCAAACTATCACGGATACTAGTAACACTGGGTAATACTACCAGTAAGGCCCAAGAGTATCGCGTGACGCACGCTTACATATGAGCTATACAACGCAAAAAATGTCTTCAAAATCGTTTTCAGAAGCTGTTGATGTTTTAGTGTGTGAGAAGAATTTTCAAAAGGAAGTCCGATTTGCGCATACCTTGAGCAAAGCTAAATTTAAGTTGACTTTCAATTGTTTTCTCCGTTTGAAACTTGGGGGTTACGGCGTTAAGCGTTCGCTGCGCACAATAGCGCACAACATCTTCCCACAGAAGAAGGCACGCAGCTGCAGCCTAATGGATCCACTACGACATTCATGACGTTCTATGACGTTCTATGCTCGTCATTAATCTTATGACGTCGTCCAACTTTGTATTTGGAAATATCGTCTCCGCGAAGACTGCCCTGCCGGTGTCGAAGCGCTGCCAAGCAGTGGTCAAGATCTAGAAGTGGGCAGAACTGCTTTGAAGTGCTTTAACTGGCCGAATCGAAGCGTGGGTCTTTTTTTCTATCCAAGCACGGCTTTTTGAAGAGATTTCCGTCGGCGGCAACGGGATTGAACCTTGTATTCCGCTGCCACAAAATTAGGTTCACGTGTAGGAGTCTGTCCCCTAATCTTGACTTATGTGATAGTAGATTCTAGATAGTCAGATTTGATCTGAGCCTGGTCGCGTGATCCTGAGGAAATTTTTTCTACATGTCAAAATAATTCTATGGTAGTACTCCTTTTTTCTCACATATGTTCCACGTCAAACGACAGTAGATCTTGTAACCATCATATAGGCACGTATATTTTCTTGAGAGAGCTTGGTGAAAAGCTTCTCTTTATTGTGATCTGAGATAGGTTGTCAAGCTCATTAGTTGCTGCGAATGCGCAATTCACCATACGTAGCTGACATAACTAAACTGATTTTCATTCCAGTCTAAAAGAAAAAAGGAAACATGGTATGTTCACTATCTCATCATTTACATAACAATATCATGTCCATTTATACAAAGTCCGCTTTTAGAGGTTAATTGGACTGCATCCAACGTTGACCTATGAAGCGTTAAGCATGCTGGAACAATTCAAAAATCTTATATGCCTACCAAGCCATTGAATTGAACGCCAGTGCAGCAAGCTGCTTGTTCATTGCATGCCGAATTTCCAACAGAACTAAATCAACAGCATTATATCCCACTAAAGATAGAAGTAAAATCACGATAAAGCTTACACGCCAATGTTTGTGCATCCGAGGCCGATGATTCCGGTAACATCACCCAAAACAATACCGAGCAATCCAGCAAGCAAGGCGACGCTGCTGCTCTGGGCATCACCTACAACGTTGCAACAAACCTCGTTTCCTGGGGGTCTTTTCTAAGTCGGAGCTGCTGTAAGGAGAGAATGAACCTACCTTCGTTGCATTGGGAAACGACGGTCTGCACTGGTTGAGCGACTGTTTGTGTGTCTGTAACGGTGACCGTTACTGGGTTGTTTGGAAGGGCATTAACAGCGGTAGCGAGCAAAGCAAGAGAGGTAACAATGGCTTTGAATTGCATGTTGTAGAAATAAGTTTTTAAGCTGATGAAGACCAAGTCACTACTTGAGCTGTGGAAAATATGAAAGAAAACTAGGAGGTTTATATAGAAAAAATAAGACAGAAACCACTTCCAAAAACAGGTCAACTGCGAGTAGCTTTGACTTTATGCGAGCTCTGTCCGAGTCATGCAAAAAATGAGGCGTTCCTGAAATCGATATTAAATGAGCTTCTTAGATGATGGTAACTTCCGGCTCATTTGAGACCGAATGGGAAATATATAGAAGGAAATTATTAATTTAACTCACTCGTCTTCTCTTTGTACATATGCTCACCCAACAAAGAAAGTCATAAACCCAAACGACGACATACGTGTTGCATACATTGGGACCTGTCTAATTCACAGTATGCTAGATACGACCAAAATATATCACGTAAAGTATAAAGAATTATTTTACTACTTCCGCGGCAGCAGATGAGACCCGATTCCACATGATTCCGAGCTTTTTTGACAGTCGGGGGAATTGCGCCGGCTTACCTTCGGCAGGTTGTCGGCACTGGTGTCGCCAAGCTCTCGGATACCATCACAGTTCATTTCAATTGTTTCTTCCCTGTTCTCCACTTGTTCCCAAACTTCTCAAAAACCAGACATCCCGCCAAGCGTATCGGCCTTTTGATTCAGATGATAGATCCTCGCATTGAAGACTTCATAAGCCCGAAAAGACACGTTGAACCAGACAGCCGCACCATGCATGACATCATACTGATTCAGTATGAGCAGAACAAATGATGGTCGGTCGTATAATGCCAACATATGTCGGGAATGAGAGGACTTCGCAAAATACTCTGTGAGAAAAAAATGGTAACCATTTGATTTTTTTCATCTATGCAATTTTCAGATCACCGGTACCATCGGAGGCTACTGGACGCACAAAAAAAGAAACCCCACAACGTTTGTGTACCCGAGTTTTCATATCAATCTATCAAGCAGGAAGAAGCTGTTGTCTTGTACTTCTTCTGTGCCTTAAAAACCCTTCGAGAACGAATAGAGCAGCATTAGTCAGGCCATGTGGTAAAGTCAGTCCTCAGTTAAACCTTCTTCACAGGCGGATTCTGTCAAAGATGTAGATCGCTTGAATGCACGGTTTTCTTTGCTGAAAATAGAATTAATTCTTAATTTTCAATTCGAGAACAGTTCAGGAATGTACTTCCTACCGCATCGTACTGGGTTGAGGTCTCGGAACTTTTTGTCGGAACTTTCGGTTTTTGACTCTCCAGCTGTCGGTTATTTTTTGACATGCATCTGGCAACTGTCATTTACTAGCAGCCAACGGGACAAATTAGCATGAAATATGGTCTCTTTGAATGAATTGTGAGTTCCACGGTGGAGCGTTTATAAATAACTCTGATGCGTTTTCGGGCTTCACCACGCATGCGCAGGTGCTAAAAACGTCCTTTTCGAACACCTTCTAATGGTACTAAAGAGAATCTATCTCACTCGGCAAAATTATCTTCCAAAATGTTGGGTTTGCATTCCTTGTGGCGTTCTCCCAAGTTTGACTCATGAAAAATGTGAAGTTTTTCATTTAATTCTTCCTGTTGCCACAATTTGATGCGTCTCGCGGAATATGCTTATTACGGAAGGTAAAAATGATTCTTGCGATCTGCTGCATGAAGCCGGAAGGAACTGACTCGTAAGGTCTCCTGCAGACTCAGCTGTGAATGCTGATCGCTAATTATAATTTCACCAGCCAAGACGCCAAAGACCTTCTTGACAGCAGCGGACTCCCACAGGCACTGTTCTTTTAACTCTTCACGGGATCTTTATTTGAAAAGAGTAGCGCATTACAGGCTAGACTTTCTGTCAGCTGGTATCCGAAATTTGAACATCCTACCAAGGTGTTCTTTTTTTGACAGTTTTGCCCTCTTCCTGGCAATTTTTGAGAACGTGTTAGCCCTTTTCCTTTCACATGGTATGGATTTTGCTTACAAGTTTTTTGGGAGAGTGGTGAGTACATCTTTCTTCAATTCAAAACGTGCCCGCTATCTACACCTATCAGCTATCCTTCAGCTGAACTAGCCTGTGAGGACCCACAGGGATACTACCCCAACAACCTCTGCCATCGACATAATGAGGTTTCATTTTTCCGTATTTGGTTTAAGAACTGTTTTACGACTCTTTTTGAACGGCAGTGGATTTGGATGTCAAGATGAAGGATGCATGCTTGTTACTACTAGCAGCGGAGTAAAGTTTGGGTTGGTCTAAATTTGACAACTTTTAACTATTACGTGCACCGTGACGTATGTTCAAATTCATCATCAAGGTCCCCTACTTATCATTGTCCTACTAGAGTAGTACAATCCAGATTTACGGATTTAAGAGCCCCATTACCGGCCGCTGGCAGCTTGTTTGGTCCGATCTTTGCTTAAAGCGTTTAGGATCAAAAGCTTTATTCTAGGAACTCTTTTTAAGGCCCACAAACCCAGCTGTCAATTTCACATGTTTATGTGCATTGCGCCATTTTAAGACGGTGTGTCGTTTGTATCAAAGCGCGAATTGTGACTGAAGTCGAGAATCAAGTAAGCCCCTGGTAAACTTACTAATCCCGTCAGATGAATATCTATCTCTTAATGCCAATCTCTGTGGTTTTTCAGATTATCACACGGAGTAATGTCTACATGGATTTAAACAACTGCAAGCGACTTCGAATTTGAAATCCACAATGCTAATACATGCGCCGACCACACATCTTTTCCATTGGCCTGGGAAGGGTCGGCACTATTCCGAACGTACATTCCGAATCATTACGACTTAATACTGGTCAAAGATGCGGATTACTTTCAAATTGGATACCTAGTTGGTCAAGATCCATTGAGACTTGATCTGTGGACTGGTCACACCCTCCGGGGTAATTACCGATAATATTGTCCATGTTAATGTCGATCAAAGTAATTTCAATCCCTTCGTTGTTCAGCCAGAGTCCAAACTGATGGTTTGAAATGAAATATAATTCTTGAGATATGGACAGTGCTAATCAATGTTGAAATTTAGGCCGATCCAGTTCAATCGGAGGCGTTAGTCAACACGAATTGTCCAAATCATGTCACAATTGGACAAGACGCGCAATTTTAAAGGCCATTGTCCGGAACCACGCGCGAATTAGCTGTGTCCATAGCTATTATTCCATCTCCGGCCGGAATGTTGTCATGCTCGATGGATTAAATGATTAACCGCGGATTAACTATCGACGCGAAAAAGAGGGGCAACCAACAGCGATGTTTTGAGATTGAATTAGAGCAGCATGGAAAAGAATAAAAGGTGTCAAGTTGATGTTGGTTTAGTGAATAGCAGAAGCACAGAATCAGGAGGTTGCGGTGGGTGATGATGCTGAGATAATCAAAATGGCTTAGTCATGTGGCCGAAGCCGTGACTCAGCAGCGTTCGGATTCCCGCGGCTGGACAACTTGTCCACTTGTCCAACTCTTGTTTTTTAACCACCAACATATAAAACGGCGGCTTTATTGCCGCTTCCTACGGTTTATTAATTTACTCACTTTCTTGTCGTTCCAACATCACAAAGTCAATCCTTGAATAATTATTTGGACTGCGCAATCCAGTGCAATCTTTGCTATTAAATTCGATCTCCACGTGATTTTTTTTCTTCGTCTAATAAAAAGTACTCTGTCGATCCGACATTTGTTTTTTCTTTCTAGATGACTACCAGCGCGACATACAATACTATTGGTCTCAGCAATGGCAGCTCAAATTCGATCCCCCATGCGGCAAATTCAGCCTTTTCTGCTCCCTTGAATCACACCATCGACTTGACCGCGGAGGATGATGATGACGATGAAGATATGGACGAAGTTGATACTACTGCCGTTCACGAGCGTGATTATAAGCGACCACGAACAGGTACATTCCCAATTTAGACTCAAGCGTATAGCCCTTATTCTGATACTTTTTGGTGTGTCTTAGACCCCAGTGGCTATGTTCCATACACGCCGCCTGCAACACTCTACGGGAGCACACCTATCAACCAATCTGCCAGAGATCGTTATAGAGCTCAATTCGCCTCGAATTCAGCTGCATTCTTCCCTAATCGCCCCTCCCCCGGTGCACCATTCTCGCCTGCGATATCACCTAGTCCTGTTCCTCATTTGCACCATCCTCGACCTCAGCTGGCGCAATTACCACAGAAAGCGAAAAGCAGACGTGGTCATGTCAGACAGGTTATTGACCTTACATCTTCTCCCTCTCCTCCCCCAGTCTCAGCCGCGCCACCACTTGTCGTTCCACCACGTTTACCTCCTCATATGGGCATCCATCCCCATATGCAACAGCCGATGTTACACCAAACCAATTTACCGGCAGACGTCGATCCCCGCACCCCAGTTTGTATAGGGCAACTTGTCGCAACCCTCCTCCTCCTTTACCAACACCAGTATGTTGCTCCCCGTCCCAATGATCCTTCTCAGCCACCGAGACCTCTTGACGATTTTGCGCCTGTAATACTGAAATACGATCCCGCAGCCCGAGAGCGGTCTGCGAATGGAGACGAGACTGTAAATGCCATCGTACCCTCTCCAAACAGAGTGGACGACTTTGCAGATGAACAGTTCCCCAATATCTGTGGCGTTGTGATGCAGAAAGTTGCTAATGTGCTTGGGCCCATGCTAGGAAAGGGTTTAATCAAGGTGGAAGCTTACTTTAAAAGAAGCGTCCAACCAGTGAGTGTTAATGCATTTTATACTAATTGCCAAAATGAGGGACACCTATCCTGCCCTGTATTTAGATGCCATTTCTACCTTTACATATGTTACTTTTCACTCCTAAAGGCAATATTACTCTCGTTTCGCAGCACCTGTACAGTGCACAGCTGATGTTAGATCACCCGGTGGCTCCATTCGATATCACGCGTATGAACATTCTCTACTCAAACCCGCATAACCCTCCGCCTGGAGGATACGGACCCGTCGGTCTTTTCGCGAAACAATGTGTCAATAAATGGGCCATGCAAACAAATTCCAAAAGTGTTGAGGTTCAGAGGACCCAAGTCGATGAAGTCTTTAAAAGTCTGAAGTCCGGAGATGACCTTGAAGAAACGTCCGCTCGTAAGTTTGCCTGTATATCGAGTTCTCAGATTGGTTAAATGATGTGCATTTGAAGCTCCCTGTGTTAATACAACTCTTTATCCACATCAGAAAAAGGCACTTACTTTCCTTCTTGATCGTGAGAATGAGATTAGTGGTCCTGCGCGAGATCCTGAATCGACCAAACCTCAACCCGTTGCTTCCCGTTGGAAGGATGGGACATCATCGCTCTGGACGGTGCGTTTCATTCTTACTCTTTGTATGACTTCTCCGGTTTGATCCAACGCTAATTTCGTGTAGGCCCGGAAGGACACTTCAGGTCGAATCACTAGTTGGATGCACGTCGTTACGACCCGAGAAGTGTATACCGAACCCAAGGAATGCAAGGCTGCATTGCTAGCAGATGACGTATGTCAAATTATAAATATATCTTACTTCCGGTTTTTAATCCTTGCATAATAGATGGGTCTCGGCAAGACAATCACTTGCGTGTCTCTCCTCGCCTCTACACTCCCAGCTGCCCGTGAATTTGGCCAGGAACCATTAGATGCTCTTCCCCGGGTACCTCTTTCTCAAATTGCTTCCGACTCTGCACTGTCAACAATGGCGGGCGGTGGTTATAACTCGCCTTCCGAAGGCAAGACAAAGGGCAAGGGGAAAATTGAAGAAAAGCGGGAAATCGAGGATTACAATCGGGCTTGTCGTCTTAAAGTCAAGTCTCGCGGCACGCTGATCGTCTGTCCCCTCTCCACAATTGTAAACTGGGAAGATCAGTTTAAGGAACACTGGGCGGGTGAGGTTAATGTTGTGGGTGGCGCCGCTGGAGGTTATTCTGTTCCAGCTAAGAAGAAAGGCGTTCCTTCAATAAGGGTTTATGTTTACCACGGAAACGCTAGAAATTCCGATCCGAACTTTCTGGCCGATTTTGACGCTATCATCACGACTTATGCGACTCTTGCCAGTGAATACTCCAAACAATCTCGAAACGGAGATGACGATGATATTAGTGACGGGGAGAATGGGCTGGTTGAAGAAGTTCAAAATACGACTCTGGATGAGAACGGCCAAGTTATCCTAGCAGCTAAGAAACCTCGAGGTAAGAAGAGGAAGAAAGCTGGTGGTGCAGAGCAGAGTAGTCCGCTACAAATGGTTCATTGGTTCCGTGTCGTTCTTGACGAAGCGCAGTAGGTTCTTTTTCTCTTTAATTGACTTTCAGATTCTTACGTATATTGTGTCTAGTTGTATCAAAGAAACTTCTACAGTGGGAAGCCGTGCGTCGTGCGCGCTTACCGCCAACAGGCGTTTATGTCTCACTGGAACGCCGGTGCAGAACAAGCTGGATGATGTCTATGCCCTCATAAAGTTTTTACGATTAGACCCTTCGATGATAAAGCCGTTTGGACGGAGTATGTTGGTGGCCCAGCGAAATTCGGACAGCCACTAGGTATAGCTCGGTTGCAAACCCTCATGAAATGCATAACCCTACGACGAACAAAAGAGACTACGACTGCGGACGGTACCAAGATATTGAATCTCCCGCCTCGAGATGAACGTCTGGAATACCTGGCATTCGACCCCAAAGAACAGGCTATATATAATGAATACTATTCCACATCGAAAGAGGAGTTTAACCAGATGACGGAAAAGAACGAAGTTATGAAGAATTACGTTGGTATATTGCAAAAGATTCTTCGGCTCCGCCAGATATGCGATCATATCGAACTTGTCAAGGGCAAAGGTGTCTTGGCGGATGATAGTATGTCGGATGTACCCGTCAATTACGAGGAGCTTGTGGGGGAAATAGTGCGCGAAGGCATTAACGTTCAAAGAGGGTCTGCGATCTTTAATCTGCTCAGAGAATCGGGCACCGCACAATGTGTCCAGTGTGGTACCGAACTCGCATCGCCTCTAGAAGACGAGAAAGAAGAGGGTTTGGAGGACGATATGGGAGGCAAACGAAGTCGAAAGCTCAAGACGTCACAACCTAGCTCTCGCATTCCAACCCGACAAAGCAGTCCTACTACTTTACGTCCGGTTCTCACCCGCTGTCAACACTTGTTCTGTATAGAATGTTTCCACTCTTATATTTGTTCTGGATGGCCTGATGTCCCATCAAATCTTCAACGCTCTTGCGCTGCTTGTCAAGCGGAGTTATTACCTCAAGATGCCGTCGAATTGAGCGTGGACTCGTTGAACTGTATGAAAAAGAAGATTGCACCTTCGTCTGGTGGAAGACGCGAACGCAGACAAAAGGGGCAAACGAGTTACATGTCCACGAAAATCCGGGCACTCATCAACGATATACTTGTATTCTCGAGATCGAATCCACATTCAGACAATTTTGATCCAGAGGCGATTGATATCCAAGTAATGGACAGCGAGGGTCATGTTATGAAACAAGATGTCGTCAAAACTGTTGTTTTGTAAGTGCTCTTTTCAAACTTTGTGGTTTGTGTTATATATAACCTTATGGTACCCTGTAGCTCTCAATGGACGAGTATGCTCGATAAGTATGTCATTTTGCTTTGATCACTTCCTTCGCATTGTTTAGCTGTTCGTTTCAGAATTGAAGATGCCCTCGAAGCAGCGCACATCAAGTATGACCGTCTGGATGGGACAATGAAGCGAGACGAGCGCTCACGCGCTATGGATGCGTTGAAATATGATCCCAAGTGCGAAGTGCTTCTAGTCAGTTTGAAAGCCGGTGGCGTGGGTCTGAACTTAACAGCCGCCCAACGAGTATACCTTATGGATCCATACTGGTAAATTGGAAATTTCACCACCAATGTTCTTGTTACTTGATATTGATTTATTAACAGGAATCCAGCTGTTGAAAACCAGGCCGTCGATCGGATTGTAAGTGGTTATTTCTCTCTCCCCACCCCCCGCTGGTTCTTATGAATTTGACAACCTTCTCCTTCTTTCAGCACCGGCTTGGTCAGACGAAACCCGTGACAATTAAGAAGTTTATTATCGAGAATAGTATAGAAGATAGACTATTGGAGGTGCAGCGGCGCAAGACTGCTTTGGCGAACATGACTCTCGGACAGCCTGTCGCTATCAGCAAGGCAGAATTGCAACGCAGGCGGGTAGAAGAGCTGAAGGTGTTATTCGGACAGCAGGTTCCCGCACCAATTACGCAGTGAAGACTCTGTCCATCACATATATTCATATATTCTTATATTGCAACCACTGAATTTCTTAAGTGTGATACATGTATGTAGCCCATTTTTTTCGTTAGACATCGAGTTGTGCACATACATACATTGTTTATACGCAATACAATCATAGTAATATATATTCTCCTATCAATAGCAACAACAACGTAAATTACATTCGCGCTACAGAAGAGGATCATAGGTGGGCTAAGATACACTCAATCATATAGAACAAAACCCGGCGCGGATGAAGACAAGGAAAGAAAAATGATAGGCTACATAATGAGATAGATAGGGGCAAACCCAATAGATCCAAAAATGAATAAAACGTGGTATGCGAGGTCGAAGTTTGGGGGTATATATAATGGCGCCATGGGTTCTTTGTTTGAATTGTTTCGCGCTTGAAGCCTAATGCGCCACGAGGGAGACTCGGTTAGGTTGGCAATGCAGTCGTTAACGACTCCGATGATTGTGGAAAGTCAATTACAGGAACTTTCGTCGATAGCCGAAAAAGAAGTCTCGCATTCGACGAATTTGGTTACCATATTTGGGGTACACCTTCACCGTGTTGATCATATCTACAATATAAGAGGGAGGTAAAAAAGATATGAAAAATGAAAACGATAGTTCATTTAAATTTTTGAATTCATTAAGGCAAGACAAGAAACCACCATATGAATAAAATGGAAGCATAAGAAAGAAACCAGAAAAAAAAAGCAAGAAACAAGAAACAAGAAAGAGAGAAGAATGGAGTCTTGTCCAAACGTGACTTACCCGACAGGAATCATGAGGGCTTCCATTCCATTATCCACCACAGCTCCAGCATTCAAATCCATATTCGCCCAAGGTTGCATTTCGGCATATGGATCGTACCAACCGCCCGCTTGTGGATACATCATACTACCAGCATATGCTTCATGAGGCATTGGACCATACACTATTCCAGGCATTTGATTCGGATGCGGGTGACGGTGCACCTGACCAAGGTACTGCTGTTGCTGTTGCTGCTGCTGACTGGTCGGTGACCGGTATTGGGAATGATCTTGATGCTGCTGCTGCTGCGGATAAACACCAGCATGCATGTGCGGAAGGTCATGCGGAGCTTCTTCGTACTCCATCTCACCCGGCACACGACGAGGAGAGCCCGGCAGGACTCTTCTCTCAGCTGCACGGCGAATCATTAACCTTAGGCTACGAGCATATCGACCGGCCGGAGCTTTAATGAGAAGAGAAAATAAACATCTAAAATCATGTTCCGGATGAGGAAAGGTCAAAGCTTACTTTGTTCTAAGACATTAGCCAATTCTTCCACCATCTTTTTAATCGCAGGTAAATCACATTCTTCGGGGCTGTCATAAACAAAATGAATAAGTTTTTTTTCAAAAAAAAGACAAAGGGTTCTTGAACATTAAAACAACTTACATTAACCGCGCAAGACGAATTAAGAAAGACGCCGCAAAAGTGGCAGTAGCGTGCGTATAGTGAACGGCTGGGAAAAAAAGGAAAGAGATACACATCAACATCACGAGACATAGGGGTAAGTCAGCTCAGCTGACCACGAACCATATTTCAAATTTTCCCGATATGCAGAGGCTGTTAATGTCGTTTCTAGACCCAACTTCGCAACGTTTATCGAGCGAATAGCAATTTGCCGTTGAGCTGGCGGCATCTTCACAGCGTCTTCTGGTCCGTTGATTCCCACGAGTGCTGTAGCATTATGAAATAGCTCTGCAAACGACTGTTGCACCAGAAGACTTTGGCGGTAAAAGACGGACTATAAAAAGATGGGATAATCTTTTGAGTTCCAAGTACTCAAATAGGAGAATAATACTCGACTTACATCTGAATACTTTTCAGCAAACTTTCGGTCCCAATACTCAAACCAAACTTTAAAATCGGTATCGGCTTCGCGAAGAGTTACGAAGGTCTCCTCTGTGATGGAATCTTGTTGCGCCAGTTTGTTATGTATCTTCTCACGCAAAACCATCAACTCCACCATCGATACCAATCGCATGTCGTCTTCTATAGCGAGTGGATGTTGCAATAATAAACGGCAGTCACGTATGGAGTCGTCAAATCGCAGGATAGCCGGTCGACCAACGCCATACGATATTCTGTTGAGCATTCCCATCCAATCAGCAAAACACATAACATGCACACAGGAACAATTAAAAAAACAAATAATAATACGCACTGATGCTCGAAAAGATACAATACAAACCATGTTCGCGCTGAAATGACTAATTCCCGCTCTTCACGAGAAGTTGAAGTTTTATTGGCGTATATTCGACGCATAATCCTTGGCCATGCCTTGTCCATGCCTATCTCGAGCGCCATTCGAACCGCGTGTCCTATATCACGCAATGATTAAGAAAAAAAAGGTACCCCAAAAAACTTTCCATCAAAGCGTTGACGCGCCGTGATGCTGATATACATACCACCACTCAGCCAACCATTGTCCGACCACCCTGAGACAAGCACTGTTATGATGAACGAAAAGGGACATTAATAACAATGAAATACAAATGTAATTATGCCCAATGACATACCCATTGCTTGAACAACTTCCTGACGAGTCACGGGAGAGAACAATGTTCTGCTGCATATGGACTGAACCTCATCTAGACACTTCTTGAACGTCTCCGTCGGAGGTCCGCCTTCGCACTGTACACGGGCAGCAACCATACAAATACAATCCACGGCAAAAGGCGATCGTTCATGAAGTTCATCGAAAGTGTCCGTTTGACTATCGAATACAGGCAGGAACGTCGAGCAACCCTGGTAGAACCTGTGGGAAAAAGAAGACACACATAATGTTAAATAGCCGTAAATGAATTGCGAGAGGTCAAGAGGAGAAATGTGAAAGGTGAAAGATTACGAAAATATGAATGTGGCGTGGGGAAGGAAAAAGAAGAAATGGCGAAGGATGGGGCAGGTACATGAGCAAAGTACGCACGTTGTGAATAGATCTCGTGCCTCCCGTTCTGTGATAATGTTCTTGGTGACGACTACAAGAGATAAAAAAACACATATCAGCATTACGATAATGTTTTTGGCCGATAACAGTGAGAGTCGGGAATACCATCTGGTGGAGCCAATGCTCTCCCAACCCGAGTATGATGATGTATCTTGCGTCGTTTCATGGGCTTTTTTCCATTTAAACCTGAATTTCCTGAATGCCCCGAGTGAAAATGAGAAGGAACTGGAAATGGCGAACGTGAGCGTGCACGGCTCGGTGGACCTGACGAACTTCCATTTTCCTAACAAAAATGTGTCAATCAGTCAAAAAATAATCTTTGAAACAGATATCTCAATAAATGAATGACTTGCCTTGGCTGAAATTTCAGCGGCGGCTTCTGCGAGACCCCTTAACACTTCCCAGGGAGCGACCAGACCCGAGGCGGGCAACTCTGACGAGTCTTCGTCTTCACTCGAGTTGGCCGAGGTATCATTAGACGAGACATGTCGTTTACCATTGTCGTTTTTGGATGATCCTGTATATTATTACTTTTTTTTCAAAGACCAATATATGACAAAATCTTTGCATACCTTGCATAGTAGATAAGGAGGGAAGACTGTGAAAAGACTGCGGCGGCTGGGATCTTCCTTGAACGAATTGGGGCTGCGGTGGAGGCGGACCTTGATAATTTGAGCTAGCAGGCCGTTTGTCAGCCGATCGTGGGCTGACAACAGCATGAGGCGTTGCGGGAGAACCATGACCTCCAGTTGAGAGAGTGCCCGTGCGTGATGAATGAGGGCCGTTCCCTGTCGATGAGAGTAGAGGGTCGACAACGTTCATCCCTGTAACGGTGGCTGCCCCGCTGGAAGCAGGGGAGTGAACGTTGTTGTTCATGTAGGGAGATGCGCCAACGGGGGACTGACGAAACGATGATGGACCGGCGGACCCACCACGCAGCTGAGCAACGAGATCGAGCAATGTATTGTGTATAACATGTTGGGTATTTCGAATGTCGGATACTTGAGACTCTAAACTACGTATTCGCCTGTTATCATTGGGATGGGGGGAAGGGCAAGAATAGGGGGGGAGGGGCGGTGAATCGAGGTATCAGCGCAAGTAGCAACTGTCGTAAGGACGAAGATACTCACTCTAGGCCAGCTTCTCCAGTCAATGTCGGTTCCCGAGTTGGTTTTTCAAAAAGGCATTCTAGTCCAGCATGGCGACAACGCCTACAAGGGGGATTTTCAGCCCCTTCACATCTCATCTTTTGCTTACGGCAGGCATTCTAAAATTCCCCGAGTTTATGAACAACGGGTCTTGACGAGTGATTTTGAAACTTACACATGCACCTAATGGAAAACAGACGGGTTAATCAGTATGAGTTAGGAAGATAAGCAAGGAGGGAAAAAGTATACGTGGTACACGATTCAAGGTTTTGGTGGGTTTCACGGCTGGTTTCTTCTCATCCGGAGAACCGGATTGAAGAAGATCGTTGGATGTTGGGGATGTATTTTCAGTTTTCTGGACTGGATTTGGGTAAGAGGGAGGAATGTCGACACTGCTGCGATGAATCTGGTGATTGGGATCTTGGGCGAACTGGGGATGCTGTTGTTGTTGAGACTGCGGCTGTTGCTGCTGCATTTGGAGTTGTTGTAAATGTGAGTTGTGGGGGTGTGGGTTATTCATGTTTTGGACGAAATAATCGATGGAGTGAATGGGAGAGTGTTCGTCGTCGTGGTGGTGCGGAAAGAAGCCGCCGCTGGGCATCGGCGCTGACTTGGTAAAGGCGTCTGTGGGAGAAGCCATACTATTACCCAGCATGTGTGAATGTAGATTTTTTTGCTTAAATATTTAAAGAATTCAGGTAGAAACTGCGATAGTATATGCTGGTTAATAATAATAATAACCTAACATATGCCATGGACCATTATTATTTTATTATAACGCTTTATATTACAAGATGGGATATTACAGACTTCTTATACGAAATTCTTCTGAATTCTCAATGTGGGCCCCAATGGCCTGAGTCGACTCGGCTGTGAATTATTGATGATGATGATAGTGATAATGATGGGATGCCAGCCAGGACAAATTATTACCATTGACATTTCCCGTTCGAACCTCATGATATGAAGGGAACGACCGATGATCCAAAGCCAAAAGCCGCAAGAAAGCTGGCGGTGAACTTTGAAGGGTTGCAAAAACAAAACACCGATGTGTTTCGGATATATTATTGTTCAGAACGCCGCTTATTTCAAAAAACAAATGGGACGGACTTTTGTTGTTAATGCACATTCCATGATCTCAGGCTCAGTGACTCCTTTCAAGTTTCCGTCGTGTCATGTTATCACTGGCACACACCGCCCATCATCAGTCGCTCTTTCGTCTTCGGCATGGAAACAGCGTCGAGTGGACCACTGATATATTACTATGCGAACTTCGCATACATGGACGTATGTATTTCTGTGCAGTGATTAGACGAGGACGTGCCTGTGCGTATGTTACGTGTGGGACACTTCCGGGATTCCGTCCCTGAGCTAGTGTATTGCAGTTCTTAAACAATAAATGGCTTTCAATTTTCGGACGAGGCACATTCATTTCTTGTCCAGGGATGTTCTACGGTATTTTTTTTGCAGCCATTGCCCCACAGATTCCCATCACGCCTGCTAGGGTCGCAGTGTTTTCATACCCGTACGGCGTTGGAAAAAAATTTTTGCACACACTCACAAACATTGCAAAAGACCGAATCAACAGTCTTTCAAAAATCAAATGAATGTTCTCGTAACGGCTGTCTAGAAAATTCAAATTGCGTGCATCTTATCCGAAGTCGAATTCGAACAGCGGACATGACGTGTATTTGATACCCACATATATCACGACATTCCGAATTCAACAGCCGGAATTGAGGTAGTATTTCGCTAGATTCATATTCTCCTTTTTGTTGTGCATGTGCGTGTCGGTTGTTCGATCCTGTTCATGTTATCTAACCAGCTCTTGGCCCTTCTCAGTAATGCATGTTCGGAAGTATGTACATACATACATACTTTGGGTTTGGAATGAACGGCTTTAGTGGCGCAATTAGCAGCTAACCCAAAATAGCAATGAAGATCAGATCCGTGAACGATGTCGATGAACTTCCAAGACAAAAGTCGGTGTTACAGATCTCGACCACTTTGGAACAAGGGAAGGAATTCTTATAGCATAGCATCGAGATGCGTTTTTTTTTAATTTCACCTGAAACACGAAAAGAGTTTCACATTGCTAAACTATACTAAATAGTTAATTTACATCGACATCGAGCCTAAGGGAGCGGGAAACACCCCTATGTCACCATACTTGAACAGATCATTGCCAATTCCGTGAATAACAATCTTTTTTTGATTTATCAAACCTGGAAGAAAAGCTTTCAGGCCAGAAGTCCAGTCTATACATAACTCATGGCAAGTTCGGTTGAACAGCATCGATCCAGAGAGGCTGGTCAGTTCCATTGGGGAACGGTGTAACACTAAGCACGTATGTCGTATCAAAAGCTCCCTAATTCACGACGTGATCAGCGACAAGGTATCTGAAACGGGGATGCATTGACTTACAGC
The DNA here is from genome assembly GCA_027605045.1 of Phallus indusiatus. Lineage (NCBI taxonomy): Eukaryota > Fungi > Basidiomycota > Agaricomycetes > Phallales > Phallaceae > Phallus > Phallus indusiatus. Next base: position 1,120,542 of record JAQFWX010000016.1, on the reverse strand, counting down.
AGCCCAAACCGAGAATCCGACGATAGTGTCAGAATTTTCCTTGACGTAGGCAAGTTCCTGGTCTAAATCTGTCTCGCAGCTTGCGGTGTTTCCTCCTCCAGTTTCAGACAAGAGAGCTTGACGGTTTCCGTTGGCTTGCAACCATTGTACGAGGGTGGTGAGAACATCGACATTGTTCTATCCAAATCATCAGTCGCAAAATAAAAAAAAACAAAAAAAAAGTTAGGTACCGTAACACAATCAGGGTGAGTACCGCTGTTATCCGAATCGAGATATTTGTGAACTATTCACAAAGTCAGTACAAACCAAGCGAAACAAAGTGCAACTGAAATAGTCACCATCAAAAACAAGCTTGCCAACGCCACCAGCAGGATCAGTGACTGTAAGAAGATCAGGACCAGCCTCGGTTGGGAGTGCTTGGGCACTAGAGTAGCTTGAGCCTGGAATCAGGATGATTTGAGAAGTTGCCCCGGCTTCACGAATCGCGTTGACAGCGGCTTGGACAGACTCCGCCCATAGTTCAGTGCCATCAGGTAAGTCATGAGGTTCGTTCCTGAATATTAAAGAAACCCAGTCAGAGGAGACAGTTTCCTTGGATATTTAACTCACATAACACCGAACTATTGAAGTTTGTTGAGTTCACAAAAAAGTTACTCGCGGATCAAATCAATACATACTATAATTTTTTCCGTAGAGGCGTACTCTGTCGCCAATTGGGACCAGATGGATGCGAACTGTGCATTGGTGGGACCACCCTGACCAATAACTCCACCATTCCATCTAGCATAGTTGTGCTATACATTATCGTTAGGACATTTTTGCTAGAATCTCCCGTATGCCTTACCAAGTCAACGATGACGTAGGCACCAGTGGCGAGAGCAGCTTGAACAGTCGCATCATATTCGGAGAAGAATCCTTGATCAATATCTCCACCAAGGGTGGGAGTCATCAATTGCCAAGCTAACAAAAATTGATTAATGTTGAGCCGAGGATTTTTTACTGAAAAATATTACCAAACGCTGAAAAGGAAATTGAATCAATTTCAAACAACTGGTAACACTGGGATTAGTGAGGAATACTTACGAATTCGGAAGATGTTTGCACCCTCGTTTGCAAAATGGGCATACTGAGCCGGGGGTGGAGTAGATGGTGGGCCACTGAATGAACCATTGGTTGCCACGGAGAAATCGTATCCTGAAGTGTTTACACCACCAAGGAACGGCAGGCCCGAACCGTTGCTTCCTGAGCTAGATGTCGGGGCTGGAGCACTGGAAGACTGAGACGGAGATGAGGACGACGGTGCCGGAGCAGCAGTTCCAGGCAGACATTGCGAGTAATCTATATAAAATATTGATTTGGGATCAGCGAGTTCAAGTTGAAGACGCTTTACAAGGATTTGAGTAAGTGCAGACAGATCCTGAGGCGCAAGTTGTTGCACCAGTCCAGTTTTCTCCACCACCTTAAAAAAGTAACAACAATCAGTCGGGAAATAAGCTGTAAGTACTTTTGAAAACATACATTGTCCCCAGACAGCGGACTGTGCGTTTGCCAAATGAATGGCAGTCAAGAGTGTCGCAAGAATGAGTTTCATTTTTGAAGAACTAAAAGAAATATTGGTTCTTTTGTGAGTGAAAATTCCAACTGAGCATGACACGACATTTATATACCTGACTGGAAATACCTGAATTCAATAATCGGGAAAACAACTTGAACTGTAACATCAACAGCGTCAGTTTTGGAGGACCTCTTCACTCCGAGATAAATCCCATCTGTTCTCTGAAATTGTCAATTCAGAGAAATGAACGATATCAACTCCAGAAGTGTCGTTGTCAACTAATCGGCAAGAGTGCCGAAGATGAAGCGTCGATTCCACCGACAAAAGAGGACAAAGGATTCTATCAGCCAGTCGCCAGGTCCGTCGTTTCTGCGAGTTCGGGATTACACAAAGTTATCAAACCGCCTTGGCTTTTCAGCTGAAGTCTACACTTGGAGCTGCAGCCAGAAGAGTCAGCATTGTTTGAGCGAGAACCAGGAAAATATTGATAGGGCAGACAATAATGTTCATTGTTTCGGATGGAATGAATCACGTAGGACACTCCACTGCTACCAGAGTCGTCATCACATCATCTCGGCCAACAGACTCCGAGCAGATTCCGAATTTGTTTCCATGAAGACTTTGTCCGAATTCCTCCAAAGTTAAAGCCTCCGCCAGCGCGACAGCTCTTGCGGAAGAAATTTGAAAATAAACTCCACTTTTTTTCAAAACGAGCCCCACACTCAAAGACAGGGTGATAGAGATTTTGCAGTGGCCTCGACGTGGAACGACTCAACCAGTCGTTAGCCAATGTGACTATAGTGACCAATTGGAAACTGTCACCAACATCATGATGAGGTCGTGCTATGTCCAGGTTTTAAACTTCTTTTAGATTTTCGTTCTTGTGATGGCTTCTTTTCCTTCTTTTTTTATCTCGAGTGGTAGCGAAAAAGCGAAATTACAACTGACCTCATCATACCCAGGAAAATGCGTTCACAATATCTCCGGCGCCCAAGCGGAGGTGAACGCAAGATGGTGGCCTGCGCCAACTGAAATCCGCACTCTCGGTGTTTTTGTGCCTGGTATGTCATGAATCTCATGCGGAACCAATGCAGATTAATTTCATTGTATTTTTCAGGAAATCCCGGCGTAATTGAGTTTTATGACTCGTTTTTGGATGCGCTGCATCTGAGATGCAAGGAACGGGGTTTGGCGATCCTTGCTCATGGAATGCTTGGACATGCGCCGCATCTCCCCACTCCGAAGTTTACGGGGCTATTACATCAAGTAGAATCTCTTAATCAAGTTTTAGCTAAGATTCGGAAAGAATGGGCAAAAATACGAGTGATTGTGATCTGTCATAGCGCAGGGGCTTGGGTAGCTACACAGGTAGATTTTCCTCTCTAAATGTTATTTGTTGGTGCTCAGGAATATTAGAGTCTCAAAGCTGGAGCCGATATTGACGCAATCTTCGGGCTATTTCCGGTACTTTCAAATATATCTGTCTCCTGGTGGCAAATCTACGTCTGTACGTAATGGATAATCAAATTTGCATAACGTCAACTTGCTTATCGGTCGCGCAAGTGGTTGTTCAATAGACCCCTCTCCTACATTTTGGCTCTGCTGGCAATTTTTTTACGACCGTTCGCCCCTTTCTTTGTTAGGTTGTTATTTAGGAGATGGCCATCAGAGCAACAAGAGGCTCTCTTATCCCTAGTCCGGTCTCCTAGCGCGATTCTGTCATGCCTTGCAATGGTCCAAGAAGAAATGAAAACGATATTGATGCCTGATGAGTACTTTTTAAAGCAGCATTCTGCGAAGCTTTGGCTTTACTACGGTGTCGAAGACCATTGGGTTGGCGCTGAACGAGAAAGGATTATCAATATATTAGAAAACCCCGCAGGTCTGAGAATCGTTCACTGCAAACACGGTATACCCCACGATTTTTCCATTTGTGAGTGGATAATCCAACCTTCTGGTTCTGCAAATACGTATTATTCACTATCTTACGTCTCTTATTAAACGCGCTTCAGTGCATGGAGAACTCATAGCAGAACAGTGCGGTGTATGGTTGGAAAGCGGAGATCTCATCTAAAACACAACTTTTTTTTTCTTATGTTGTAATGATGTTTACCGATCACTTCGTACAATTACATACTTAGCTGAAAAAAAAAGAAAAACGCGTGACGTGTGGCAGGACAACGCGTTACCGTAACGTCATACATTTGAAACTCCGACCTGCTTTGGCCGTGTCGTAGGGCTCATCTCGCCATCATGGTCAAAATGACTGAGCCTATTGAAAACGAACCAAACGCGTCGGGTTTAATTATAAATGACCCACTCGATCAGCCCGCCCTACAAAAGGACAAGTTCATAAAAGTACAACCGTCATTTTGGGTAGAAGTTCCTCATCTCAAATCTAAACGTCTCTATCGCGAGCTGGACTGCCGCAAAATGGACGATTCACTGAGCAATGACCCTGTAGAGGTGCTGGGAGAGATTCGAATACAAACTCACATGTTCTATTGGGTTCTTCATGAAAATGATGTTATCTATCGGGTGTGTTTTTAATTCGTCTAAAGAAAGGTTGTATCGTTTTGATCCAACCAATAGCATGCCGCGAGGACATTCAAAAACTCATACCCGAGTCTTTTAACTGCTTATAGTGAGATTCCTTGCTTCATTCTAACACTGTTATTGACCCTCACGAATTTGTGCTAGCCAAAGCGAAGGTTACCGGGACGCTTCCGAAATTCGATCCCCAGTCTACTCAAGTTCATCCAAAGCATCGAATTCGACTTACCATCAATATTCCCCCTACGACTAAAGTTGGTCCTCCTCGTGGCGTACCGAAAACCATTCAACCAAAGGGCAAATCTAAAGCCATCGTCATCGAAGACTCCTCTGAGGCTAGCGATTCTGAGTCTGCTTCGGAGGATGAATACGGCGAGCAAAGCGATTGGTCGGGAAAAGAGAAAGAACGCGCAAGTCAACTCAACCTACGCGACAGAGTAACCGCAATGTGACGACAACAAACTACCGGGAACCTTCCTTGAGTCCAGCTAAAACCAGAACCAGTGCTAGATTGCGTCGGAGTCCTGGGAAACTTGAAGAAGTGGAGGACGAGGACGAGGAAGAAACTGACGAGCTAGAGCACGATAGTGATGGTACCGCAGAGACTGCGAAACCAGAGAAAAAAAGGATTCGTGGTCGCCTTTCTCGACCAGCTTATGGAAACATACGTTTAATCGCCGATTTGTCAGAAAATGAGTCGGACGATGATTATCCTCTTAAGGTTCACCGTGGCGCCTGCGACAAATGTCAAGAGCCTCCCGCTCATATATCCTTAAATAAGTACTACGCAAAGCTTAAGAGAAAAATTCGTGGAAGGAAGGTTTCTCCTAATGAAGAAGAGGAAGAACGGCTGAAAAGCCTAGGAGGCTGGGTTCGCTGGTACGTTTACCTAATCGCAACTTTCCTTTATTTTGTTTTTGATTAGACTTTCGCAGTTTAAAATGCACTGTGGGTATCCACTGGAAATGCTTATCGAAGGCCCAACGGGATGAGATTATGAAAGCGGCACAAAGAAGGATCGAGGAAGCTGAGAAGGAAGGACTTTTCCCCCGTCGACTCGAGACTCTAGGCGCGTACGATACAACTGACTTTTTCTGTGGTGCATGCATTCAAGGCGGAATTTGCATGTATTGCAAGGAGGTGGCTGTTGTACCTGAGGAGTCCCCTGAGCCCAAGTTCGCTACGGAAAATCCCTTAATGCCAGAAACACCTCGAACGGTAATCACATCCTCAGATAACACTCAAGATCCTACCGCAGTGTCATCAGCCCAGACTACGGGTACAACTCAGGCTTCCAAGGAGGAGGAACCATCCCGGGAACTTCTTTTTAGATGTCATGCGTGCAAACGACTGGCACATTACGCGCATTTCCCTCAGCCCGATCCTGATGAAATATTGTCTACAGTTGATTTGGCGGCACACTATCAGAAGAGCAATTCATGGCAATGTACGGATTGCGTTTCGTTCATATATCAATTGGACAAGATTTTAGCTTGGCGCCCTTATCCCGCTGACGCTACGGAGCCTTCACGGCCAAATGGAACCCCGGTGGATCACAAAGCCTTGCTCCCTCGAGAATACTTGGTAAAATGGCTTGATCGGAGTTATCGGCGTGTGGAATGGGTGCCACATATGTGGTTACTATCGACATCGGCATCGAAGCTGAAGAATTTTCTGGCTACCGGTCCTAAAGTCGCCCTATTAGATACCCCTAGTGAGCTCATCAGCACAGAACGAGACGCGACTCCGAAGGAACAGATGATGCAAGAAGATGATCCCAATTCATTGATACCCGACAGTGCCGTTGGACCGATATCCGCTCAAGACAGTTCAGCGGAGGAGCAAGGACCAGCTGGTCCATTGCCGGACGCCGAACGTAGAATACCCCCAAATTGGAAAATCGTAGAGCGCATTCTTGATATTCGCATTTGGAATCCATCGAAACGCGTTAAAAAACGGGGTGGCCGTTCAAAACGCTCCAATCAAAAACGCGTTGAGACGAATTCTGAAAACGAAGAAAATCCGGAAGCAGAGGAGCAACTAGCTGCAGCCTATGAATTCGGTCAGCAGCCTGATGAAAAGTTTATGGAGACTATGGATGAATGGGAGGTGCGCAATGCTGAAGAGGTAACGGTCGAACAGACCTCAGATATCATCTGGGCTTATGTGAAGTGGTCGGAGCTGGGCTACGAAGACGGTCGGTTTTTATTGCTATTTAGGAACATGAAGATTTAATTGTGATTATAGCTACATGGGATGTGCCTCCTCGTGATTCTGAACCAGGCTATGATGAATTCAGACAAGCCTTCGAACGTTTTCTCCAAGCTCGTCAGGTGTCTATCGCGAAGAAATCCAAGAAGGATGCTCAGGATTTCGATAATCGGCCTAGAGCTGCATTTGAACAAAAGAAGCTTGCTTTAACCGCCAATCCCGAGTTAGGACAGAAAGGAAAGCTAATGGACTTCCAAGTGAGAGATTGCAGTCTTATCGTTATAATTGTTGTAATTTATTTGGAAAGCTCGTCGGAGTGAATTGGTTATTCCGTAATTGGTGGAAACGTCAGCCCTCAATTTTGGCCGATGATATGGGTCTGGTAAACAGTTTAATATGACTTTTGACGCAGATATCTGAGATATTTTGTTCTTTAGGGAAAAACCGTGCAGATCACCACATTTGTCGGATATCTTGCCCAGCACTACGACGCTTGTCCCGTTCTGATAGTGGTCCCGAACTCCACGATTACTAACTGGTTGCGGGAGTTTGCCTCTTGGGCGCCCCGCGTTGTAGTCGTACCGTACTATGGCGAATTCAAATGTCGAGATGTAATTCGTCGCTTTGAACTTTTCCACGACGCGGTACACGAAAATTATACCCGACTAAAGTTTCATGTTCTAATCGCAACTTATGAGTCTGCTTCCAGCAAAGAATTCGCTGCTCTCTTTAAAAGCGTTCCTAGATGGGAATTGATGATTGTTGACGAAGCACAGCGACGTATGTGATGTTTTCTTCTTCGGTCGCGACATTATATTAAGATCTTTTAAGTGAAAAATGATACCAGTCTGTTATTTAAACGATTAAACGAATTAAACTCCATTCATCGAGTTTTGATGACAGGCGTAAGCGATCTCCTTCGTACTTCCTGTCGTCATCATTCATGCATAACAGACACCACTCAACAACAATATCCGGGAATTGTTCAATCTCATGAACTTTCTTGATCCAGGGAACTGGTATGACATGCCGGCGCTGGAAAAAGAGTACGAGAACATAACTGAAGACAAGTTGTTGAAACTTCATGAGGTTAGTTTTCACCAAAATACTGAGAGAATTTTTTTGGTATATTTTTTTTCCCGCTGCAGGATTTAAAACCCTATTTTCTTCGGCGTACCAAAGCGTAAGTCACCATTGGTATATCGCTTCGATTAACATGATTAACTTTGTATCAGAGATGTCCTCAAGCTCCCTCCGAAGGTGAGACTACAAAGCCAGCTGTATAGTTTTTTATTCAATCTTATCCATTCCTGAAATTAGAACGAAGTTATTGTTCCTCTTTCTATGAGCTCAATTCAGAAAGAACTGTACAAATCACTCCTCGGTAAGCATTTTTAAGAAGAAATTATGACTCCTTTCACTATCATCGTCGATAGGCAAAAACGTCGAACTTATTCAAGGACTGGTACACCCGGCGTCTAAAGTGGCCAACTCTGCCTCTGGCAAGCTGGGATTGAGAAATATATTGATGGACCTCAGAAAGTACGTCTAAAATCTTCGCTGCGCCTCCGTAATGAATTCACATCCGTTCAGGTGTTTACAACATCCATATCTTGTTAAACCCGAACTAGAGCCCCGCGGACCCGAATTACTCCCGGCCGCGGTTCATAAGAATTTAGTAGACGCAAGCTGTAAACTGCGTTTCCTCCAAATGATGTTGCCCAAGTTGAAGGCTCGCGGGCATCGTGTACTTTTATTTAGCCAGGCGAGTAAAAACGGTTACATGAGTTCTTTTTTCATAATTCAAATGACGTACCCAGTTTGTGATAGCTTTGGACATAGTTGAAGATTTTTTGAGGGCTGAAGGCTATAAATTTTTGCGTCTCGTGAGTATCATTTCCGATTATAAATGTTTACATTCTAAGGTTTCGTTGAGGACGGAACCACGAGGCAATTGCAACGTCAGAAGGACATGGATGCTTTCAATGAACCTAATTCCGATTATTTTATTTTTATGTTATCTACTCGGGCTGGTGGAGTTGGCATCAACTTATGGTCGGCTGATACTGTAATTATTTTCGACCCCGATTTCAATCCTCACCAAGATCTTCAAGTGGGTGTACTCGATTTCATTTCATCTTCATGTTTTTTTTACCCAAACACTCTGCAGGCTATTTCTCGAGCTCATCGATATGGCCAGAAAAAATCAGTACTTGTATTCAAGCTTATGGTGAAAGGCGCTGCTGAAGGTAAAGAAGTCATTTTTTATTCTTTATGTTATCGAAGAGTCTATTTGTTGGGTCAGAACGTATTATGCAAACTGGAAAGAAGAAGCTCGCTCTCGATCATCTTATTGTACAAAAAATGGACGAAGAAGAAATATCCAGTGATCTTCAGTCGATTCTCACGTTTGGTGCCAAAGCTTTGTTCGATGAAACGGAGAACAATGATATTACCTGTGAGTTTTCTCGGATGTTCCAAGTGGGCAGTAAAATTATCAATAATTGCTTTCCTCGTTAGATACCGACGTAGACATTGAGAAGCTTATTCTCCGGACGGAACAGGAAGGGGACGAAATCGCGGAGACTAATAGCGGCTTTGGATTCGCCAAGCTATGGACAGCAGACAAAGATGTCTTGGAAGAAATTCAAGAGGATACCCCACAAGATCAAGATACCAGTTTTTGGGATACCATGCTGGCGAAAGTCAACGAAGAACAGGCGAAAGCAAAAGCCGCCGAAGTAACTGGTCGCGGAGCCAAACGACGGGCGGCTACTACAGTGAAGGTAATGGTGCCAGTTGATTTCGATTCAAATTATTATTAAAAGAAGTTTCTTTTTCCTCAAGCACTACGTATTTGATGTTGACTCGCCTGAAAAAAATCGTGACAAAAAGCGCGAAAGAAGAAAGAGCTCCTCTGTTCCTGGCGATGACAAACCTTACTCTGACCACGAAAGCTCTCGATCTTCTTCAGCCCATCAGTCATTCCCTATATCTGATGATGAACATGACCTAATTACACCAAAGATGCCGACTCTTTCGTTACCTCCTGAAATGCAAGCCGGACCGTCAACAATGGTGATGCCTAATAAGCCGGCGAAAGTAAAACGACCCGGGCGGTCACAAAAGGTTCTTGATCACGCGAGAAAGATGGACAAGAACTGGATTGATGTTGACGATGATGACGACGACGAAATACAATGTGGTCTCTGTCAGAAATCACACGGACCAGGGGAATGTTTCATGTCTCAAGATCCTCTCAACCTCGTTGATTTCCGGTATATGATTCTCAACGAATCGACGGAGCCTCTTGAGAAACGTAGAGCAGCTATACATGCCATTGATTCTCATCTTGCTTCTCTAGGATTGTCAAGGCTTACTAAAGGGCAAGGGAATATTATCGCAGAGAGGGGTCTAGCGGTGCCAGGCCCGAGTCGGAAGCGTAGAAGTTCATCGCCGTCTCATGGTTTGGTACTCAAGAAACAAAAGCTTGTGAAGGAAACCGGAGATTCTTGTCTTATTTGCAACGGCCCTTACCATTTGATCAAAAGTTGCCCTATTGTCAAGGCTGGACCGGAGAGGTAGGAATTCTTTTTTTTTTATAACAAAATTCCCCCGCTTACCCGTGCTCTTGTTTTTTTCTTGTTTTCAAGCATTCTCGCAGCTATTCAACACCTATCCTCAGTACCGAACTCTCAAGCCGTTATAAATATGTTAAAAGATTGCCTTCAAAAAACCAAACAACCGACGATGATGGGAAGATACTAGAAACAAATTTCTAATTCTTGATTTATACCGCATCAAAGATTAGTAGTGTAATACATTTTGTTGTTATTAATGATGATGTAGCTTTTTATAATTTGTCACCATACAGTCATGATAATAGATATAAATACCACATTGTTCGAAAAAGATCAAATTCTGAGCTGTTTTAGGTCAGATCACCGTTCTTCGTGCCAGTTGCCTCAGGGTAAATAAAGTACATACGTTTCAGGAGAACCGGGGGTTGTCCATTCGCCGGACTTAACGTTTCAAATGCTAAATTTTAACTTGCTCACTGAAATAACTTATCCGGCCATTGACAATTACATTATGTACGGAAAAATAATAGGTTACATCACAATATCATGAAGTCAAAGAGGGTATCAACGACGTTTGCGCTGGCTTTGGGTATTGAAACAAATACATAGGTGTGTAGACAATGAGTGTGTGTGTGAATCCATGAAAAAAAACCGTAAAAAATAACTATAAAGTTCGTTAAATAATTAACAATACTACCTAACCGAGTTCAAGAGTCCAAGAGCTGAGATCTTGGGATAGGGGCAAAAGGTGACCTAGGAATGGAATTGACGTTTCGCAAACTGGTTGGCAAGGATGACCTTGAGGTTTTTCAAAGTGACAATGTCAGACACAGCGAACTGACGCAAATGACGCAGTGTGGTATTAGTATTAGTATTGGTGGTCGTGATGGCGGTCGTGGTCGAATTATTCGCATTGGTGGTCTTGTCTGATGATGTGGACGCGACAAGCCGCTCAAGAGAATTCATTGCAGCTAGTAAAGGCCGTATAAAGACGCTGGCGATCCTGGCCGAGTCTGACGAAATGACCAGGCTACTGGTACCGTGTTTTAGCCGAAGAACGCCAGCGGTGCCCACCACCGGTTCAAGTAAGCTGTTTATGCGTACAACATCGGAATAAGCTAAAAGGATTTGACCGTCCACTACTACGGCGGACCGTAGTGACGAAACGTCGAACAAATCAAGAATGTGATTTGTAAGCGACAAGGGGTTTGGAATGGCCCGGTCAATGTGTAAATGGAGTTCCTGAAGCTTATTAGGTGTCGTAATATGCGCTAGCAAAGCGACGTCCTGGCTTGCCCCTAAAATTAATTTAGATAATCTTGGTAAAGTGATGATTTGATTCGGTTTAGGGGGATTTAATGTGATACCGATGCTGGAAGAAGGATCGGGTGTCGTTCTTAGCTCGAGTGATTCTATAGTAGGGCATTGACTAAGGAAAGTAAGGAGGAGGGCATGCGTAGAACATTGATGTTTGGAGTCCCATGTGACGGTTCTGAGCGTAAGCTCCTTGATGTTGGACATCATTGGCTCAAATGTCGACCACGGAAATGGCTGAGGCATATCGAAGGTTAAGGACTCTAGGGAACAGGCATTGTCGAATAGATGATACAAATCTACGTCTTTGGATTGATAGTACTCCATTTGGTGATAGTAATAGGAGGGTGACGATGGAATCACCTCTTCGGTTGCACGAGAAAGCTGCAGGTGTTTGAGTGCAGGTGCACTTCTCCTGAGTGGTGCATAGATTTCATCGTATCTCAAATAGGACAATTTGAGTGAAAGGGAGTATAGACGATCCATATTGGGGAAAACGAAGTTTTCGAGTGCCACAATTTGATGACTCGCGTCATCATAGACTTGATATTCTGGTCCTCCTACAGACACAGACAGAGGCGCATTCTTGGATCGATGGAGTATGGTTCGCAAAAGGGCATGATTCTTGCAGTTTAGATTGAGCTCCGACCAAAACGTAGGCGTGTTCAGGAGTAAATCGCGCCACCTTTGGCAAACCCAGGATAAATATGCGTATTTGAGCATGTGAGTGCCAAGTTGTTGATTTGGCGCATACGAGAAAATCATAAGAAGAATTTCGTTTGGAAGCGTATCGAAGAGTGGCAGAGATGAAGAATGACTCGAGTGGGGGACTTTTGAAAATCGGTCCGAGAAACTGAGTGAAATGCACCCTAAGGTTTTGGAAAGTGACGACTAGTTTTTTTCAGTATATAATGTAGTGAGCATGCATGCGACAAGAACTCACCGAGATTTGAGACGACATCGTTAGCAAAGAAGGCTCAAGTGTTTGGGATGAGGTGTAAGAGTCGTGCATGGAATGAGAAAGAGATGGGAAGAAAAAAGTGGAACAAATTAAACAATAGATATGGGAGAAAAGAACCCCTCAACTTCTCCTTTTAAAACTCGTGGGTTAGCGGATGTGTAATTATAAGGATATAATAATATTAATAACAATGGATCAGACGCTACAATCATTCGTAATGTGAGTCTGCGCGTTTGGACAGCAGTAAGGTGTATTACTCACCTGCTATGTTTTGTACCTTAAACAAGGCTTATTCGGCAAACGCAGTCCATTATATATAATATGATAATACGTATTAGAGTCATTAATGGCCTCAGGCAAAGCGTGTTTCGGACTCGGCGAGCCGCGTTCGGAGTCAAATTTCAGGAAGCCGGGGGCTAAAGGAGTCCGTGACATCAGCCTTGTCGCCGTCGCTGCGTATTCTACTGAGAGCGAGGCACTATTGAACATTGCAGGCTGTGCAATGCGATGCCGGTGCTTAGCCCGATCAAAACGCTTTATAGGTCATTGTTGAAGGAGGCGCACAGGTTACCACACGGGTATCTAAGGCGAGTCAAGCTGTGTCATGAAAGACCCTCGGGGGGAAATTTTGGCATACTAATTAGGAATCAAACATGCTTATAGATCATTCTTCCATCTCAAATTTCAGCTATATTTCAGAGAAAATATCCTAGGACGGCACTGCAGTCCGCAACTCGTCGCTGCGAAAATCAAAAAAGCGGAACAGGTCAGCAATTCATTTTTCTTCTTGATGTTTGCCAAACGACGTGGCTTGACACCAACACGCGACCAGGAGTTGTTCAAGCTGCAAAGAGCCAACAGGGGTGAAAAGAAGTCATTTGATCATGTGCTGGACCTTGCATACGGGCGAAAAGGGAAACTGAAGCACGAGCTCATGCAGGTTCGTCATTAGGTCAACAAAGGGGATATATCTCTCCCCATCCTGCTTGAACCTAATCCACTTGATGATAAAACGTCAGCGATTCTTAGAAAATCCATTCGAACCCCAACCGGAGCGTATCATTTCCGCAGTTGAGCGTTCCAGGCCGCCATCTTACTCTCCAGAGCTCGCGACTTTGTTGACCTCAGTTCATTCACGCACTCTGACACGGCCTCTCAAACCCGCAGCGCTCAAGAATCCACCGACACTACCCGGACGCGCTGAGTCATCGTCGGAAGAGGCCCGCATTTTGGGACCCTTCAGTAAGCGCAGAGAGGTCAACATCCGCTGGAGATATCATATAGGAGAGATAAGAAGAACATACTACCCTTTAGAACTTACGGTGCCAGATCTTCTTCCCCACCAGAAGCATCATCAACATCAACATCATCTTCGCACGACAGGGCTCGAGAAGCTCTGTCTATTACAAGAAGTCGAACGTATAGCTCGCTCTCCCTGCGACGACGGTCGTCCCTTTCCTCGGAGGCAACAACGTAAAAGTGCTCAGCAAGAAAGCGTCCAAACATGCCTTAACATTCCACAGCCTGACAAGTCTGATCAAACCAAGTTTAGTCCTTCTCCCCCGTTTCCGTCTAGATTCCTGCGGAGAAGATATCGCGAGCTACTAGCGCGCATTCCTATACTCGTGCCGGACAAAACCGCCAGATATTCCGCTAGAACCAGTTGGTCTCCCCTTGCGTTAGTTAGTTCTCAGCGCAATATACAGTACCCTAGCGTTCCGGACGAAGACATGAAATGGCTTGCTGCGGCCTCAGAGATTGTTCTGAAAGGCGGTTCACGTCGTACTACTTCATAATTAATGTCGAGTTTATTTATGCACAGTCGGATACATGTATATCAATGAATAAAAGCTGTTACTATAACAAAGCATTACAAACAATAATTAAGATTCAACCAACTCAAGCCGTAGCAGGTTTATGATTTATTTTACACTATGAATCATCACCAATGTCACCAATAGCCAACTCGTGTAGTTGACTGATATATGTATTATAAGCAGGATCTTTCGGTTGAATGTTCGCAGGATCGCGGATGGATTGGTCAACACCACACTGAAAGTTCAGCATTGACCGGTATTCTTCAAATGTAAACAAAGGCTTTTCCTTGATGCTCTTGAGCATATCCTAGAGTAGCATGAAAGAAAAAATGTAAGTTTACTTTTTTCTTCCTCAAACCCCAACCGCAATTAACATACCGCCGGTGTAGTCGAAAACATTCCATAGAACATTTTGGCCCTTTCCAGCCCCGTATTACCCTGTCCGGCTGTCAAAGTTTTCAGATTTTGCTGCAACGAGATAACATTCCGCAATATCTTTTTCACGCCGTTTTCGTTCATGAATCGGATATGTCTCGAACCGGATATCAAAACTTGCTCCATCAGAGCGCCTAAACCTTCAAACGCAAATCTGAAGAATATTCGTCAAATCAGTGGCTATGTCATATGTCAACAGTACCCTGATTCTAGTTGACTTACAGACGCTCTTGTTCAGGAAGGGAAGCAACCGCGGCATCATCGCATTTTCCAATTTCAATATTGAGTTCCACGATATGAGGATCAGGTTCAACAGGCTCCTTCTCAACTTCATAATTGCTCTATAAATAGCCGTTCGACAACGTCAAATCAAAACAATGAGGCAGAAGTTGATGGATTACTAACCCGCTGCAAGGACAGATGGAGGTAATGTATCGTCCGACAACGAATGTCAGTTCGAATAGTGAATATAATCATTTCAGCCAGTTGTTCATACGTCTTGAGCAATGCATCAAACCGCCTACACAAAAAAAAAGAAAAGATATTACATCAATGACATGCACACCTTCTACGTGAGAACGTGACTGAAGAAAAAAAATCGCTTACAGTGCCATGGCCCTTGTCAATGGCAACGAAAGATCTTCAACAGAACTTGATTGAGTGGGTAGAATAGGCACGTCAGGGCTGAACGGTGTCCTGGCGGATTGAACTACTGGCGATTCAATCGTGCCAGCATCCGGCGATTTAGCTTCTTCCGAAAGCACTTTCAGGGTGTTCAATCTTTCGATAAACCAGATCTACCAAAACTTTTAGCAACGAAAAAGTTTCTTTTTTGAGAAGTACGGAATGATTCCATACCAGACTAGAATATAGATGCCCCAATGACTTGAGCTTGCGTGTTGGCATTAGCAAGTCATCGTAAGCGATGGTTTCGCCGCCCAGAAGACCCAATTCAATTCTAGCCTCCTGTCTGCACAGATTCTGTCGCTTCTTGGGCTCCTGAACCTGAGCACAAAACAAACAATGTAATATATCTAAACTTTCACTGCTTTATATCATATAGACATACCAAATTACTGTACATGGCTGATAAGCACACTGTAATTTCCGGTCGTTGAGCCCACGTGGCGGATGTTAGAACTTGAGTTTCGGTTCCTTGTCCCAGTACATGACGAGAAACAAGATCACGGAAGTAATCGCTGCAGCGCTGATAAAACTGAATGATTATTCCTAATACGAACCGCGAATAATTCTCTCGATGATATGGGATTGAGTGTAACATAAAACATAAGGAGTTTATCAGTGATATCAATTGGACGACCGCCTTCCAAAAGTATTGAGAACAGTGAAAGGTCTGGGAAAGTTGCAGAATACCCACCTTAACTAGTGGAGGCGACGACGCGTCCACCACGTCTGAGCTTGGTTGAAAAGCATCGGGATCTGGAAAGCAAAAGTCAAGACAGACATCACACACCAAATTTAGTTTCACTTACCAGAGATTGTGCTTTGAAATATAGCTTGCACTTTCTCTTCCAATTGCGGTAGATATACATTGAGAACGAATTCGTCCACGAATGAGCTACATGATCGAGCCGCCTCTGATCCGTTCGGTAGTATTTCCGACACCCGTTCCAAGAAACATAAGGTGGGTCGAAAGAGGGCGTTGATGTGAAAAGCATCCGGTTTGATTAGTACGCGATGATGGCCAGCTTCCAAGAAACGATCGTCTGCACCGATAGTAGATAATGAGGTCTGTGCAGCCTGATCTGACGTTCCTTGAACTAAGCCCGGAACGGTATCTTTTAAGACTCGTGTAAGTTCCTCTTCATGTCGCTTCAGAGTTTTAACCATGGATTTAGAATCCGATTCACTGAAACGGAATACGGACTGCGGAATATCAATTACTGGGACATTAAGTCGTATCAAAGCTCTCTAACCTTTGACTTGTCGCGGCTATTCCTTCCCTCGCGCAGAACTTCGTTTATAGATTTAAGGGTATTGCGACCGGCGGCCAGACCACGTTCTTCATCTACTAGATACTGCTCAAGGAGGGTTTGAATCTAGGAGAACATGAGCTAACCCGAACGACCGACACACTGAAATGCCTACCTCGGACTGGACTGAATACCATAGCTCGCTCAGCGGAAAAATCATTGTTCTATCCTTGAAGTCTCGTCTCTATAAGATTCATAAGAATAATGTTCTAATTCAAATAGCTTTGATGAATAGAACAATTTACCAAACCTATTCGATTTGATACCTCAAAGATGGCACGCAGACCCTGCAGAACGGCATCGAGCTTGGAATACAAAGTCCAAAATAGGTCACGCAAAGTTTCTTGATCGGCAGGTCTAACACCAGATTCCAACGAGACGTGCCGAAGTGTAGTTTGCGAGATGGACCGAGAGCTATTGAATACCGTTGCTGGACGTCCCGACGACCCAGGTCCGAGAAGTGTCGCGCGTTTATTGAATTCGGCGCGTTCGCTGACCTCTTCAATAGTATTTTCGATCAAAGCGTATATCTCCACAGGCAATCTTTGAGCGACAATGTCCAAGGCAGTACTAAGCTGTCCTAAAATAGCGAGAGACTCCAATAGTGTTTCAACGTAGCTGAAAGAGTCGCCCTCAGGATTGTTCGATGAAGGCGAAGCTTTTGCGAAAGACGTCAAAGAGTTCGAAGGACCAGATATTCGATCTGTGATAAGCTCCTCGGATACATCAACAGGGGCAGTGTTCGATCTGAGCATGAGATTGTTTAGAAAGCGAGATAGCTTCTGAGGCTTGTAAGTATTGGAAAGGAAAGATGGATCCAAGATGTCGGATATAGCAATATTTTTCTCAAATTCGACTACGGAAACTATATCGCTGTTAGTAGATGTTAAACAATGCCCATGTCAATGACGTACACGTTTGTTGCCCTGGGACATAGGTTGCCCACCGCGATTCACACCAGAATGCTTTTAAATATAGATGGGCATGTAGTTCCTCGATCAAAATTTCTTTCAAAGCCTTCAAAGTTCAATAAATACCATATAATGGTCGAAGTGTTAAACTAGACGCACCGTTTCTTGCCCAGAAAGATAACTACGTAGGTCTGATAAAGCACCAATTTCAAGCATGTCCGGCCTCTTTATTGTCTTCAAACTTCTAACCAGCAAATTCGATGCTTGAAGAAGACGCTTCTCTGTTATAAGCGATTCAAGAGTATCCGGAACTGACTTAAGATTTTCACTAAGAGCTAGCGCGTAAATTGCTGCGAGCTTGAAGCACAGTTTTGCAAAACACATACATTCGATCTAATAGGCGAAGCATCTCTTCCACTGTTTGCCCACGACTCCACAATTGCACCAAGTCAGCTCTTTTCGTTCCTAACGCCTCCCTTGTTTCTTGTAATGTTGTTCGTAAAGCGCCAATTTGTAATTGTGTCGTACTGAGTGATGAAAGCAATGAAGCATGATGAGGTAATGCCGCTGCGAAGGATTGATGATTCTCTAATGATATTACTTGTTAGGAAAGATTGTAAGACATCCTGACAAAAAGGGTATCATACGCTCCACAGTCCCTTTTAACTTTTGTTCCAGGGATAGCTTTACATTTTCAAATGATTCAAAGTCTCGGTCGGTGGCTGTTTCCAGTAACCAAAGGGCACTATCAACAGGATTGAACTACCAAGTTATTTCGTTTGCAATGGTAATAGGGATAAGCTGATGCGAAGCACCTCAGAGTCCAAGAATGATCCCCATTCCTCAGAAATTTGATCAAGAATTTCTGAATGACAAGTGGATCTTATTACACGC
The DNA here is from genome assembly GCA_027605045.1 of Phallus indusiatus. Lineage (NCBI taxonomy): Eukaryota > Fungi > Basidiomycota > Agaricomycetes > Phallales > Phallaceae > Phallus > Phallus indusiatus. The sequence continues at coordinate 1,102,316 of JAQFWX010000016.1, read as the reverse complement.
CGATTTCAGCGGAGAAAGACTCAGACGTACCGTCAATATCTCCGGCATGACTCTTGCCATTCAATCGAGTACCTTGTACTTTGTCTCGGAGACGACGCTGTCGTTCTTTCTCTTCGGCCAGTTCGCGCTCTCGTTCTCTTGCTCGATCATTATCACCATTAGCAACCGCGCGAGCTGCGTTCTGAAAAGCCAAGATAGCTGTTCGACCAACGGGGGTTAAGGCATCTTCTGGGCTACGAGCTTCTTCTTGCGGTGCATTTCGACGGCCTACGACTAATGAGGATGGAAGGGGGTTATTCGGTAGTCCATTTGGAGAGACTTGGACTCTTGGGCGTGGACGACTAGGAGATAGAGATCCTAGTTGAGACATACAGCAAGTGAGAGGGCTATGACCTGTTGTGACATGTCTGGAGTGACAGTTGCCGATTACATAATCGCACGACTCGCTTGCGAGCGGCAGCTCAACAACAGTTAGTGCATAATATGTACGAGTATGATGGTACTGATGTCAGTGTTTCGAAAATAGTATTATCAAGAATATAAGGTTTACAAGAAAAGATGACTGGTATAAGATAATTGATTGCATAGTGTCCGTTACTCTGCATAGGGTATAAGATAGTAACGCAAACGGTCTAGCAAGTGTCGTGTGTTGTGATCTTCATGAATTGTTCGATTTAGAGACAGGGGATGTATCCACTCCCTCAATGGTTTCATTGCGAATGACCGCGTTGGATTCATCGCCTCGCTCCTCAACAACGCGCGCTAGATGATCAGCAACTCCCAAATAAAATGTAGCAGGTTTAAATGCAATTTTACGCCCTGTGAATTCTGCCCATTTATATCTGGCCGTATTGATCCATCCCACCTTTGTGAAAAAATTCATAAGAAGCTGATCTTAATGAATTTAAAAAAATGTTTACATACCAGGTCTAGGTGGCTCACGTTTTCCAAAGTTCCAAGATATGTTCCCTGCAGTTGAATCATGAGCGCGTCGAGAATATCACAGGGACATAGACTAACCCATTTAGATGACTCCACTGAAACCAAACCGTCGTTTGGACCCTCAGTTGCAGAAACAACCGTATAAGGATATCTCCAAGAAATTGAGTAAAATGAGACATATTAAATTAAAAAAAAATAACTCACCTCCATGTGTCTATGAGACCTGGTTCGTATGTTGCACCCCAACTAAAATATTTGACATCAGGTACATCCGGGGTTTCTTCGTTGAATCGTCGCATGCTTTCTATTGTCAACGATTCGAAAGCTTTGCCATCACCTCCCCCATTTGGGAGTAGGTCTAGTAATGACATGACGGATGGCATTCGTTGATCTAGCAGAATTTATTTATGACGATAATCTTGGGTGAAGAAAAAAAACGTACGACCGATCGTTTTAATAAAATGATCCGCGAATATTGATCCTATTCGGTAGTCATTTAGCTCTATGTAACAGAGAACGAGAGAGAGGGAGATTCAAACCTCGATGAGGAGTGGCAATAGTTGTAATAGATAACACCTTGAATGGCTTCTTCAAATGTGTTGTTAAATATCGACAATCCAAACCACCCTAAAGAAAAAATATAGGTTATCCACTTCGTCGAATAATTAAACAACACCTCATACCATACTATGTGCTGAAATTTGTTTTATCATTAATAGCATACTCATCAAGAGAGATTTTCTTACCTATTAGATGCACCTCTTTACCCGAATACACTTTGGATATCTGCTCCAGAAGAACTTGTGCACGTGTACTTATGCTGCTTGTGGCCGGAACACGAGTGATCAACACTTCAGTTCCGTTGGCCTCCAGCACTTCCTTAATACCCCTCCAATGCGATACTTGAAGGGGAGCAAAAGAAGTACCCAATTGAATTGAATCGAAACCTAGTAAGCCATGACAGAAAATAACAGGATTCTTTGGCGATCGATCTATTGTATAATAGTGTTAACGAGCGAAAACTATCAGCATTACTAGTGTCAACTTGCATTTTCTGCGTATACGTTCTCTTTCCTCTTGTAAAGAATCAGCTCTGTCTTCTTCTTCCAGCATTTGGTCTATATTCTGTTTGTTATCTCGTTTGAACCAGTTGATGCTGAGATTATTGAAACTGGAGAAGAAGTCATTCTGCGTTTCTGCAGCATTGCCACGGTCTTTCATGGACCGTAGAGACTCCACGCAAGATTGTCCCGGATTAGATACGATTGGATTTGAAGTAGGTTCCCAATCATATGATATAGAAGATGAAGAGGTTAAAACAGGGCATGCGGGGTTGTTCAGAAGTGGTCGTCGTGCGAGGGCATTAGGGGCTCCGATTAGTAAATTAGGAGCAGAGGTCGAAACAGGCCGTATGAGTGCTCGTTTTGGCTTTGTCAACGTGTTGTGATGAACTACATTTTTTCGAGGAAGAGAATGTTCAGATTTGAGAGTTTCTACCGGCTTCACTTCTTTAGATTCACTAGCAGGTGCAGGTGCAGGTTCTGTGGCAGAACGCCCTGACTCGGGGTTCTTTCGGGAAGTTTGAAACCATTGGCCTACGCTAGACATTCGCGGCTTGTTGAAAGAATATGTTCCGGATCGAGAGGAAGAGGAAGAAGACATGATGATGACGCACTGCTCATTCGACCGCTGGACGAGTATGGCGATGATGCATGAGGGCCACTGCACCTCCGGCTTAGTAATAATGCCCAAAGTGACGAACCCCGGCAGGCGACAACAAACGCCCACAAGCCTCTCTCTGGACTCGTTCATGACGGCACCAACGAAAGGTCCATATTTGCCGTCGACACTTACTTCTTGTCCGGCCTTGCAAGATGGTATCTATCATTTTTTGTTTTATTATAGCAGTGAACATGCTGACGCTGCAGATAGTGACTACGACGCTAGAGCAAACAAAGTCTACTATTGGGCGCATAACCAACCCCCAAGAGTGTGTGTCGTTTCTGTCGGCCTAGAATCGATTTCTAACGAATTGCACTATCTAGAACACCTATATTTATCTGCGTCTTTGAAAGTAAGCTCAAATTTTTGCCGCAAGCCAATTCGTCTCAATCAATGTCCAGAATGCAATAGGCTCTACCCTTCCCGAGATAAACTCATGGTCCATAAGAAGCGTGACCACAATTCCGATGATCCAAACGATATCTTGACATGGAATGAATAATGATGATGTGGACCCCTGATTCTCATAATCGCAATATTATCACATTCGCTCCTCCGGCGTCAATGATTATAGGGTCATTCAGCGAATTGATTATTCTTTAGATACTTTGACCTACCACGGTAACGGAATGCTGGATCGGACCAGCTGTAATCTTTCCAATGACTAGGCCGATATACGCTCTCACCACGTATCAATTAACAATTTATGGCGAATTCGTTTATAAATTCCCTAACACAATTAAACTCAATTCTACGGTACGGGCGTAAAACAAAACTGAAGCTCTAGAAAGGAAGCTACATTCGGATAGATACATACAGCTTATAATAACTAATCCACCATTGTTAATCATAACCTTTCCCACTGCGCTGTTTAGCTCGTTTGCCACCCTTGAAATGTTTTTTCGACGAAGCCGACTCCGGATTATTAGCGAGGATCGACATAAGTCTAGCTTGTCGGGCAGATATCGGCGTACCGTCATCAGCAATTGAGTTTTGATGCGGGTATGCTCTCGCACGTGAAAAATGTTGACCCATGACGAATGGTCGGGATGACAAACCGAATTCTTCGAAAAATGCTGCATCTAAAGCACGCCCTTTCTGCCCTTCAAAGGGTGCGGTGGATGCAGCAGCCGTCGTTGCCTTTGTAGCACCGGAGCTGGCATCGCCAGCAGGATCTTGAGGCAAGTAGGTATCTGCTCCTTTGCCGACCCTCGTCACAGGAGCTTTCTTCTTTCCGGCCAGTCTGCGAAGTGCGTTTTGTTTTGTAGGGATATTGAAGTCTTCTTCGGACATGTCTGGTGGGGGATGACAGAATAATAATTTCGCATTGACGTAGTCCTTCAAAATATATCGCGCTGCACGGGATTCGTCAGGGTTTCCTTGCCCTGCGCGAGCAAATCCTCGGGCAACTATACATATGAGTGTAATTAGCAGTGATTTCTTTTTGAGAAAGATAAAACTCACTGGCGTAAGCTACAAGCAAGTCCTCAGCAGTAACCTCATTTGATTCAATACCCGTTTCTTCTCCTCTCCGACGGATTGTGAGGCCATATGTCGCTTCTAATACCTCACGTCCAATCCTCTTAGCCACGAGACCAACTGGTCCATGGGCTTCCCTTAGTTGATCAATCGGGAGAACCCCATCACATACCAGCTCCGCTTTTTGAACTGCAAACTGAGGGAAAACCAACCCAGGACAATCGCATAAAACAATTTCAGGCGAAAGATGAATCGTCTGAAAATGCTTTGTCTTCCCAGGAGTCGACGATACGGAAACTTTCTTCTCCCCCAACAGAGAATTGATCGTACTGGATTTTCCGACATTAGGATATCCAACCAACCCTACAGTGAGTTTTGAAGGTACACCCGTCGCATCCTTTACGCTAGCTGATGAGTAGTTAAAGTCTTTCAGGATTCAGAAAGTGTATAAAGTGGTGAAAAGGCCTACGAGGAAGTTTGGGGGCTGTCTTGATAAATAATTGCTCTAACTCTAACACACTTAATACCTTGATACGTTCGTCGTCAGTACCACCCTCCTCTGCAGAGAAGTACATTGTTTCATCAGCGTCATCCGATTCCGAATCAGAGCCAGGCGGCTCCTCAACATTTTCTTGATTTTCGTCGGCTTGAGGTGCGGGTATGGTGTCCGCGGAATGGACTTCCTCCTCTTCCTCCTCTTCCTCATCATCATCACCATCTTTTTCTGCCCTTTTCAATTCGTACGACTGAGTTAAAATTTCCTCTCGCTCTCGTCTTGCTTGTTGTAATGCTGTAGCATTAGCGGCTGAAAAAAATGCATATGTAACACCCTGTTGATCAAAATAATCTGCCCATTGTCGTCTAAAGATCCAAAATTTAGTTTAGAAACTTGTCTAAACGACTAAAAAGTTTTACCTTTGTTCCCTCGTCAACAGATCGGCCTTGTTGATTAGCAATAAATTTTTCCTCTGAAAGTCAGGGGTGCCAGTCCCACTTTCACCTTCAGATCCCTCGATATCCAATACATACGATTCTAAATCTTCGCATCTAAATCGTAATGGGTTCCGAGCATCAACGATTTGAACGATTAGATGCGATCGTTCCAAAACACGCCAGAGTTGTCGCCAAACTTCAATGTTCCGTTCAAATGGTGTTAATAAAAGATCCTGTTCCTCAGATAACCTATAATGCGTAAAGGTTATCTTGAGCGGATCTTAATATAAGATACGACTGACTGTGCTAAGCTCCGTCTCCAATCTAAAAATGCATCTCTCTCCTGACGCTCTAATTGGGCAGTCGTCATTTCTCGAGTCCATGGTGGTCTAAAATAAACGTGGGTACACAGGAGACCTTTTGAATTAATGAAGTGCCATACCTCCTTGGTACACGAAGCTTGCCTCGATTTTCACGATGTCGTCTCAGAGCTTCTTTTTCCTCTTGCGCAGTCAGCAAAAAAGGGTTATGAGCGGAGGATACAGCCAAAGCTGGCGATTGAATAAGTTTAATATTTTCTTTTTCTAAAAAAATACAAAAACATAAGTCAAAAAGGAGTTACAGCTCGGACCGGACGTTACCTGCTGTAAAATCGGTAGCCGCCAACTGTGCAGTGTTCAGGAATTCATCGAGATCTCGTTCTTGTGTGACTGAGATTAAACGACTCGTGGAGTCTAAATCGGTGGTGTACTGTTTCAATGTGTGGATAATGTAAAAGACTGTCTTTTGTGTTCTGACAGATGAGAAATGCTAACCAGGTCGGATCCTTTATGCTGGCGAGCATCTTTGACTTGTCGGTTTATAATGGCACGACCTAGTCCGTGCTGATTTTTGGGTTTTGGAGGCTGAAATTCGATAAGAGGTTTGTTACAGCATCGAAAAGTGATAGAAATATACACACCATTCAGGTAAGTGCGATGGCGTATGAAGGAGGAGTCAATTAGTCTTTGAAAGCGCTTACTAATCATCCAGACCTGTTCGCAACCGTCTTGCTACTTCGACATTTTGTCCTCGTTTATTATCCGCCCAATCCCGAAAAAAAACTCTCAAGATGGACCTAATAATGGCTCTCATTGATCACGCTTTAAGTGGAATGTATACAAAGCAAGCCGAGCGGTCGCCCCCGCAGGCTTCTTGCTTTGTTGGAAAATCTCATCCGTACTTAGCGACCCGGACAAAGTGAACAAAGATACAGAAACCAATCGCGATTATGGGGAAGCTTAAACCCCACGTCTATATTATCATTTCTTTTTTGGTGCAATCACTTCGTTTGTGGTACGAAACCATGCACCAAGAGGACGAAGAATGGACCGTCCTTACAAAAGAGTGTGGATTGTAACGTCGTTCGCTGTGAACAGCGCAAGCAAGGACTTCTTGACGATGGACCATACAAAAGAAGCGGATTGTATAAAACGTCGTCAGACGTGCTTTTGCTAAACACACACAGACCATTCTCACATCCTCGAACTTTGCGTCTCAGAAACAGGAAAAAGATCATGTCTTCTCGCAATGCAGAATCTCGTTCTTCTTTTCTGAACGCATCGCCACTATCGTCTCTGCCACATTCCTCCCCTACACCCATACCTATATCGGGACCTTCGACGCAACAACATCTCGAACAGTGGAAGGGAAGGAGACCGAAAGAGAGTAACGTCGCGTCCTATAAACTTCGGTCGCGGAGTGCCAGACAAGAAGGTAATCTTCTAATTAGCGTTCACGCTCCTTATTATGATATCTTATGAATGTAGAGCCAGATGAGAATCAGCCTATAGAATCACTTGCAAGTGGACACTTTACGAAGGCCGAGACTGAATTTCTCAAAGACGCATTCAACAACGGGGTGTGGACACCAGGCAATCTCACCGTGAAAGCATTGAAAACAGAATTAAAAGACAGGTATAGTATTCATTCTTATGATTTCAAGTAGTTGGTGCTTATTAAAGATCCACTCTTCCAGAGACGGTAGACTAAGAAGTGATAAACAAATACGAGACTGGTTTTCTCATCAACGGAGGAAACACCGCGAATCCGGGAAAAATATGACGGGAGAAAATGTCAGCGATGCCGTTGAAGGACTGCTCTACTTGAAACACCAACCGATGCAAAACAAGCTTAGGTACTGAAAACGTAAGATCGCCGGCGCACCAGATTGGACGTTACAATGATCGGACTGGACAATTTTTCTTTTACGAAATATGACATAAAACGGTGTTTACAATGTATTAATCATAATAAACATGTATCGTAGACTTTGATGAGAGTATTGTTAATCTTCGTTTGTTCCCGACCTGAGTTTGAACCCCCGATAACGAGAATGCGGCTTTAATCGCCAGTCCGACGCTGGTTGCGTTCTTTTGTTCTGTCTCGTGTTATTGACGATCTGTGCTACGACCGTTCATTTTATTTCCTTTATTTCGTTCAGCTATTGAGAAAATAAGCCGTGCGTTTATTATTTAAAAGGTCCAAACTGAACTGTGTCAAGCATTCCCCAGTATTACAGTTGCCGTCGTCCAGCAGCACCGTTCTCGTGCTGTAACTTGTTTTCTTTTCCGTCACACCGCAATGCCTCCTCCTCCACTTCCCGCACTATTAGAATCCTACAAAACCAGTATATTCAGCAATCAGCACCTTCCAGATACGAATGTTCCACCTTTTGACCGTCTCGTCTTCTTTGGCGAAAACGCAGTCCAATTAGGGATTGTACAATATCTACATGGCCGCTATTCTACCGCTTCAGTCAGTGATTTGAAGGCGAGTAACCAGAATCGTCAATTTTTTTGATTTCAACAAGTCTGCAACAACAATTCCCGCAATTGTAGAGAAAGCTCAAAAAGAGAATGGACAGCAAACCAAACGCTTGGGGGAGACTTTACAAACTTCGCAGCTACCTTTCTATATCTTCGTTTTCGAGTATCCCACAATCGAATGGGGAGAATGGTCCGACACCGATATCTCCTCCGCCTATACCAATGGATCGCCCGTACGCCTCTTTGTTTTATGCATACGTCGGGGGTCTGTTCCTTCAGGATGGTGGAGATTGTGCGGTCATCCGTCAGTGGATTAAGGAAATCTTTGAGTATGAGTTAAATGAAGGGAGTGCGGAAAGTAGTGATGAGAAAGAGGTCTCGCCAAGCTCGAGCAGGATGTCACCACTAACCCGCCCCAAATACGTTTCTCCTCCCTCCGGCCTTACGGAAGGCAGTTCTCAGCCAGCACGGAATGGAATGTCAAATGGTAATGGAGGAAGCAGCAGCAATATCAATAACAATCCAGTTAGTCTCTTGAACGAGTTGGCGATGAAGAAAAACCAAAAGGTCTCCTGGGAAGAAGTCGCTACGGCTCCATCTCATATATCCGAGTGGACGTCCAAGCTGAAAATTTCTGGTACGTGTTGGAGGCCCTTATCGGATCCTCTTAATTGCTTACGGTTCTTATCAGGATGGTCAGAGGAGTACGTCGGTACCGGTTCGAATAAGAAAATCTCCAGAGCTGCCGCTGCTGAGCTCGCGTTGAAAGATGCAGGCTGGGTGAGTCATTATCTCCTGTCAGATTTGAAATCGCAGTCTCAACAACCGACCGATCCGGAAGCAATGACTCTGCAAAAATGAACATGCTTTGAAATTCGAGACTTATGATTATGCCAAATGTCATTCCGCTTTTTGAAGATGATTGCTTTTATTGTTGTTAAACATTAGTACATGAACCTGTTTTTTTTAGTTATTGTTGCATTGATATAACTCGCAGCCCTGTACTTGTAGAAATAAAAAATCTGAAAAATTCCCATCGTCACTTTTCTATTGGTTATCAGTACTACGCCTCGGAGCCGTTTTCGTGACTCACTATTTTCTCGAAAGATCCAATCGGAGGCTATGACGCAAACTCCAAAAATAAACACGCTCTAGCCCGCTTGCGCCAAAACTGTAAGCAAATCAGGATATTTCGTGTGACTTGACCTCCCATGATGGTGGATCGCAGCGAGGTATAAAAAGGAGCTCACCTCCAACCAAATTACGTAATTTCGTAACCCACCACCACACCTCGTTTCGCCACGATGGATGGCTCTGCCACTAACGACATCATGTTTCCTCCTCTACCACCGCTGCAAGGCGAAATTTTACTCGAAATCTATACCCACAAATCCCTCGGTAAACTAGTTGGTCTTAAAGATAACGAACGATATGTGGTGTTGGGAACGAAGGCGTTTGAATTGGCGGTAACGCAATGCGTGTTCAAGCAGAATCCAGAATTCAGCTCTAAGGAGATAGAAGTATGTCCCGTAAACCATGTCTTCGAATCAGTTCCTCAAAACCTTTTTGAAAGGATGAAGTCAAAAAACTCGTTTCCGACGAAAATTTTCAAATCTGGGCATCGCAATACAAACTGAGGGAAAAATTGCGATACAATCCTGCGGACAAAGACGCAGTTTTGGCTCCGGAAGGAGCTCGCGAAATATTTCTAGCCTATATGGGTGGTGTTTACGATCAGCCCAACGGGTTCGCTCTTTTGCTGTCATGGGTTATGCAAGCGTTTTTCCCCTCCACTACAACGAAACCATCTGAACACGAGTCTGGGAACGATTTGGAGGTTAATCTTAACCATCACAACAACATCCCTTTTAATGGCCTGGATAAGATCAATCCATACTCTACTAATGGCCTGGATAAGATCAATCCATACGCTACTAATGTCCTGGATAAGATCAATCAATACGCTACAAATGACGAATCGCCACCGATGCTACCATTCCACAAACCTCGCCCGGATCCGACGCATTTCTCGGAATCTCCCCGTTCCAGTTTATTTTCTATACCCCTCAAGCGCGATGTTCCTCCGCACATGACTCACGGTTTTATACCGAGACCCTCGGTGACGTATTTACCGAGATTCAATGAAATCACGACTCGTCGTCGTCTAGATGTCCAGTGGCTAGCCGAGCAAACCGGAATGCAACATGCACCGCTGTGGACGATTCAATGTTATGGTGAGTTTCTCGTGTAGATCTCTCTTTCTCTTTGAGGGTGCCTCGCAGCCTGTTTTTGTCACATGACATTCGTCTTGACGAAAACGAAGCACGTGCAAATAAATCCCTTCCCTGCCGAAGTGTTCTTGTACTGATTGATATTCGTATTTCACATGTAGTAAATGGACGTGTATATGGAACCGGTACCGGCACGACGAAGCAGCTTGCTAAAGAAGAAGCAGCCAAGGAGGCTTATTCTGCGCTTGGACTAGATGGGTAGGGTAAAGTATCCAGTTTTTTTTTCTTTCTTTCCTTCTACTGTTCGATTGTCATAATGACTGATGAAAAAAGTTTTTTTTTGAGCATACGCAATTCTTTCTGTACGTGCTTTCGTTTAGTGGCTATCGGTATATATAGCCTACTGTGAACAATGGGATTTCTTCTTTCTTTGCCATTGTCACAGTAGGCTGTGTCCCCTTTTGTTGTTGTTGTTCTGATAACTTTGAATGTAATTACGATACGAAAAGTTGTTGAGAATATGGAAGTATATTGCTACTAGTTTGCTTTGATCACAGATCTTTTATTGAAACGCACAGGTTCGGACTCTGGAGAGCGCCGAAGCGCTCACACGGGTCTTGTTATTATTAGTAATCCATCCTGTATCACATGTTCTTTTGGCTCCCTTGAAATCAGAAACGCGCTGTCGCAGCTTTCCAACACACTCGTATCTTCCTTTGGGTTATTCAAGTGACTAGTACAAGGCAATGCGGTATATCTCACACATTAAATCCTTCAAGAGGGCCTTCTCTGCAGGAACCCACGGCTACTTGTCAAACTCTCGATCGCCCATTACCCCGGAGCTTCACTTTTTCAACAGTGTTACTGGCGATGAATCTCTAATACCGACGTATCGTGTTATAGATGGCGCAGGGAATGTAATACAGGGAGCGGCTATACCACAAGTACGCGGAAAGACTCATTGCAACAATCGGCTGACCTGACTGACTGGTATTGATTCCGAGATTGAAGAAGCAACGGCTAGAAAACTGTGAGCACCTTTCTTTGGAATCACCCACGCTTTCACTATTTTTATTGATTCATTCTCTACAATAGATATGAGAAGATGAATATGTTACCGCAAGTGGACAATATCCTGTATAATGTCCAAAGACAAGGGAAGATTAGTTTTTGGGTAAGTGAGACTTTCAATTATTTTGTTTTCAGCGTTATCTCTGCGAGAATAGTGAAATGATTCTATGGTTATCCTGTCTTTTATCTGTGCAATCACTGACCCGGACTATGGGTATCATCACGCCTGGTGTATTTTTATTCAATTCATTTTACCAACTTGTTCTTTCATTTGCTAACTAAGTTTTCTCACGCAGATGACATCAGTGAGCGCACTTTGAGATTCTTATTACTCTTTGACAATATTTACTTCGTGATTAGCACGGCGAAGAAGCAGCCGTTGTAGGGTCCGCAGCTGCTCTTGATTTCCGAGACGAAGTTTTGGGACAATATCGTGAATTAGGTGTTTTATTATGGCGCGATTTTCCATTAGATTCTGTCATGGGACAAGCATTTGGTAATACAAATGATATTTCAACGAAAGGAAGGCAAATGCCGGTTCATTTGGGCTCTCCTGCCCATCATTTTCACACAATTTCATCGCCTTTGGCTACTCAGATACCACAGGCTGCTGGTGTTGGTTATGCCCTTAAAAGAGATCCCAGCCGTCATGGAAAAAACTGCGCTGTATGCTTCTTTGGTGAAGGTATTTAAAATGAAAACCCGTATATGTATCATCTCATTCGCACTTTTCTGATTCCCGGTGACTTTACTTCTTAGGTGCGGCGTCTGAGGGTGATTTTCACGCCGGACTCCTGTTGGCTTCTACGATACCATCTCCGACACTATTTTTGGTTCGAAATGTGCGTGCGTCCGTTCGCGTCGGCACGATCTTGAAGCAGTAATGATTTTTTTTCAGAATGGATTCGCCATCTCAACTCCCGCTCACGAGCAATATTATGGAGATGGAATTGCTGCTCGTGGTCCCGGTTATGGAATTGATACCATTCGTGTCGACGGAAATGACGTATTGGCGGTATTTTCGGCTGTCAAAGAAGCTCGAGAGAGATGTTTAGCACAGTCTCGGGCGGTACTTGTAGAATTCATGACATATAGGTATGTGATTATACCCTGTGTTTTTTTTAACATTTTATTTAAATTATTGTGCGCATTCAAATAGAGTCGGGCATCACTCCACCTCAGATGATTCATTCGCTTACCGCGCGGAGCAAGAGGTTAATGATCGCAAGCGCATTGATAATCCATTATCTCGTTTCCGTCTTTTCTTGGAATCCAAACAATGGTGGAGCGCGAGCGATGAGGAAGCTATGAAGACGAGACATAAAAAAGAGGTCCTCGACGCGTTTAAACGCGCCGAAGCTACGAAGAAATGGGAGCTCAAAGAACTCTTTACTGACATATATGGGGGAAAGGAGCCATGGCACATTGTGAGTTTATGAGATATCTTCAACTAATACGCCGATATCATTGCTCCTATATTCCATAGAAAGAACAAAGGGAGGAGCTCGCTGAGTTGGTACGGAAATACGGCAAATCCTGGGAACCTTGGAGAAAGGAACTGGAGAAATTTCGAGGAAAAGGCGAAGAATTACTATCAAGCGAGCCTTTATACAAGGACGACAAGTAGACATGCGCGTATCCAAGGTTTCTGTCGATAATCTATCAGGCTGTATCTGCCGTAATATAAATGTACTTTTACAGTCACGTGGTGGGTCTGTGATACGTATAGGCTTCGCCTTTAGCTTTTGACCGGAACCCAGGTGCTCGGCTCTTATTTGAACCTGTCATGGGATATCTTCACCTGCAACCCCAATTTTGAGAGATATCGTATCACCAGCATTATCCACGTCAGGCTGAACGGATTGTCGGTATTTTTCTGAGGATCTTAAATCTTTAAATGATCATGACATTGCAGGCACAAGGTTGGCCGATTGTCAAAGAAGCTTCTAAGCGCTGCATTTGATTTCGACTATATTTATGACCTTCTTGATTGTCACTGAGCTAGCATTTAAAAGTTCGCTCTACAACGGACATAGGGTACACTAGCTGACGACCAATGAAAAAGTTTTTTCCTCGCCCTGCGCATGGCTCTAGCGAATACATACAGCAGCTATACTGCCGATGCTTATTAGTACAATGGCGCTTTTTTTTTCTTGGCCATCGTATAACCTTGCTAAACGCCTTAGGAAGTCGTTCAGAAAATCAGGGAATGTGCTTCATGTCAACTTTCTTCTCGCTTTCATCGTGTTAGGTATACAGCGAAAATTCTTCAGACAGCCCTCTTCTTTCCTTTTCCTTTTTTTTCTCTTCCTCTTTCTTTACCACCTCTCCTGGTTTTTGAGAAGTGATCAAGCATGGATGATCCCACGAACGAATTGGACGAGTTCCTTGGTTTAATTCGTGACTCCAGGGTTACTACATACGCCGTTCGTGAGTTCGTCTTCGCCTGCATCTAACGACAAGGTGTAAATGATTTAATCGTATTGGTAGTCGCTTCATTAGCTCTTTTACTGTAAGATGCCGTTCTGATCTCGCAGCTGGTTAGAGCTGATCGACGTGCCATCTAAGTTTTGATTACTTCCTCACGATTGAACAGGAGGTGCACTGAATTTGTTATATCGCTCGCGAATCTCTCGTTAACACGGCCGATAATCACAGATAGCGTTCGTTTGGAAGAGCCAGTTTAGATGGGGAAAGGTCTTGTTTGTGAGTGATTTTTGAGACGCGAGCTGAGCCTTTATTGTTGATGGTATCTTCAGTTAATTGTATGTTTACCTTCGCTGCTGTTTATTCGCGTCGTCATCCTTGAGATCAGCTACGTTATTTCGGCCTTGTCTCCCATGCTTTCAACACGGCAGGTACGCCAAGTTCTTCGTCCATTGACCTAGGGGTACATTAACACATGATCTTTACAGTATATCTCAACAATACTGCGGGTTCAAAAGTAAGTAGCTCGTCACGTAATCAATGCTACTTTGCTCACGTTAGATCCGTAGTTGTATGTTTGACAATGCAATTGACTTTCGGAGGAGCGATAACACTAACATGACTAGCTGTCTGACGGCCTTACGATTTCAAGTATAGCGATTTATCTTTGAAGATGTAGTCACCTTCACTGACTTACGCCTTTTCAGACCGCTAGCTCAAACGTTGTGTTGTGGCTAGTAGAACTGTCCCTTGCCACCGTAGGTCTTATGATAAAGCCAACAAGGACGTCCCATTAATCATTTTTGCCCTTAAGCGTGTTTGGCTTCTTTACAGTCGGTCAAAGATCGTACTTTTCGGACTTCTGACGCTTTACATCTGTTCGTGACCTACCATCAATACGAGTATTGATCTAATTGTTTTAATAGGCAGTATGACCACTGTGTAATGAATGATTTCCTCGTGGGCCTTTGATCTGTGTTCATCTAATTCTATATACAGAACCGTTATTTCAGTAACTGCTCTGTTCCACAAAGGAGGTATGTTCTAAAAGTTTTTTTTCTGCAGAAGAAAGACAACTTAGTTATTAACAGCGGTATTGCCCCGACCTGGGTAAGCGCTCATTTTGTACGGCTGCATATATCTCGGAACAGCTGATTGTAGTCAGGCCTTTTTTATCAGGCTGTTATACAAATAGCAAGTACTTTTACGATCAACTTCTACGCCAAATTTCATCATGTCCTACTTTCAGTTCCCTCATATTACTCATATGTGGTGTTGCTGCCCATCGTTACCGTAAGTATATTATATGGTCACGAAATGTACTACCTTCAACTTGGAACAGACGACCGTTCTATTACTTCTCACGGTATATAAAACAACACATGCAATGGCTATCGCAGGCTATCAAAAGCCTGCAATGATATCGTTACTCCTTCGAGACGGTGTTTTATATTTTTCGTCGTGAGTATTTTCTTGGTTTGACGTTACTGTTTGCGGTATGTTTGAAAACAATTCGTTCTCATTAGAGTCATAGGTAGAGTAGCTTTTAATTTGAACATTGAACCCGAACTAAACTTTTGGATGCGACAGTGGTCTTGGTCATCAACCTATTGTTATTCAAGTTTGCGAGACCAACTATGGCTAGTGTTGCCTCCGGGTAAGACGACTTGACAATTTGATTTGACCACCGATCCCCTGACTCTGTATTAGATTCTTGGTCGCGTAAGAACAGTTTTCTTTTGAGCGTATTTTTTGAATATTGTTAATGTGTGGGGGTTTTTCCTATGGTCAGTGTCCCTTATGTAGCTGGCTCACGATCATTTTTGAATGTCCGTGAAAAACTTCAACATCCAAACGTCTCGATCGTAGAAACGCTGAGTACCTTTGAGTTAAGGGTTCCCGATGCGGTATTATCTGAAAGGTTCGAGATGGGCGTTTTGGAGAGTAATGACTATCAGTCGGTTCAAATGAGCGTGACCGATGTAGAGCGCGATTCAGCGGCCACGCTAGTGCCATCAGAAAGCGCTCCCTGGGCTTAAGATGAACCTATGTGACATTCTTTCTTTTGGTGCATCATTCGTTTTGCATTCTTCACAAATTAAAGCTTTTACATCAATTTAGCTTCGTCTATATATACAATGAATACACGTGCTGTAAATCTGAATACCCTCTTTCCTTCATTCATCATCATCATTCATGTCATCATCGTCATCCATATTCGGCCCAACCCAAATATTCTCTGGGTCTATCAATTGACCCTGATAGATCGTCCGAATTTCCCTGGCTGGCAGGTCCCAAGATTGTCTGACCTCTTCGAGATCCTCCCGATGATTTATGTCCCAGACTAAAGTGGTCAATGGAACGCCCATTTGCTGTCTTATTCTAATCAAGGAAGGTATTGACATTGCTGGCTCCGGGGAAAATGGAGAAAGAGTTTTTAATTTTGAACAGAGAGGGAAGTTGGAGGAAATCCCATACACCCTGGGTGATCTTGTCAAAGCGGAGAACACAGCATCCTGAAGAATGTCACCGAAAAGTTCCAAGGTCGTTATCTTTGGGAATATGGCATATAACCAGCGTGCTACTTGGGCAGCGGATATGGTCATATGACCAAGGCGGAGAAATCTCACTTGATTAAATTTGAGTGCAAAAAGCGGTATTACATCGTCAAAGTTTTGCTCGGAAAGGAAAGTTCCCAGCGTTAACTTGTAAAAACTTGACCCAAACTCCACGAAGGTCAACCAAGTGCGCAGACGAGCTAGATTATAACCGTTCTGAAATGAAGCGCCGCTTCCTACGAATTCGAAGTGCTCCAAGTTGTGTAAACGAAGGGTAGGATAATGGAGCGCTTCGCCGTTCCAGAGTGGCCCACCATCAAGGAGCGAAAGTTTTCGCAGGCTGTTTCGACAGGCGTATAGAACGTTTAAAAAAACATTAATTGATTGTGCTTCTTCGAATGAGATTAGCTGGATTGTAAGTTCCGTAAGGTTTGGAGAGAAATTAAGGGGAAGTTGCCAATTGACAATTATTCCGTATAAATGAAGATGATTAAGTGAAGGAGGGGCCGATGCAAAGATAGGTGGTGTGGGAAGGGTCTCCAAACGTTCGGCGAGGGGGAAATTCTGATGAAGTTCTAAGGAATTCAACAAAGGAAGTTGTGTTTGGTTCAAATGTTCTATGACGCCAGCCATGGGTTCCCAGTTATCAGTGACACAGTGGAAGGAGCGCCAGCGATGGGCGTGTGGTAGCACGACGGACAGAAATCCATCTAGGTGGACATCCTCAGGCCAATCATGATCCTCCTCGTAATCGAAGTGGGTGTCGCTGATATCGATTTTAATGATCAATGGGGATGCACGAGAAAGTCGAAGAAAGTGACGGGTTAAAAGATATGGTGCTTCCTCAACGTCTCTATAAGAGAGGAAAGACCACAGCCATGAAGCACTATGAGCCAGTTTCCTCCACCTTCTGCATACTTGAGAGAAGAGAAGAGGCATTTGGGATGACTCCCTATTTTCCGGGCTGCAAAAAGTCCCCACACGGAATATGTTGAACATGACATCATCCGGTAAAGAATCGAAAGAAAGCAGTCTGCACACGGACCACTCGTAAAACTTGTTGACCACAGCAAAGTCATGGGGAGTCATATTCGGAAAGAGGTGCCAGAAGTTTTGGATTTGACTGGCGAGCTGTCGGACATGCTTCCGCTCATTTTCAAGGTTAGGAGGCCTGTCAAGCGTTGGTTCCTGACGGCCCCATATCCATGATTTGAAATTGAATTCTTCGTCTTCAGAAGATAGATAGACACGGGGTTTCTCCATTGAGCTCGATTTTTCCTACCAAGGGTGAAGAGTTGCTTTTTAAATGTTCCACTCTAGTGGCATCGGGGAAAGCGGTGTTCACCAACAGGATTCCTAAAGTCGCATCGGTGGACATTCATAAAACAATCCGTCCGTTGCCAACCGTCCACATTCTCTTGATGTCCACGCTATAAAAGAATGGAATGAGGCCAAATTATCAGACAGTGCAGGTCCACGGATTTCCCTTCCCACCCAAGGACAAGGCGAAGCCCCTGAGGCCTGAGGCCATAAATATTGGTATATTTTCGTCCGTATCTGTTGTTAGTGTCCACAAATATACGTCTGCGATTGCGAGCCTCGACGTATCTTTAAGGTTCAGAACCATATCTTCGACACAGAGCGATGTAGAGCGACCAAAGTACCATTGACAGAAGACAATATATGCTGTTTGAGTAATCCAATCAATACCGGGTACTTTAGTAAAGCTAGTATTGATTATCCCGGATCTGATGTCGAACCTGTCATGGGCGCAGCAAGTGTCGAGCGAACAGCTGGTCAGTCCCCTTGCGTCGCTTACGTCAGACTTCGGCGTTTGCCGGGCGAGCTTCAGTCCTACTAGCTGTCCTCAGATGGTCCTCAGTGGCATGGACATCGTCTATCGGTCTTTAAGCTGTCCTTCAAATCTTTTTTTGCGTCTAAGTATTAGGGTAGGATGGCATGTCAAAAAGCCTCAAAAGCTGCGTGGGCATCTCCAAATATCCTCAAGGTCTTCTTCCGATGATCTCAATGCCACAATATTTCAGAGACCTTAGCGTTTGTCCCGTGCTTTACGAATACAGACTAGGCGACGATTTACGCGATCTCAATACAATTGCAATGCTGCTGCTTCCATTTTTACCGACATTCTTTTCTCTCGGTATATGGAGAACATCAGACGTGTGAAAATGGGATGTGCAAAATTAGCAAGACCCTGGCAGCAGAATGTATTTGGACCATCTTCAAGATGACTAGTCACTGTAAGGAGTGAGCACTCTGCAGTTTAAAACTATCCATCAATGTCTATCTTATCAGGTTGCAAGATTTGTTATCTTTACTGTCGTCTTACAGCTATTGTTCAAGGTCCAAAAACGTATATCACATTCGATTGTCTATCTGTTGGTATTTGTTTTTCATTAATATGCTGTATACTAAGGACCATAGTTCCATATTAAATCTCCATTGGCGTAATCTTGGAAAGTGAATGACGTGACATGTCAACAATGCAATCTCAGTTTCGAAGGGTTCATAATGTCCTCCAGTTTCTTCCCACTCGTGACTGAAGAGACAGTTTGGGACTGGACCGATGACCAACCTCAGGGGGGTTGATTCCAATGAAATACTACGCCAGGGACTATATCGAGGTTTACCTGATTGCCAGTTCGGCTATTCGCCTTCATGCTGGAGCTTCACGATGGTTTTTAGTTCTAGACGCTCGCACAGACTGAACGGATTATCGAGCCGGTTGATTAGGCACAAACAACCATGATATGAAAATGGACTCTTAAGCATCGATACCAGCAAAAAGAGAAACTAGCTGTTTCTCGTTCCCAACCTCGCGGTAATGGGTTATGGACAAGAGCGGGGAAGACAAAAGTGTCAGACGAGAAAGGGTTCAAGGTTCTCAAGCTAGTACTCGAGGATAAGAAATAGTAATTGGATCAAAACAAACCAAAACCACATACGCAACTTTCGCAGCGAATCGTTGCAAAGGTTTGATTAGTATTCGAATCTCCGGTTTCGTCGGGTGCGCTGGTGAATGTTATACTCAAAAATTGCTGTTATGGCATTGAAGCTTAATATTGAAGTCCCAGCGATAAACAGTAAACAGTTAATTTCGACTCGGGCCACGAGACTTTAATGAAATCTACGAAACTATTCCAGTTTTCACATGCACAAACTGGGTATTGATGACAGGGATTATCGTCCAATAAACGGAGAGCGGAATTCAATCTTGAAAATGCAGATCTTACAGAAAGAACTTGAAGGATGTGGGAGAGGGACTGCTGGTTGGTTCATCATAGTAGACAAAGTAGGACAGCATTCTCATAACTGTAAACTATTCACGCTATCATTCTGCCATGTGAATATGTCATGAGTTACGACTTGGAGTGTCGATGACTTTACCCATGTCTCAATACATTAAGGTCTCGGTCCTTTTTTTATTCACCATTTCTTCGGCTAGCTTTTCATTATATACACCTAAAAACTGAAAGAAGCGCATTCAAATCTATATCACGAGATAAAATTTTATTGTCCGTACGACGTGCATTGAATTCTTGAAACATGGGTCAAATCGCATGAACCATTCTGACAGATATGTGGTGCTGAATTGGAACGTCATCTGACAGAGTTCGACGGCGAATTATTTCAGGAAAATGATCTGAAGTGGTCCAAAAGATGTTCCCTCCGTACGCGAACAGACTCCATGAGCGGATTACATTCTTCCATTGGAGGCTTAGCTTCTGTCAACGAACAAACTCTAAATTCTCGAGGATGAATATTTCGGCAAGATAATCCTTCCGACGACGTATTTCCCCTTAAAGCGAATGTCACAACTTGAGTACATATTGTTGCCGGTAGAAATAATCACGACATTACTTACGTTGTAATTACAACCTAAGATGGTATTACATCCTGGATTGCAATAGGTTGGTGCCATATCGGAAGTCAACGAACGTTTGCCTAACGTGTTTTGTTAGTGAAACAAGTGCACATGAAGAAAGCTTGCACCCTCCTTCTCTGGAAATACAAATCTGCCGCGTTTGACCTACTTTCAGGAACGATATATAGATCGAAGGTAAGCCTGAGATAGGGAATGCCAGGCTTTCCCAGAAACGTTTGTATGGAACCATGCAGACTGAATACATGTGCACGAGAATAGAGGTATGGTGGTTATATTCAGCGAAGAAATGGGTACTAGCATTAAATTCAAAATGAATGAATTTTGAGGGACAGCTTAAGGCACTAATACCAATAAATTAGTCCAGACCTAATGATCATCTACTTTGGGAATCTTCGTTTGACCCCATTTCGGGGCGGTTTTCCCGACCACCGATGTAGTTCAACGGAATTCTTGAAAAAGAAAAGAATGGGAAGCTCCTGAGAAAATCAAGAACAAAAGATTTGTCTAACAGTTGTCATGAGCGGAGTGGAGACGGAGTTCTTTCAGATAGATTCTGATGCCGATTAAGGTTTTGAAACCCAGAAACAGTAATTCTATTTTGGGCTTTGAGTTAACCTCCATGTCCGTCACACAATTCATCCAAAGGAAACTTGACGCTATTCATACATTATACGAAAACCACAAGATATGGTATACCAATGACACACCACATGATGACATTACTTGCGTTGGATGTATATAAGGCGAAGGTCTTGAGGCAATCCAGGCAAAAGCAATACAAGCTCAACTTACAATTCCAGTGTCATTTATTACTTCTACAACGGTAACGACAGTCTTGCTTCATGTGCTTCGTCGAAGGCAGAAGCTGAACTTCTTTCTAGACTATGACTAGCATCGTCAGACCTCCGGCCGCATCTTTCAGGAGAGCAGGGTGGATTGCTGCTAACAAGAAGACCTTGCTGGACTATATCAGCTCGCTGCTCTCCATATCCAGAAGACGTCGTGATGCAGGAGAGGACCTACTTCCTCCTGTTAGGGTATTCAAAGATTTCATAGAAAAGGATCCCGTTGTCTTCACGGATTTCGTCAGAATGTTCGAAGGAGCAACTGAAACCGTATGACGTTCTTCAACCAATCCTTGCTATTTAACTTCTGAGCATCCTTTCTCTAGCCCACGAATTATCAAGAGCTCATTACGCTATTCAACGAAATATTCCGTCAAGCACCCAGTTTTGGTGCCCTAGGTCCTCCCGTATACATGATCATGGCGCAAAACATGAACACTCAAGGTGGATTCTCCGCGTACACCAAAATGATTGTCAATCATCATTTCAAGAAGATGTTTGATACTTGGGTCCGTTTCCTTAACTCCAAAGAATCTCGTTACGTCCTCAACACTGGTTCCACTGGATGGTTTAGTACCAATGCCATAGACGCCCTCATGGCAGAATACGACGGCCGCACGTTTGCCGAAGTCTTTATCTGCAATCCTGACGAAGAGTACTATGGTTTCACGTCCTTCGAGGATTTCTTCAACCGTCGTTTCAGGTCTCCTGAAATCGATCGACCCACGGGTCCCATTGATGACTTGCGTCTCATCAGTTCCGCCTGTGAATCCACCACATATGCGTACCAGCAAAATGTTCAGCTGATCGACGAATTATTCATTAAGGACGAGAAGTATTCCCTTTTGCATCTGCTCGCCGACGATCCTTACACATCAGAATTCGTCGGCGGAAGTGTCCTTCAAGGATTCCTTAACACCACGGGATACCACCGTTGGCACGCTCCGGTCAATGGTGTGATCAAGAAGATTGTAACTGTTCCAGGAACCTACTTCACTCAAGCACCGAACACGCTTGACTCTGTGATTCCGTCTCCCGAATCTGACGAGCTCCCTCCTTACCTGAAGTCACTCAGGTTCTTCGCTAATACTAATACTCGCATGCTCATCTTCATCGACTCCGACAACACCAACCTTGGTCTCGTCTGCTTCATCGCCATCGGAATGACAGAAATCTCCACTTGTGAGGCCACTGTTTTCGAAGGACAACACGTCGTACGAGGAGATGAGTTGGGCATGTTCCACTTTGGTGGATCTTCTTCTGCCCTTGTTTTCCGTGCTGCCGCAAACGTTGTTGTCGAACCTAGTTGTGCAGAACCCGGTGCCGTGCTCAGAATCAACAGCATCGTTGCTGGTGTAGCTCTTCCCTAAAGGGTCCATTGTGATGGTATTATTGAAGAAGTTGAACAAGCAGTTCTTCATGTAGCTAACTGACGTCTTTATCTTTGTCTTGTTTTCTTGTTGTACCATGTCTCATGTAACTAAATACTCCCTCCGAAACGAAGTTATGCAAATTTGAGTTTGAAATTTCGAATATTTGATTACTGAGCTAGCGGACTTAGACGCTTGTCGGCTGTTTTTTTCTTTCCACAATCAATACGGCTTCGGACACTGTGGTAAACGCTTAACATAATGTTTCTGCTATAATAATAGCATATTGGTGTACAAAGTTAGTGCCCCAAATGTTCAGTGTATTCTCAAACAAATTCTGACTAGTCTCATTTTAATAGGCAACAGCCTGAGTAATACTCATGTTCGCGATCGGAACATTCAAGCTAGTTTGAGCCTTCGAACTTTCCCGTTTTATAAAAAAACTTCGATTAGCTTTGGGCAATCGTCTCTTCGTCTTATGGACGTGGATTTCTAGTAGTAGAGTCCTTGAAAAACGGTGACAATTCGCTCACCTTCCATTACACTCTACTAGCTGCCTTCACATTATATTCTCGTCCGTGCACAATCAACGATCAGGCTTGCAACTTCGGATCACTGTTTGGCTGATTGGCAACTCCCAAAAAAATAAGGTAGGCTGAGTAACATGGCATCGACAATCCGATCCAGCTATAAAAGCATTTATCTCATCAGTAATCTGGGTAATTGTTCCGAATGAGATGGCTCGATTGTACGCTGATATGTTTTCGCGAGACAGTGGATGATAATGCGATTTCTTGAACGGTGAACTTTAACAGTAAATACTAAAACTAGGGTAAGTTGATTCCGTTGAGAAGCTAGATGCCAATATGACTGGTAATCTCAATGGTAATGATCAAAGGTATTTCACAAACGTCATCAAGATTTTCGATTTTAAGATCTGAACAGGAGGCCGCCTTAATAAAGGGTAATTTCCTATGCTCGAATTCCAATACTGCATGAGATCTTATCCTAACAGCGCGGTTGAGATCTGAGATCTGAAGTTGGAACCGGGACCGCTTGATACATGACAGTCTATTTTATGAGCGTCGATAAGACCTATACAATGCTGACCTCGAATATATTTGCAGCCACGCGTTTTTAGTTTTTAGACAAGCGAAGAAAAGAAAATATATACACGTGAAAGAAAGAAGCAAGTGAAGGGGCGATTAAGAATTAGTACTAGGATTTGTGTACATTAAGTGGTTTCAAAAAACTAAAGATACACAGGTTTTTTTGCAACTAACTGTGGGAAAGATTTTTTACCAGTAGTTAGGCTTTCGATCTCGTCGGCTGCAAGCTGAATCGAGGAATATTTAGAGGTTGCGAGCCAACGATTATTAGTCAGAACAACACGAGACGTTGGTGAGAAGTAAGTTGGGCCTAGTAGGATATTAATGGAGGCTACACCGTTCATGTTACATTTTTTGATCTGAAATGAGTCAGTGATTATCGATTATCGATCTTCGTAGTCAATGGCTTTTGAATTTGAGGTCTCATCGATATCCATTTGTTAATCACCATTTCTTCGGCTGTTTTTAATATATATGTCTATGAATGAATTGAGATCTCTCTTGTGGGGTATCACAAAAATGGAATTTTCTTGTACGTGCAATATGCATTGGATCGTTGAGTCATCAGTGAGGCGGTCAGGAAGGTATGGATGGGTGCTGAATTAGAACGTGCTTGTGCGGGGAACTCCTTTGCGACCATTTTAGACTGCGTTCCTGAAAATGCAAAAGCATATGTTGTCAAAACCTGTCAGGTGAGACCCAAGGAAGTATTACATTCAAGGTTTAGCTTCTAATGTCAGCAAGCGAGCTCACCAAAAAAGAATATCATAGTCCGTACATTGCAATAGGATCCTCCCCACCAGACTTATTCTCCATCGATAAATCCTTGCATACTTATTGTTGTTAGTGATGGTAGTGTAATGGCGATATCACTTGGGTCTTAATGGCAACGTAAATTTTAGGTAATACTAGCGAAGCCTTGATTGCATTGTAAGGCTGTCAGTGGATGTCAGCAACCGTTTTCCGAATCTTTGTTCCTAATGAAGGAAGGCACATCATACATGACTGAATCCTGCATCTTTCTTCTCAGAATACGAATCCGCCGTGAATGAACTGTGCTGTTGCCTGAACGAACGAAGAATGTACAGATGGAAGATAAGACTGAACTAAGGTGGTAAAGACATGCAAGACAATTGCATGGCGGCATTAGTGCCGTAGGGAATCAATGCATACTAGCAGTGGTTTGAGGATGATTTGATTGATCATTGTAGGCCACGGTACCAAAGACCCACTGGCAGTGAATGGTGCTGGAGATATTGACTTGACTTCGTTTCTATTTTCGCACTGCCGATGCATTGCTTAGATTGAATTCTTGAGAAAGAAAATGGATTTTTGATAAGGAATCCAGATTGTCTCAGATTAGCAGTTGTTATGAGCGGAGTGGAGACCTTTCTTTCTCAACTGAAATCACATTTGAAACCCCGCTTGAACGGTATGGAACACCACTTGGACTTGGAACTCTGAACCTCGATGTCCGTCACCGACTCACTTAATCCCCTTCTAAAAATTCCCTATTCAAAGCTATGCATGCGATATGACATACCAGTAATGTTCCACATGGTACACTACGTGCATTGGTTGTATATAAGGCGAAGGTCGTAAGCTGGTCAAAAGCAAAGCAAGATCGTCTTTCACATCTAGTAACATTTTCTAACCTGAACGGCGGTAATGCTCATTCTTTTCCATTGATTGCAGAACTAATCGTTGTTCTAGACTATGTCTAACATCGCGAGACCCTCAGCTGAATCTTTCAGAAGAGCAGGATGGATCGCTGCCAACAAGGCGTCCCTGCTCAACTATATCAGCTCATTGCTCACATCGGTCAGCGAACATCGTAATGCAGGAGAAGATTTGATCCCTCCTGTGAAGGAATTCAAAGAGTTCATTGAAAAAGATCCCGTCGTTTTCACGGATTTTGTCAGAATGTTTGAAGGAGCTACTGAGAGCGTATGGCTTTTACAAATTAACCCTTAGCGTGCCAGCTTCTGAACATTTTTTTTCTAGCCTAGGGACTATCAAGAACTCCTTACGCTATTCAACGAGATATTCCGTCAAGCACCCGTTTTCGGCACCCTAGGTCCCCCCGTATATATGATCATGGCGCAAAACATGAATACGCAAGGTGGATTCTCCGCTTACACCAAACAGGTCGTCAACTATCAATTTAAGAAGATGTTTGAGACTTGGGTTCATTTCCTTGACTCTAAAGATTCTCGTTACGTCATCAACGATGGACCCGGTGGATGGGTTAGTAGTAATGCCCTGAAGGAATTAATGAAGGAATACGATGGCCGCCCGTTTGACGAAGTCTTTATCTGCAATCCCGATGACCAGTACTATGGTTTCCTATCCTTCGAGGACTTTTTCAATCGCCGCTACCGGTCTCCTGAAATCGATCGACCCACGGGTCCCATTGATGACTTGCGCCTCATCAGTGCTCCCTGTGAATCCAATACATACGCATATCAGCAAAATGTTCAGCTGATCGATGAACTATTCATTAAGGACGAGAAGTATTCCCTTTTGCATTTGCTCGCCGACGACCCTTACACCCCAGAGTTCGTCGGCGGAAGTGTCCTTCAAAGTTTCCTCAACACCACGGGATACCACCGTTGGCACGCTCCGGTTAACGGTACCATCAAGAAAATCGTAACTGTTCCAGGTACCTACTTCACTCAAGCACCGGACACGCTTGACTCTGTGATTCCGCCTCCCGAATCTGACGAGCTTCCCCCATACCTGAAGTCACTCAGGTTCTTTGCCAATACCAACACGCGCACGCTTATCTACATCGACGCTGACAATACCAACCTTGGTCTTGTTTGCTTCATCGGCATTGGAATGACCGAAATATCCAGCTGTGAAGCCACCGTCTATGAGGGACAACACGTCGTACGAGGAGATGAGTTGGGCATGTTCCACTTTGGTGGATCTTCTGGTGCCCTTGTTTTCCGCGGCGCTGCAAATGTCGTTATTGAACCTAAATTCACAATACCTGGTGCCGTGCTCAAAATCAACGAGATCATTGGTGGTGTTCCTCTTCCCTGAATGGAGCATCGTGCCTGACATTATTGGATTTGAATAAATTGAATGTCACCGACAATCATGTCTCTATGTCTTTTGTATTGTCTTTTGATTGTACCAATTTTCATGCATGTAACGAATTACTTTCCGGAAATAAACTTTTGAATGTCAACAATGTTAGCGCGCTCAATCTAGTGGCGACATAAGTATCGGAGACGTTCAACCACCGCCATGCGTCACGCGTTACATGGTGGACATTCGCGTCGGAGTCGTGGCAAAGTCCACCATCATACTGCTTTGGATGAGTAACTCTATTACTTCGGAGAATCACCCAAGCCTGCGTATCGTCGTGTAACAGGGTTACATGTACCATATGTCCTTCTTTCTAACCTACCAAAAGGGGTCTGAATTGTCATTGAGATGGTACTGCGTAGTGTGTAAGAAGTGAACGCTGTGTACTGTATATAAGTGCTGCTCGTTAATTCTAACAAACCGCGTTTAGATGAACCCCTACATATGCGAGAACAGTTGCAATGACAAGATGATGATTACACACGCTCACGTCATGATCGTTTCACCAATAGTTTCCTTGACATGAGCTCTCCACCTCTACATTTTTTCCGACAGATAATGGGTATATTCACGCAACTCGGTGTTTTCGAGACTGCGATAGCCTGTCAAAGGGGATGATCCAAGAAAAATCCGGTAGAGATGAACACTGCCAAAGTGTCAGGATCCCGCATGGTCTGACAAGAATGGTGCTTATAAGAAGTCTATATAAACCATTGACGGAATTGTTCTATCTGAGTCATTTTTTTAATCAGTGCCCGTTGTCAGCTCTCTAGACCATGTTGGCGACTTCAGGAGCTAACCCTTTCGAAAGGGTCCCGGACGAGACAGCTATGTCAGAATACATACGAAGATTGATTGTCCAAGCACACCAACGTTACAACCAAGAGGAGACTCTGCTTCCCGAGGTCCAAGCCTTTAAGGAATTCATTGAGCAAAGCCCCACTGTCTTCACGGAGTTTGTTAATATGTTTGAAGGGGCGACTGAACCGGTGTGTTTTTTCTTCTTTTGAAAGCAGACTTCCCTCATTCCTGAATATCCTCCTCCTTTTTTGAGCCTCGCAATTATGTCGAACTTGTTTGGATGTTCGACGAAGTATTCCGCGAGGCACCGACTTTCGGTACTCTCAATACTCCTGTTTACAAAGTTATCGCACGAAGTGCAAACACACGCAGCGGATTCTGCACCTACACAAGAGAAAACGTCAACCGGCACTTAAAGCGAATGTTTGACGTTTGGGCTTCACACCTCACTTCGCCAGATTCCTGTAATGTGCTCACTGCCGAATCCTCGGGATGGTTTAGTACGGCCGCGTTGGGTGCTCTAATGGCGGAATATGACGACCGCACATTCGAGCAAGTGTTTGTCTGTAATCCCGATGAATCTTTTTATGGTTTCAGTTGCTTCGAGGATTTCTTCACTCGCCGATACAGGTCACCCGAAATTGATCGTCCCACAGGTCCACTAGATGATTCGAGTCTCATCGGTTCCCCTTGCGAAACGAACACATATGCATATCAGACAAACATACAACTAATTGACGAATTATTCATCAAAGACCAGAAATATTCACTTATACATCTATTAGGAAATGACTCCAACACTAAAGAATTCATAGGCGGAAGCATCCTTCAAGGGCTTCTTCGCATCACAGGATATCATCGCTGGCACTCTCCGGTCAATGGACTAATAAGGAAAATTGTTAATGTCCCAGGAGCGTATTTTGCTCAAGCACCCAGCACCCTAAACACTCCACTTCCTCCCCCTGATTCCGACGAGCTCTTTCCCTACTTCAAATCACTCACGTACATTGCTAACACCGCCACTCGCCAGCTTTTCTTCATAGAAGCTGACAATGCTGAAATAGGCCTCATCTGTTTCATTGCTATTGGGATGTGCGAAGTCTCAAGCTGTCAAGCTACCGTTCATGAAGGACAGCACGTCGTGCGAGGGGAGGAGCTGGGCATGTTCCACTTTGGTGGATCTTCTTCTGCCCTTGTTTTTCGTGCTTCTGCGAATGTCGTTGTCGAACCCAGATACACTGTTCCCGGTGCCGTCGTTAGAATCAACAGTGTCATCGCCGGTGTGCCACACCTTGCAGAAGGGGACTCGGAGCGGCAACGTTGAATCTAACTAAAGCCAGTGTGGTAGCTTTTCGCAACATTGTCAGACTTTATCCTTGTATTTTTATTGGTACTTGCAAGACCCGTATATGTGTGATCAGTTCCTTCTTTGGGTTGTTCATACATATATAAATATTGTGTGAACGACATCGCATTTCGAGGACCAAGAGAAGCTGTAACCTTTTATCTATCAACGCGGCTATCATGAAGAATCGTTATACATAAATATTGGAGCCTGACCCTCTAGACCCGTTCTGCAGAGCCAACATTGTTAAGTCACTGACTTGCTATTATGCCATACGGTCTAGATCTGGTACCTTGTTCTGGCAGACAGTTTTTTTTTTTCAAATGCAAGGATATTTTCAGTACATCCCTGTATGGACGCTATGTTTCTCTAATTGTCACGAAAATCTTTGATTGTTTGTAATTAGATCAAGGTATTTACATTGCGTTTTGTGGGTTTCTATTGGGTTTTTAAGGTTTGAATTGAAATAGAAACCCAAAAAACACAATGTAAGCGCATTGATTTAATTATAAACCATCAAAAAAAATTTTGATACTGATAATACAGGCGTTATGAGATATGCGTAGGACGCTTCATGAGAACACAGAACGGTCCAACAAATAATCGGCGGTAGATACCAGTGAAAGTGGCAAAAGAGGCGGTATATAGTGTCCTGGGGGCACTAGGCACTACTATAAAAGCCAAGGACGGTCAAGTATTATTCGCACATTTAGGTATGATTATTGCCTTACCGTGTTCATTTTTTTAGGGATAGCCTGAAGTGATAATAGCAACTTGTGAGAAGTATTGAGGCCGTGATGTGTTTCCCAATGTAATTTTTCTTGAACATTCAGTGGCGGCTGCAAACAAGCGTTCATATATGTTATATATGTTATATATTAATATGCATAGGTTCCATGCAAAAGTAATCAATATCACGGATATTAACAACCAGTAACCACTCTGAACATAGAATGGTCATCCATCTATGAAACTGAAAGGGAAACCGGAACTATGAATTCATTCAAGCTCTAAGTCTAATTTGTGAGCGAGTATGTTTGGATCGATTCATAGTTTGTTGGGGAGTTTCCCATTGTCTGACATTGCCGTAGTACAGGTATATTACTTAAAATGCAAACGTGGCTTCATTTTAGCTATTCATCTGTCCTGTACCTTGAGTCGTGTGAGCAGGTGCTAACTTGAATACTTTACTATGTAATAGGTGGCATATAATCAATATAATCTCAAAATATATGGTATATAATATGATTAAGAGTATAGTATAGTGTATACACGTGTAGTAGTAATTTGTCGCAAAATTTTTTGATGGCTTATAAACGAAATAAGGCGCTAGCTCAGCTTTTTATGGGTTTATGTTGTGTTAACTTGGCATGAAATAGTTCACTCATCAGGAAACATGTGATTTGCCCCATAGACGGCGGTCACAGACCGCGATCTTGATAGTTCTCATAGCACCGGCATGAGAAGCCCGAAGTCTATGAGTTCTATCCCGAGTTATGTAGTTGACCGGCATTGCCATAGCGCTTTTATAAACTAACTTAATATCTTGGTAGGAATACAAAGAACAGGGTGTTTCAAAAAGTGTATGGAAAATTATTTGGATTGATCTACGTTATTTACAGGGAACTACTGTATACTATACACAATGTCAAGTACTACTTTCCTAGTGTGCTGGTACAAACTCGGGTACACAATAACCACGCGCATAGTGTCTTTCAAGTTGGTGTAGCCGCGGGTGTGACGTGTGGTGCATGTGATGCGTGACATGCACCCTCGAGAGTATGGGTGTCTGTGTACAGGAGACGCGAAACATAAAGTTCAGTCACGTGATGAACCTGTGACTCGTCGAAGTTGTTTCTCTACCACCATGACGGGGATGGCCGACGCGCGGCGAATTCCTAAGCTCGTCTCTCACGCGTATTTGCCCCGCCCGCCACTCCTCCGTATAATTTAGCAAAATATATTCACAGAAAATCTACATAATTTATAAGTATAACCATAGCGTGCACTTCTAAATTTCATCCTCGTCGTCCCCTTCTACACTAAACGTGCCCATGCGCTCAAACTTCCTCGGCTCGGCTAGTTGCACAATGTCGCGAATATAAAAAAAAAGCTGTTTTCTGCAACCGGCTTGAAATTTCTCGAAAGAAGTTTTTCTCTCTTGGCTAGGTTTCCAGTTCTCGTACCGTATCGAAAAAGTTACAAGAACAGGGGTCCCAGCAGCCACGTCTGACGATAAGTCCGGCAACGTGTGTAGAGCAGAAAGACGGAACGGAGCAGAACCATCTTTCGGGTTAACTAAACATGTTGAGAACGAATCAACATTTTGTATACCATGAGGAAGGAAAAATTACAGGGGGCCGACGCTCTGACGGGTCCACCTTCTTTTACTTTAGAATCTGTATCCTTACACGTTAACCCAGATTTTCAATCGGAACGTAGGCGAACGCACCTTTACCGGCACTCCTCATGTGGATACCGTTAGAAAACGTTTTGACGAAAACTTCCTCAGCTTTACAGGTAGACATGATGTTGGCCATTATCCTTGGCCAGGTGAAGTCCCAAGGTTTAATGGTTATAGCGTGGATTCCAAAGCGTGGATTGTCGCCAACGACCTCGCAAGATGTAGCGATGCCAGTCATAAAAAAAAACGTCGCTTCGGTTTCGGCTCTCGTGAGGTTAAAAAACCCGTTCGTCATCGTAAGGTCCTTCTGGTTCACGGAGAACAGGTTGGGAACCGCGTTCGTACCATCGGACAGAGACCTTCCTATGAAACGTCTAAGTGGTTGTAAGTCAAAACGAGCGGCAGACATCATGGTTTTGAAGATATACTTCAAGACATCCTTCGGGAATTGATGGTCAGATAAGTCGTCGCATTCCACGTCGGAGATGAGGTCGTTCCACGTCGCGGTGAAGCACCTTCCCACCCTATGCAAATAATAATAATATCGTGAATGAATGAAGGTAGTCTCGCGATCGCCACATGAAAGACAAGTACTTAGTGTGTATCGGGTAGGAGTTGATTGCTTTCATAACGGCGGCTTTCCAGGTTTTGGTATTGGACAAATCCAATCTAAATTCATGACGTATTCTCTATGTCAGAGCGGTTCGTACCCAAAGACGTGTAAGAGAGCTAACGAGAGTTTCTGGCCGAGCAAGGTGGCCGTAATATCGTCATTCGATGGGGAATGTTCAGAGAGCACAGTTGAATCAGTCTCCACTTGATCCTGAGGTACAGCATCGTTTTCGTTCTTGAGGGAAGAAATGTCAGACGTGTTTAAGTGAATCCTCAACGACGTACAGTTTCTATTCTTTAGCATGTGATAATGACAAGTGTTATTTGTGGTAGAAAACCAGAACAGTGATATAGCGAAGAACGCACCTTCTTTTTTTAGAGGGGCCCGGGTTAGTGTCGCCAACTAAATCGCTTTCTTGGGCCTTGGGGCCTTTTCCCTTCTTGCGATCTGTAGACATAGAGGTTACAATAGGAAGGATCAAAAGCCGGTCGATCCCCCATCGCAAAGCAAAGGTACTTAAATAAACCGATTCAATTCTATAAGAGCTACTGTACAATCACTAATTTATTTACACGCGGTGACGTCAGAATCTGACGTGTCTAATTTCTTACGCAAAGGTAAAAAGATCTAGTAAGTCTTTCAAGCTATCCCTGAAGTATTTAAACGAGAAAGTAAGAATGATGTAATTTTTGTTAGAAGGATACACGGTATACGCACGTATATGTTTGCAGAGATTCCGCTTGGGCTTGGACCGTATGGAGGATAGGAATCGAAATTGTATAGTATTGAGCCCGATAACGAGGTTTGCACAGTCCATAACGTATTTTAAACCCGTCCGAGATTCCATAGACGTGATTCGAATTGTAAACGAGTTGCCAAGAGTTGAGGAAGATGATAGACGGCGGTTTTGTGTATGTAGCACAAAGGTGCGGAAATCCTCTATCTCCAAAGACGTCTTGGGGACTCGGTTCCAATACGTGGCAATTGAGCGGTAACGGTAAACAAGGAGTGTTCGTTAGCGGATCCACGTCTCGAATACGGACAATCAGACAATGTTTGTCTCCGACCCGTCTGTTTTCGGCTTTCAATTCGTCCTCCATCTGATAAGTGGGAACGGCAAAACAAGTTGTAAAACCTCTCGCGCTATATTTGTCTAACGGGGAACTCTGTTTACGAAAAACAAACGTTTTCCGCTTTTGGAGAGTATTGATAGGGTAAAGGCAGACCGCGAATTGCCATGTGACAAAGTTCATTACCGCAGCTATAAAGACAAAGATAGTTTCACAGTCAAGGCGTACAACGTCATTTTACTTACTGGAATGAAAACTCAAAATAGTCGAAACCGGACAGTGTTTTGTGACAACCAGTTGAATAAACTTAACCTCGTCTCGTAGTTCGCGCCTCATTGTAACAACGAAGTCTACCTCCGAGCCATCCCAATAGGGATCAAAAATCACCGACTGGACAGGCTGGTACCCGAGTAGGGTGAGGTAAAATTTGATCTTCTCTACGGTCTTCGGCCAACAGTATATATCCATGTCCGATTGGGGCCAACCAACATGCAAGAAGAATTGCAGGCTTTGGGAACCGCTGATAAAGAAATCCGTCTTACGTTGTAGTTGTACGAAAGAGTACATCTCGTTATCGTTGTTAAAAAAACGTGATAAGATTTCAACCCATCTAAGTCGTTCGTCGAGAGCCCCTAAAGTTTCCGGCCGAGTGGACGGAGATATTCGATGCAGCTTTACGAGGTCGGGCAATGTCAAAGAGTTTAAAAATGAAGACAAAGTAGGCTTGTCTGTATGAAGATGTAGTAAATTGATGTCGGAGAAGTTCATGGTTAGAGAGAAGTTGGGAGGAGCTAAACCTGGACAAAAGTTCCAAAGACGAGTCAGAGAAAGTAAGAAACGACGTCATAGGCCGAAAGTCGTAGTGATACAAACATTTATGCGGGTGAAAAGGATTTAACATTCAAAGGTAAGCGGTTTCAGCAAGCCCCGTGTTCACCGTTGACCGCAGAAACGGCATCATAATACCATTTTAGGCTCTCCCTGGACCTCGCGACTGTTTGGGTGTGAAGGTCGTTGAGACGTCTAATCTCGTTCCTGGTTTCTTCAGGAGAATGGCGCGAAATTTTGTTAAACTCGAAGTTTCTGAGGATGGTTAAACCGCTTACACTTCGAAGGCGGGAGAGCATGACGTATGCAGCTGCGGTGGATCGGCAGCTTTGTAAGTCGATACAAGCCGATGTTAGAGATCGACTTTGGGAATTATGAGCAGTAAATGCGAAAGCGGGTATAATTGGTAATTGCCATCTAGTTACGGAGTAAAATTTTTTTTTTCCGGGTAAAGCGAAATCGAATTTAGCTTTAACAGGAACAATAGTGAGCCGATGAGGGTGTTCGGGTGGTCCATTGTTGTATTGATCAATTTCGACGACGGCAGAGATAGCGTAACGCAATTCGTTTTTTATGACATATTTAAACGAAACTAATTTGCCACTACCACCGTTAGATAAACCTAAATGCGTAGCAAGATTTTGAGTTAAAAAAATAGGCATTTGGGGTACTAAGGGAAGTTTACCCGAAAGGTCCTTTGATTTTTTTACAGACATTTTCCAAGCTGCTTCAGCAGCAAAATTCGAAAGAGTCGTCTTACCTCTGTTTACAGTGTCCGTCGAATGATACTCGTGGTATTCCTCTCTTAAATAAAGCGCGAACGCTTTCGAACATTGAACATTGTGTGCGTCCCTGACGGCATTAGTGTACGTGATTAGAGGTGAAGCAGCCGAGGGATTTGATGCCCACAACGATATCCCTACTGAGTCTGCATTCTCCCAGTCAGATCTATTTTCAAGTACAAACTGTTGCAGATATTCGTAGTCGTCTGTATTGCACACGCCGAATCGGAGTCTATTCAATAAATCTTGGAAGCGTTTGTCAGATTGACGCATTATTTTGGATAGTACGACACAGTTTTGAATTTCATGCCATATGACAACACCGCTTAGACTACTTAAAGCGTTTTCGTTAAGAGCATTTAGGTTGTTGTTCGCGTTTTGAACTAAGTTTCGGTCGAACAAGGGCATTTGTTTGGGCGGAGGTAGTTGGGCGGGATCACCTGCAAATATCATATTTAAGTTCCCATATGAGTTTCCGGCGTGGTTCTCGTTGGCAAGTGTCAGATATTGGGACAGAAGAGCATTGTCTCGTGCACTCATGAAATAGATTTCGTCTATTATCTGTATCCTGGTATTAGCGTATCTTTTCTCTATCTCGTCACGTCCCCGTTGACCCTTAGAGTCATTAGATAGCATGACGCGGGAGGAAATTCTCAAGTTAATTTCTGAGTGTACTGTGGTGCCTCCGATGTTATTTGCAGCCAATCCGGTAGGAGCTGTCACTTTTAAGTGCTGTTCGTGTCCAATGACGTGCAAAAAGCAACGGAGAGCTTGAAATATTTGCGATTTGCCTGTCCCACCTGGTCCGGATATAATCAAGCGTACGGGATAATCAGTGGGCGGGTCGTTGACGACACAATGTTGTAAACCGTACGGGTCAGCGAACAATAAAAATGCCAAAGCTTGTTCTTCGTTTAGAGTGTAACGATGAATGATTTCGATACATAGCTTTCGATGCGGGTAAAGAGAATCGTAGACCCGAGACGGGAGAATGTTAGCTTCCTTATCCATGAATTGTTGAAAAGGCTCTTCGCCTGTGCGCACTCTA
The DNA here is from genome assembly GCA_027605045.1 of Phallus indusiatus. NCBI lineage: Eukaryota > Fungi > Basidiomycota > Agaricomycetes > Phallales > Phallaceae > Phallus > Phallus indusiatus. Next base: position 1,066,931 of record JAQFWX010000016.1, on the reverse strand, counting down.
GGATGAATTGAGTTCCAAAAGTTTTGATTGACTGCAAAGTCATTCTTTGGTTGTATATCGGTCTTAATCGTGGCCTCAAAAATGCGACGGGCTGTGACAATGTCGGCATCAGTACCTTCTTCACACGACCCCACACAGATCGATGGATCAAGTGTGTCTGGTTCAACATTGTAGAACCCACCATCCGATGCGCACCTAATAGCATCTGTCGTATTAGCGTTATCAGCTTTGGTTAGAACATTCTCTAAATCGACATCTGAATCCAACGAATCCGAGTTCATGGCAGTTAACCAATCTAAGTCATTATCGACATCCTCGCTTGACCCGTATTCGCCATTACTATAGGTAGCTGCGGGTAGTAATCTCCGGCGTTTCGTGGAAAAGTCATGTGCGGCATCTTTGCAAGAAAATATAGCCTGAAAATTCTTCATAATGGTTGCGTGATCGTAATTTATGGATGCCATTAAGTCCTTGAACGCTGAATCCCACGAGGTATCTACCGGTTTAAGGTGAGATGGAGAGGGGTCCCAGGGCTTAAATAAGGTTAAGACGATGACTTGAAATTTCTCTTTGTCTTCCTCGTCTTTGTCACATCGCGGAATTTGAATACCTGCGAGAATAGGAGTTATTTCTACTTTACGTGGACGTAATATCTTTACCGATTTCTTGGGATGTCCATCAGCAAATAAAAAAAAACGATCTGGCATATGTTCTTCATCACGGGCATCGCTATCATTAGTATTCTGCTTCAAAATGACGCGTCGTCCGGGTTGGTATTTACACCAAAAATCCCATAAACATAGATTAGATAGTGCAGGCGGTCGATATAAATAATCAGTTACAAGGTCAGGCAAACGCCCGTCATTGTGAAACGGCGAATTGAGAGTAGCATTATTCACTAATACATACTCCTCTTCTTCGTCGTCGAGTCGAGTGGAGAAATGATCCCGAGACACATATCTTAATAAAGAAGACCACCAAAATGTATGAAAACGGTGGTTTGAATATCTATTAGGAATCCCTTGTAAAAAAGATGTAACTTGTTGACCAGATAGCTCTCGTTTACCAACCAGTCCGTTAGAGATCTTTACTATTAGGAGACGTGCAGTCTCCTCATCCGAAGTCCGCTCTCGATCATCCGTCTTTTCGTTTTTATAAATCGCTGTCAAAGCGGCAAACAAACAAGAAAAAACAACAGAAGAATCCAAAGATACTTTTGCTATGTAGTTAGTGACATATTCAGCCATTGCGTAAGCGGCGGTTCCCGAGCCAATATATTTGCAGTCCATATTACATCTTAAACAATAAACTATGATATCGTTGTAATTGTTGATGCGACCGTCTTTACACACTAAGTGAATGTGTCCGTCTTCGTCTACGTATGTAAACGGTACAGTCTCGCGCGGTAAACCAAAGCGACAATCTGCATCATTAAACCGAGAGTTGGACTTAGCGGAGGATAAGTGTTTGAAACATGTAAAAGAGTGTTCGTGTATTTGACCGGTTACATGTAACAAATTTCTCAAATCCTGGCGGAAGTGGCGAATAAAGTCATCGGAATTTGGGAAGTTCTGAGAAGTTTCGGGACGGCTCATAAGAGGCACTTTTTTATTCACCCGCGCGTCGTCATAATTCGTATCATCAGGTAGGTCTTGCTTGATGATAGTCTCCAACCAGCGGAAGAAATGTTCACGCCATACGTCGTTGCTTTTCAGTTTATCCCGAACCTCGTGCGGGTCTAAGCCGGTCTTTAGCCACACAAAGAAATGACAATGAAGAGATCCCCTTCCCTGAGCCTCGACGACTCCGTAGTAAGAGTCAACGGGACCGAAAATACCTAGTTTATTGTGGCGTTCATATCCAAGTAATATATTGACAAAGGCGTTAATGACTGTATCAAATGCTCTAGCAGTAGCTGCGGGATTTTCATATGTAGAACGCAGACGTTCTTGTTCTTCTTTTCCATTGGAAAGATCATGAAAGATCTTATTCAAATCAATGTCGCGACCCGTAAAAACTTGGGTAATAGGGTTCATGGTATCAGCCGGGTTGATTGTCACGAAAAGATGAGGAAGACCTTTTACTCTCATAATCGAACGTATTTCCGATTTCATTTTTCTCACCTCACCAATAGAACCTGATATATCTTCAGTCATGTAATTCACATAATTGAGCAATTTAGCGACGGACTTTTCGGATTCGGTCTCATCCAATTTTTTTTTCGACATTAGTTTCTCTCTAACAGACTCCAAATCGTCGATATCAATACGTTGTATGGTCCGCATTACATCTTTGAACCACGTTCTTTTAACCATGAGTCTAGATTCGAAAGAAGAAGTGCGTCGCTGCAAAATATTCATCATTACAAAGGGGAAAGTAACGTGAGTCTGAAAACGCGTGTCAGCTAAGGTTAGCAAATGTTTCACATGACGCTTCAAGTCCACAGTCCTGAATCCTTTAGATTTCATACACCTAACTTCATCATCAAAAGAGCCAACGCCGTAAGGAAAAAGAGATGGCCACAGCAAAGCGTATAATGTATTGTTCTTGAATGACGGCAGAGGCTCCGACGAGGAAGTAGGGTATTTAACGAAAGACTGTTTCTTCGCCATCAAAAGTTTCAGCATTTCCAATTTTCGCAATCTCAACGATTTCTCTTGATTATCTGAGTCCAAAAACCCGCAGCTTTGTATCGTTGTCTGGTTTACCATCGAAGGTCCCGCGGAGTCGTCGTTGCAGCTGTCATTAACGTACCCGGTACCTTCTGAGTCATTGTTAACAATACTCTGCACGGGATAGTCTTTTAAAAAGCCGTCGTCAGAGTATTGGCTCAAGTTATCGCCCGAAATAACAATATCTTTATAAAGCCGGTTATTTGATTTAAGCCATTTGAGGGCATCACTAATTTTATTCTTTCGTACCAGGAGAGGAGATTTCCGCAACATGTCTTCGGTCACTTTAGTGTCTTTATTATTAACGAAAATGACCGCGATCTCATCATATAATGCGTTGACGGGAGGAGGAAGCACCGACATCAGGTGCTTGGGCTCTTGTGGAAAGACGCATACGTTTCCTCGGGAAGCATATTGACTATATTTTCCGGACGACAATTTCACTGTGCAACGCGTGCTGCGAACACGAGCGATGCACATTTCTTCCAAGAACGTCAATCCTTCGAGCTCAGAGGGTACAGGGCCGACCCAGCAACCGTTAGCATAAGAGTATAACGGTAGCCGAATGAATTTCTTGCGTCGCACGCATTCCATACAACCGCGACACACCCAAAAATTATCGGATGTTTTTCTGTACGGTTCTATCTCAGAAATTCCATATCGTTCTCTAAGATAACAGACCTTTTCCTCAAGCAGGGTCGTATCTAACGTATCGGATGCAAACTCTTTCATAGAGAGTCTAGCCGATTGAGTTCCACAAAAAGAACACTCAACGAAAGACAAGCATTCGTCGCTAGTCCTTTGTATAAACGTATTTATGATGTTTTCTCTTTCATCGGCATCTATAATCACAGGCCATTCAGTATCGTCGGGTTCACCTCGTATTCGTTTGCCCAACATAGAGGGCGGTGGCTTCGAAGACTGAACACAGCTTGGAACACAGCGATGCGATTTTAACGCGTCGTAAATGTCAGTTTTCTTTCGTAAAGAGCTACTGAGCCCGTGCTCACGACGTAATCTATTCAGTTCTGTTCGATTCAGATGCGATTTCAATTGATTTTGCAAATTATCATTCAACGCGCCACAAAGTGACCGTTCGTGCTCATCAAGATTTATATTTTGCTCATGAGGAGTAAACGCCCCATCAAAAACGGGTCTCAATTGTGTACTGCGATCGTAACACAAAGGGACCGTCGGAGTGTGTAAATCCACCTGCGAAAGTGGCAGGGTGGCATGAGCCTGACTCGTCGACGCAAACGAACTGTTGCAAGACGAGGGCACGCCGGAGTCCACATGAGGCCATTGAGTAGACGAGGCGGATGGAGTGGGTATGAACCTATTTTGATAGCCTCGGAACCAGGCTATGATTACGTCACCTCCCCTTTCAGGAAATCGAAATGGGGAGGTTCCTCTAATCATAGCCTGGTCCGGACCGCTTTGGCACCACAGGCTCCCTCCCTGAACGGGGTCTTTTGTATGACTAATGCACATGAGTAATCAGTATATGTAGATTCGTCCACTTCAATGTCAATATAAATGGCCTTATCTGGATTGGGAGGTACAGTAAACTCACATTAGCAACAAAGCTATGTGAACTTACCAAAAAAAAGCTTGAGTGTTTGAAGGAAAGCCGCTCTCAGAACATAGATAGTTTTGTCTTACTAAGCACTCATGAAGCGCCGTTATGGAATGCATCTTTCGACATTCCTGTCACTTTACTCTTACTTTTTGGTACTTATATTGCATTAATCTGATGAAGCATTCCATCTTAATTACAATATACCAGAAAAAGTTAGGAAAGTGATGTGTATTTGGGCTCACTACTGATTATTCATGTGCATTAGTCATACAAAAGACCCCGTTCAGGGAGGGAGCCTGTGGTGCCAAAGCGGTCCGGACCAGGCTATGATTAGAGGAACCTCCCCATTTCGATTTCCTGAAAGGGGAGGTGACGTAATCATAGCCTGGTTCCGAGGCTACTATTTTGATGGAATCCGTTAGTCGTCAGGATGTTGGATGTGATAGGTAAGAAATTGAAGCGAACTCAAAAGATTGGGTACTCCCGTGAAAGTATCGAAAGGGGGAATATAAATCTTCAAACGACATAAATTATGCTGCGACGCAAACTTCGGATAATAATGTGAAATGGGTGGGGAGATAATTTAGGATGTCGTATCCCAGCAGTTAGTGACCGGGGAACAAATGGGATGTCGTATCTCAGCAGAGTTGGCGGTCGAGTCTTATGGGACAGTAGCAAGTTCGCACGCCACCAAACATCTGTTTCACAACGCGAGACATTCGGAGTTTATCAATGTAACATGTGTCACATCATGTTCATGTCCGAGGAGAACGCCTCCAACTCAGGTCAAAGCACCAGGAGATAAAAATAAAAAAGGATGTTTCATTAAAAAGAAGTTACACAGTTAGGATACATTAGTGAACACAAAGTTATAGAAGACGAGAATCGAGAAGAACTAAAAGTATTAAAATAGATTCTATAGTATAAGGATTCGGAAAAACGAGAGACATGAAAGCAAATAAGTGGCGAAAAAAACACCTTAAGAGGAAGTATTAGGGGAAGGAAAGTTTCTTCAATTTCTTAATTTCGTTGTCAAGCTCCGACCCGGTCCTTTTCAATTTTTTGGGAAGGTCCTATCAATGAGGATGAACCTGCTAACAGACGGGGCAGAAAAAGAGGGACATACGAAGACACAACCGTCGTCCAAAATAGTAACTTGTCGGAAAGACGGAACAAGCTTCATCTTATGGTTACGCGTCGGGACGAGTAGAAAAACGACGTCGAGTTCTACAAGCAGACCGGCGCGGATACGGACAGGTGAGGAATGCTGAATCGACGAAGCCGTAATGCTGATAAATCACAATTAGGTAGAGAGAACATACAAACGAAGAATGAATTACCCATGAACATAATCACCGCTCTTAACCTGGGTCAGGTACTCTACCAAATTATCTCGAGAAAAAATAAATCCGGAAAATCGACTAAGCTTGTCAGACAGAACGCCCCTAGGGTCCATTTTGCGAGGCAAATCTGTCTCGAGTTCGATAGATTGGGCATTTTTTGGAGTGAAATAACGTGTTTTGAACTCTAAGGCAGGCAAAGACGCGACAGAACAGCTATCCATACGCAGAACGACGTCTTCTGCGAACAGGCACTGAAAATAGTCTTGGACAGCCGAAACCGCATCGACAGCAGATTGAAAGCCAGTCGCTTGATGACCCGTCAAAAGAATGTGTTGGGACGCAATTGCTGGTTCAAATCGATCCCTGTGCACAACCATCAAACCACATCTAAACGAAAAACTTGTGGAACATACCTAGGGCCGACGCTGCAGGGCGTGGAATATCCGGCAACGAAGCCTTGAACTTTGAAATGAGCTTCTTTACCTGTGGCTAGCCAACGGAGGCGAAAGTTTCCAAGCGAATCCTCGTAACCTTCGGCAACGGAACGAATGGCGTCCAAGTCTGTGAAGTTAGCCAGCTGAACGTCCCGGTCCTCATTACTGGCCACGAAATCAAATACACAATTCAACAGAAGTTCTTCGAAGACCGAGTCGATTAGAGCGCCAGTGACGGAACAAAAAGGCGAGGCTTACGATTTCTATCCGTAGATACCTGAGTGGCTAATTCCAAAGACATAATGTGTGTAGAGATAAAGAATTAGAATGAGAAGACGAGTAGTTTTGGAGAATTTACCGCATCTTATATACGTTTTCTTTGAAACACCTCTGACGCGCGATGGTAAGATCGAATACGAACTTATTCAACCTCACTAAAGACAATGGGTCCGAAATCGTAAGGTTTTGTACACAGACCCAGCGTGTCATGCGATCTCGCAAGAGCGGGAACATACACGTCGAGGACACTCGAAACGCGCGGCAGCACTAATTGACGATAGACCGAAACAGCCCAACGATGTCGGAAGGTCCGTGAGGCGGAAAAAAAAAAGAGAGAAGAACACAGGCAACTCCGCCCGCAGCCCTCGGAGGTAAGCAGCGTCTTGCTATAAGACAAGCCCTAACCATGAGTCTGGTCGGCATGACGAGCGGACAGAAAGAGCGAGACTGAAAATATTTCACGATGTTGGAAGGTCCGTGAGGTGGAAGGAAAAAAAAAGTACTCAGGCAACTCCGTCCGCAGCGCTCGGAGGTAAGCTGCATCTTGCACAAGTCAAGAGTCTGGTCGGGATGATGAGCGGACAGAAACAGGGAGGGCGTGGAAAAAAGCACGTGTACAAATGCGCAGCACAGTGAAAACAGTCACGTGAAACATTGCCTAAACGGTCTACACATTTTTGACATCGAGAAACCTAAGCTACTCGCTTAGGAAACAAACGTGTCCACTCCACCATAGTGTTTCTACTGTCTACGCTAAAGTAGCTGCCGAGTCATTGAATAAGATGCTATGGGAGGTCTGCAGTCTTTTTTATTACTCTTATGTGACCATCGTTAGCTGACCATTAGATGCTTTTGTAATAGTTGGTCTAGATGAGTAAAGGTGAGCATTTGGGTCATTTTTTTTCTTTGACGCTAAATTTCCATTGCAGGCTATTGATTCCTACACTCTCATGAAGGATAATTGCTACACTAGTAGGTATTTTTTTCCTCAGGAGATTACTGCTACTCGATTTGTTTTTATCATAAGTTAGTTTGAAACTTTTCGTCTCAATGGATCGTTGCTGATTTTTCCCTTCCTTCTCTTTGATATTCATGTATACCTGGCACACTGCAGGTCTAAGTAGAATAATCGTGTATTCAGAACTACACAGAACTGCTATAATAATAATAAAATATCTTTTTTTTCATAAATATAAAGAAATTTAAGGAAATGTCGGGAAATATAGTAGTATAATTATGGTATATCGAGTATCTATGCCCGACTATGAAAGTCTATGGAGCGTCTACAGGGCGCTGAGCCAGTGCTAGGAGAGCTATGTGACAGTCACGCGGTCTATGTGGCACAATATAATCGGGGGGAGGACTATGGGTCTAGGAGTTCTATCTTACCTATATAATTCACCATATTTTTCTTCAATCTTCCTGATGCTGATTGATAATGAAAGATCCGCATGCGACTTCACGAAATCGACCGATTAATTGAACCCACGTTGTTCTGAGTTATCAGCCTAAACGTTCAATACATTCAATGTTAAGTCTAGAACGCGCCTGGTGAGGGTGTATAAACCCCGTACCTGTACCTGTAAGAAGTAATAACGTTTATTAGTTACTTCAATCGTTTATATAAATCGGTGTTTTATACTGTAGAGGTGGTTCGAAATTTGACCAAAATCACCATAAGGGTGTCGTTATATCTGTGAATACCACCTCCAACACTCTCATATTCAACACAACATGTCTCAATCTTGTGGAGGGCCTTCAGCTGAACCTTTTGAAGGAGTAGCTAACGAGGCGGTTATGTCCGACTACACACGAAGATTAGTTGATCAAGCTCGTCAACATTACAAGGAAGGACGGTCATTGCTTCCCGAGGTTCAGGCCTTCAAAGAATTTATCGAGCAAAATCCCATTGTCTTCACTGAGTTCGTCAGTATGTTAGAGGGAGCGACTGAGCCCGTATGTTTCTCTTTTTGTTCATTCTTTTATCCTTTTTAACGATTTATTTTCCTTCGGAAAGCCTCGAAATTACGTCGAGCTTGTCTGGATGTATGACGAAATATTCCATGAGGCACCGATGTTCAGTCTGAAAGTTACTACCCCTACCTACAACATTATTGCGCGAGGTGTCAACACCTTCAGTGGGTTCTCCGCCTACACAAGGGAAAATGTCAATCAGCAATTAAAAAAGATTTTCGACGCTTGGGCTTTATACCTGGCTTCACCACGCTCGTGTAGTGTTCTTACCGATGTGGATGAACACGATGGAGATGGATGGTTCAGTACGGCGGCGTTGAATGCTCTAATGGCGGAATACAATGGCCGCACATTCGAGCAAGTGTTCGTTTGTGATCCCAGTAAACATTATTATGGTTTTAACTCCTTCGAAGATTTCTTCACTCGGCGATACAGGTCACCCGAAATTGATCGCCCCACAGGTCCGATTGATAATTCGAGTCTCATCGGTGCCCCTTGCGAAACGACCACATATGCATATCAGACAAATATACAGCTAATTGATGAATTATTCATCAAAGATCAGAAATATTCACTTATACACCTACTAGGCAATGATTCCAATACCAAGGAATTCGTAGGCGGGAGCATTCTTCAAGGATTTCTTCGCATCACAGAATATCACCGCTGGCACTCCCCGGTCAATGGAATCATAAAGAAGATTGTCAGTATCCCTGGTGCATATTTTGCTCAGGCACCCAGCACCCTGAATACTCCACTCCCTTCTTTTGAATCTGATGAACTCTTTCCCTACTTTCAATCACTCACGTGGATCGCCAATACCGCTACCCGTCAGCTTTTCTTTATAGACGCAGACAACGCTGAAATAGGCCTAATCTGTTTCATCGCTATCGGAATGTGCGAAGTCTCAAGTTGTCAAGCTACCGTTCATGAAGGACAGCACGTCGTGCGAGGGGAGGAACTGGGCATGTTTCACTTTGGTGGATCTTCTTCTGCTCTTGTTTTCCGCGCCGCTGCGAATGTCGTCATCGAACCCAAATACACTATCCCCGGTACCTTCATCAGAATCAACAGTATCATAGCCGGTGTACACCCTGCAGAAGAGGAGCATTGTGGCAACGTTGTTGAACTCAAATAAAGCGAGTGCGGTAGTGCGGTACAGAATTTCTCGCGTCACTGACAACAGATTTATTGTTCTCTTGATATAACCTGTATATATAAAATTACTTTTTTTAAAAGATGAACATTGTATAAATGATATGGCATTTTGAGTACTAGAAGATGTGTACTACCGGGTTTCTTCAGTGTTCCAGTGTCCCGCTCACGAGCAAGTTTTTCCTTTTGACAGCTTTGGGATTTTTCTGGTCTTTAGCTCTCAGTCGATAATAGGTTTTTATATTATCCGGTAAATACAAGGAGAGGCTTTTTGGAGCTATAGTCAATAAAGTATTTATGTAGACAAAGTCAGGTGATTCTGATATGAATTATTTTATTCATTAGTCTTCTAGGACAATTTTTACGTATAGCACTAGACTTTATCAAGGGCTTCAGTTACTAATGGAGATGAATCACAGATTCCTTTGAAGAAGCTACCGACGATGACCCTATTGACAACTAACACCAATTCTTTAATTCATCTTAAATCAATCTCTAAAATTCGACGGTATGGAACGAAGTTCATACATTGGGCTGATTATATGGACTTCTTTTTTCCTATTACCAGCGCCCCACCCATCATGCCAGTGAAGATCCAGCTTCATTATTGATACCCTTATGTACTAGTACTAGTATGGCCAAGTGTGCAATCTTAAATGTTAATTCTGACAGAGCGCGTTTATTTTTCCCTCATTCATAATAATAGTTGATACCTTGCTCCGTTCATGAATAAAAAAAGACGTCTCAATGAATTGAGTAATCTAAGTCTCTGCCGTGATTTCGCCTTAATTACCGTCGATTAAAAAGGTCCAGTAACAACTGCACGTCTTTACGTATCCAACTTGCAAGTGTTCAATGTAGATTCTATGAAAATGATGTGAAAGAATGTCATAATATGGGATCAAAAGATGATCAATAACGTAATAACAAATGAACGAACAAATTTGGAAAGTTGAGAAGGCCGGAAGGTCCTGGGGAATGCATTTACATATATGGATTCAAAGTTCAACACGTGAGTAAGCCCTGTGTGTAAATTATATAATTTTAGTCCGGAATGTCAGACATCGCTGCCAATGTGCAAGTGCACTCCTAGTTGCTTATGATGCATTTTGATATCTGTCCCGTATGCGGGTTGTATGAGCAAATGCCAATAGTTGTAGTGTAGCCATTAACACAAACCTAATATATGCAATTTGAAAATGTATAGTATATAATTCATATAATATATATATATGCGGAAAAATGGAATTTCTTTTCATATACTAAAGGTCTACGTGAAGTGGACAAAGCCTTTCCAGCTTTCCCAGACTCTCCAGACTGATCCGAGAGACCCTACTAAAAGGCCGGACAGCTTTGCCGAGTCTACTGATTGGCAGAGTAGCTCACTGTTGTCATTGATTATGACAGATTCATCCGCCGCCGGCTCTACAGAATCAATCGATGCGATCTGTATGCCATTATCAGCCCAATTATTCAATAAATTCAAAATCAAGTGTTGATGAGTCTAGAAGTGCGTCCGCCTGAGGGTCCATCCTCTACACGTGGTGTGTCTATGTCGCCCCAATCGTCTATATAACCGGCATTTAAGACTCTTGAAGATGTTTCAACATCGACCAACAATCACCATAAAGGTATTCTATCCTTGAATACTCCCCCTTTCAGTGCTCTCAATTCTAACTTTGTAGAGCCATGTTTCTGAAGAATTCGAAGAGGTTGTCTTCCGAACCTTTTGAAGACATAGATGACGGGGCAGTTATGTCCGACTACATACGAAGGTTATTTGATCAAGCCCGTCAACACTACAAAGAAGGGCGGTCACTGCTTCCCGAAGTTCAGGCCTTCAAAGAATTTATCGAGCAAAATCCCATTGTCTTCACTGAGTTCGTCAGTATGTTAGAAGGAGCAATCGAACCTGTGCGTTTTCCTTTTTTTTTCCAGAAAAGGCTTCGTCATTTCTAAACACTCTTTTCCTTTTCAAGCCTCGGAATTATGTTGAGCTTGTTTGGATGTTTGACGAAGCATTCCGCGAGGCACCGACTTTCAGTCCGTATGAAACGACCTCTATTTACAACATCCTTGCAGCAGGAGCTAACACAATCAGTGGCTTCTCCACCTACACAAGAGAAAATGTCAACCAGCATTTAAAGAATATTTTTGACGCGTGGGTTCTATACCTGACTTCACTAGACTCTTGTAGTGTGCTTTCCGACTTGGATGAACACGGTGGAGATGGATGGTTCAGTACGGTGGCGTTGGACCTTCTAATGGCGGAATACAATGGCCGCACATTCGAACAAGTGTTCGTTTGTGATCCCAATAAACCATATTATGGTTTTGGCTCCTTCGAAGATTTCTTCACTCGCCGATACAGGTCACCTGAAATTGACCGTCCTACAGGACCGATTGATGACTTGAGCCTAATCAGTGCCCCTTGCGAAACGACCTCATACGCGTATCAAACAAATATACAACTTGTTGATGAATTATTCATCAAAAATCAGAAATATTCTCTGATACATTTGCTAGGAAATGATCCGAATACCAAAGAATTCATAGGCGGGAGCGTTCTTCAAGGGGTTCTTCGTATGACAGAATATCACCGCTGGCACTCTCCGGTCAATGGAATCATAAAGAAAATCGTTATAATTCCAGGGGCATACTATGCTCAAGCACCCAGCACCCTATACACTCCACTCCCACCCCCTGACTCCAGTGAACCCTTTCCCTACTCCAACTCGCTTACGTGGATCGCCAATACCGCCACTCGCCAGCTTTTCTTTATAGACGCGGACAACGCTGAAATAGGCCTTATCTGTTTCATCGCTATTGGAATGTGCGAGATCTCAAGTTGTCAAGCTACCGTCCGTGAAGGACAGCACGTCGTGCGAGGGGAGGAACTGGGCATGTTCCACTTTGGTGGATCTTCTTCTGCCCTTGTTTTCCGAGCCGCTGCGAATGTCGTTGTCGAGCCCAGATACACCGTTCCCGGCAACATCGTTCGGATTAACAGTGTCGTAGCTTCCGTACTCTCTTCCTAGTGGAGCATCACGGTGAAATTGTTGGCAGACTCGGAGGAGACTTATGTACGGGAAGGGAGTCAAAAGTAGTTCTTGCATGTCAACGTCCCGATTGCATGTGATTCTTGAATTGTACTCCCGCCATACACATGTACCCAGTGCTTTTCGTACTCTTCCCAATATTTTGGTTTTTTTTAACATCGGTTCGGAGTCCGTATCGGTAGACTGAAACGTCTCAAAGCCACTAAAGGGCATATAGAGATACCAATCCTGTTGACGAGTCAAACTCGATTAATAGGTGCGCCCATAACTCCGGTGATTTTTTAGCCTTTGTCATGGCCAATAGCGTAGATGATCAACAAGCAGTAATTTTCATGTTTCCCATATTGAGTGGATAACACCTTTAAGATGATTCAGAGAATGTAAAAACTTCAGTATTGACATTAGAAGACTTACAATAACTCTTGTCTCTCGTCTTTGCTTTTCATACATCACAAAAGTAAGACCATGTAATACGTAAACAAAGACCAACCAGCCATCTTTGAATCACTGCGGCGGAAGTCAGCCGGCCACCGTAGTGGTCCAATGTTATTAGTTATCCAGACGTCCCAGATTTGCAGGCGTACGAGTGATTTTTGTGGATGCCGACATTAATGATGGAGAGCGTCTGGAAAAGGATCCAAGTCTTTTGGAGCATCTAGACAGTGCAAGACAATAAAGTTTGACAGATTTCTCTCAGTAGTCGGAGCTTGATTATTATGACTAGTATCATGGCCTCACACGATGTTCAGTGACTTCCTGCATTCTGGTCTGCAGTTTTCCGGTTATAGGGATTCGTGAAAAGCAATCATAAAAAATAGCTTTGGGAATAATAAGCATTCCATATATATATGTATGTACACAGTGATCAATCAACTACGTCTTGTAGATCAAAAAGCTGTACCGTGTTCTTCCACACTTGCTCAACCAACTCCTCAAAAGGAATACCGTATAGTTCATGGACAACCCAAGCTACATTGCCAATCGCTGATGGTTCGTTTCGTCCCTTCACAGGATGGCCCATCAAAAACTGTTCTGGTCGCTTTGCAGGCGGAGAGAATAAGGAACTAAGATATTGAGGCAACGAGCTTAGATGTTTTTTGGATGCATGTGTTGATGTTAGAGAACACCATGGAGCATCTTCTCAAAGGAATAATCAGCCGTGCGGTATAGGGTACATGGGACACGAGTGCCTTCACCTGTTTCCAGCAACAGCCTGTCCAGCCGAACCACCTTCGCAGCTTTCAAGTTGTCTTCCGTTTTCAAAGAACATCCATTTAGACTATTTAATGAGATAAACGAACACGAGGCAAGGTCACGTATGTATCTCACGAGATATGAAATCCCATCTCCATCTATGTAAGTAGCGTAAGCGGGGCAAAGTAATGTCTGAAAGTGTATGCAGACTTACGTATTCTAACGCTTCTTCAGGGCTTCCTGTAAACGAATGAACTACACCTCCATTGGCGCCAACGTTTCGTCCACCGTCAACTGCAAAGCCCTCTTCCCTCAGGATCCTAACGAAGTCCGCGTGTGCTGCCCGAGAATGTAGGAATAAAGGAAGATGATGTTTTTTGGCTAGCGCCAACTGCATTCCTGAACACAAAAGTCACGAAATGAGGAACGATCGAGGATTACAAGAAAAGAACCCAACGAAAATATGTCTGTTGTGTCTCTGGCGATGCAAAATGTGTCCGATCGTAATCTGAAGACACAGTAGGCATTTTTAGTGTGCATTAACTTAAGTATACACATATATATACCTAAACCACATTCACCAACAGCCACTATACGGCCTTTCCCCGAAAGATTCTGAGATATGAGTTGATCAAGAGCTTGCAGATAGCCATGAGGTCCGGACTTGAATTTTTCAAATTCTTCAGATCTAGTGGGATGGCATCCAGCAGTTGCATACAAACCTGAAAATCATTTTAAAACTGCTGTAGCCTGAACAGATACATACTACTACTGTGTTCAAGTTCTTTTGCGAGCTGTACGGCTTGCCGAGATTCGCGCAAACTTCCTCCCGTGATTATCATACTCTTAACACCTGCGGCTTGAGAACGTTTCATAACCTCAGTTAGATCATCTAAACGCAGGTGATGTGGTTGAATGGTATTGATTGAGCATCGTAATCTGGATAAGTTGCTTCACCTTCGTGTTTACGGTTGCCACGGTGAATGCCCCGAAATACGGGATCGATAAGATTGACTACCGGAATATAGGGCTCAAGAAGACTTCACGAGAACATCGAATACTCAACACACCCCCGATATCTGACATAAGTCCGTTAGGCAAGTTTAAGCTTATGCCAATCTAGAATAATCGCGCACCGATGAATTTCGCCTTAGAAGTAACGCCAGCCAAAGCTTCGTTAACAGCATTACCAACCGCAGCGTTTGCAACTATGTTTATAGACATCAAAAAAGGCCTGACTGAGTGTTATTGTGAGAGCGAATGCGAAAACTTCAGGCGTTCTGCAGTAAGGCTCCAGTCAAAGGCTAAAGCGGCTGACAAACAAGCCACGTGCCCACTAACGCGCTTTCCTCAATCTCGAATCTCCGTGAACGAGTTGTATCCCTACAAAACGCACACAACAGGATGAACAATGTTTTTGAATATCGCCGGATGACTTACAACAGGTGATATGACCCTAATTTGAACTGAATTATTCATTATACTTCGGGTTCATAGGAATTG
This sequence comes from Phallus indusiatus, assembly GCA_027605045.1. Taxonomy (NCBI): domain Eukaryota; kingdom Fungi; phylum Basidiomycota; class Agaricomycetes; order Phallales; family Phallaceae; genus Phallus; species Phallus indusiatus. The sequence goes on along the minus strand of JAQFWX010000016.1, from coordinate 1,051,739 downwards.
CATATGAACATTGTTATTACTTTGCACCGGTTCGCCCGGTCGATTTAAATTTAGAGAAACTGGCTTTTACAAGGAAACAGCGGTAACGATGGGATACAGCAAAAGACGGAGTCTGAAACTCGACACGATTACCTAACCAATTAGGCAAGCCTATTCACATGTTACTCACGCTTCTCTTGCAATTGCCGCTGCCACATAATGTATTTTCTGCCACATGAAGTGCAAGTGTATATCTTGAGCAATCTGGAATTGAAGGAATTAATCAACTGTTCAATGGTACATCTCATGTTTATGCTTATCTTGTGGCGAGGGCTTATGTATGCCGTACTTCAGACCTGTAGGCGTCTTCACCAAACAATCGCCGAATCCGTAATTCTACAGTATAGAATTGCCCAACTGGCCGCCAAGGTTACTGACACAGGGCATTCAGATTTAACAGTCAAAGACCGCCTTGAGCTTTTGTATCGCTTCGAAAAGAATTGGACCACTTTGGATTTCGTCTCAAATCACCAATTCGATAAACGGAACAGCTATGCGTGGGAGTTGGTTCAAGGCGTCCTTGCTTTTGGATTTGGCAGGACCAGAAATCATCCTTGCGGCATAGACTTTACTGAGCTGCCCTCTAGTATTCGCGGCACCACAGGGAGAACATGGCGTCACGATGATCTAGGCGTCAACATACGAGACTTTACCATAGACCCAGGTCAAGATTTGGCCGTCATTATCGAACGACCTATACTTGAGTAAGTATCAGACATCTAAGTCCGCCGCAGAGCCTGGCTGAATTTACATATAGTACTTTTTCTCGACCGTTGAGAGCAAAGTATTCGGTTCATTTACTGACAATGTCGACCGGTCTCCCACACCCCAAATCGGGTTTTTCAGACGGGCCGTTATTTATTGCTTTACGCCATGAATATTATTCTTTCACTTTTCAGCTGACCGGAAATATTCTCATTGTATTGTGCCTGAATACACGGACCCCGCCATACTTGGAGCAAGACCATATTTATATATGGGATTGGACATGCGGTGAACTCCTTTTAGTGAGTTTACTTAGTTTTTTTACTATTCCCTTGTTTATCGAGTTAAAAATGGGTTAGCATAAAGCCACCTCTTCCAAGACCATTCGATTTGGCTCATTTTCCATCCTATCCCCGGAGCATCTTCTTATACCGAGTTTTGATCCTGTTCACGGTTCAAAGCATACGCCCAGATTAGACATTTATAAGATCCCGACACGGAAATATACGGACTCAATCGATCCTGCTCCTCTATTAACTCTACAGTTACCACTCCTGCACGAAGACGCAAGGGTTGTGTCTATGTTGACGCGTACTGATCCTCTGGAGGGGTTTGATCCAACCAGTACTGGCGATCGGATTTTTGTCTCAGCCTCATCATGCTCTTTGATTGTAGTCGAACTAGGAATAAGATCGGCAAACAACCCATTCTGCTGCATGCTCTTCGTGCACGCCTCGATGTTACTTTCCACCACCTTAACTTCAATGCCAAATACTGTCCTACCATGGGAAAGCTGGGGTCCCTCTTCCAGTCGCTTGGTAGAAACCAAAGCCGAAGCAATATGGATTGGCTACGTGTATGGAAATCGATATGTGAAACCTTTACCGAAGTTCTCGTGGCACGGGAGAGGTGTTTGTCCATCGTATTTACAAGTCTGGGATTTTAACCCGACCCCTTTGCCTTTTATCGGTGAGTCCCCAGTTCATCGAGAAAATATTGTTGATGCAGGGTTTCTTTATTTCATGGTAGCTACAGATGACTCCTCTGGAACATCTACAATCCGCTGGGTGACAGAAGCTTCGTTAATATCAAAGACAAAGCGTGTATTTGCAGACCACGTCCGAACATGTCTACGCTACCGCGAAATAACAAGCTCTCGAACGTATCATTACGATGGAATTATCATTGATCAAGATATATTAATCGGTCTCTGCTCGCGGAAAGAAGTGAGTAGAATTTTGACAAATTTTCCAGTTCCTGAAATGTTATTATCAGTCGGGAAGAACCGTGCAAGGAATAGAAGTCTTATGTATTTGATTTCAGCATGGCCACGGTAAGATCCGTCATTTTGTATGTAACTTACGCTCACCTCCTTATCAAATAATAACTAGTTTAGTAAGAACCCATGGGCTGCCTCATCAATAGTGGGAATGAATTTGAACTCGTCGCTCGTCTCAGTGAGACCAACATCTTGGAAAGCTGTTGACATTGACAAGCCTTACTCGGCCCTCTGGATATTTATTTATGTTATCTAATCTCGGTTTGTACAATGACTTTGAATAATACGTTTTTTGAAGTAATGATGAATGAAGCCAATCAATCATGTACCATAGCATCGCATAGCAAACCAATATCATAAAAGTACCAAGTTCGTATACCGGCCAAAGTCCTACATCATATAGTTTTGGAGAATCTTTTATCAGCTTATCTTATCCATATCTGATTGTGCGGTAGATCGTGTCGGTCCTGCGATCCGTAGTAAATCAACGGGGACTCTGACGCCAATAGTATCAATTTAATTACTCCGATGTCCCCACTCCTTGCCCAAGATTGTACTATATACTGAGAGCCTTTAAGATCAAGTTCGTTGCGAGTACTAACTAACTTCGTATACTTATCGGCTCCTCTCTAGCATTTTTTTCAAAGATCGAACCTGATTTCAAAAAAAAACTCGTGCTTGCGATCATTGATTTATTGACATCTTTTGTTCCACTAGCGACTGCGTGCACGTTTACTTCCTTGAGTCGTCTTCATTGGTCAAAGAGATTAGCCATATGGAGTTCGGTACAAATACAACGTCATCCGAGGAATGTATTTATAAAGCTTCTAGTAAAAGTGGTGAGCATCATCACACAGAGTATTATTACACACACTCTATCTACTATGGCATCGTTCGAGGAATTCAAAGTCCTTTTCAAAGGCGACATTGTTGAACCTTCTTCTCCAGAATATGAAAGTGCTTTGGCTCGGTGGGCAAAGAACGCTGAACGGAAAGCTAGGTATTATTCAACCTCTGTTTCCATCAGTACTAGTTCCTCTGCTCACCAGATCACTGTTTCACAGATACGTCGTTTTCCCGAAAGATGACCAAGACGTTGCAAATGCTGTCAAATTCGCAACAACAAGCAATCTGCCTTTAGCCGTCAAAGGAGGCGGACACAATCCTTCTGGCTCCTCGTCTGTGGAGGACGGTGTGTCGATTGATTTGAACCGGTACTTTGACACAGCTCGAATCGACCCCGAAAAGCGATTGGGCTACGTTGGAGGCGGAGCACTATGGAAAACCGTGGATTATACCGCTATTAAACACGGTTTGGCCTCCCCCGGTGGTACAGTTAATCACACAGGTGTCGGGGGGCTGATTTTGGGCGGGGGCTTCGGATATCTCTCCGGCAGACATGGCCTTGTAATTGATAATCTCGTCCAAGTGACGATTGTCCTCGCCGATGGATCAATCGTTACCGCCTCTGAAACGTCCCATCCGGATTTATTCTGGGCTATTCGTGGAGGGGGCGGTAATTTTGGAATAGTAACTGAATTCGTTTTGAAGCTACATCCACAACGCAAAACCATTTTTTCCGGCATGATTATCTTTCCCCCTCCGCTTTTGGAGAAGGTCGCTGCTGTTATAGACAAGTGGTGGAGTGATGTGGGAGATGACGAATGCATCCTACTCGCATTGACCCGAGGGCCGGATAAGCAGGTGAGTTGATGTCTTGTATTTTGAAGATGTAAATACACATCAACCCTTTTTAGCCCGCTGTCATCGCAGCCCTTTTCTATAATGGATCAGAAGAAGAGGGCCGTCAGCACTTCAAGCCATTGTTTGATTTAGGTATACAGTCGACTTGAAGAGACATCTTTTTGATACTGATAATCAGAAAAACAGGCCCGGTGGTCGACACGACTCGAGAGGTGCCGTTTGAACAAGCAAATGAATTGTTTAATCCTATAGCACCGCACGGCCGGAGAGTTTACATGGTTTGTATTAATCTACTAATTTCTGATAAACCCGAATTAATACCAGGAAAACAGACAGGAACAAGTTTGAGATCGTCTCTTACTACGGTTGCCCCACATGTTTTCAAACGTGTTTTGGAACTTTCCGAAAAACATCCCACAGATCCATCTCGTGTGCCATTCGAGGTCGCTCTCAATTTTGAATTTTTCCCGTATAGAAAAGTTTGTGAAGTTTCTCCCGACGCCACCGCATGTCGCAGCCGTGGTAGGCAACCGAACGCTCTTATCATTGTAAATTGGGATGAAGAAGAAAAAGGAGTTGACGTAAAACACGCACGTTCTATATCAAGGGAACTGCAGCAGATTATCCATGATAAAGCGGAGAGGGAATTGAGTGAAAACGAAAATTCTGGCTATGGGAACTACAGTAATATACAAAATTTAAATTTAATCTCCAAATGTTTGTTCACTGACGAATTATTTTCAGCTACGGACCCTACTGATCTGCAAACAAGATCAAAGCAACTATGGGGAAATAACTATCCACGATTGCAGAGAATTAAGCACAAGTATGATCCAAGTTCCGTTTTTAACAGATGGATTCCTGTTCATCCGGATCCGCTTGCATAATTGCGATCACTGTATTCCAAGACAAACGATCTAACTGTAGATTATGTATTTCGAGATTGAATGATGTCTTCAAATTAAATTATTTATAAAACTGTATGAGGCTTAACCAAATACACCACATTAAACCAGACTCATCGTGCCTATTGTTGTTTACACGTGGCACGCATGTGGTCAAACTGAACAGCTGGGGCGCAGAGCTCCAGTAATAAAAGCCTGTCCTATTCCGGATCCTTTGTGTAAGTGAACAGATTAGTGAAAGGAAAACGAGCCTACACGTGTCAATGAACAAAGAAATCACATGAAGCCATCGAGTGACAGACAAAGATGAGACACGCCAAGAATGGAACAAAAACACAGATCTAGAGTAACAGCGACGAGAAGATTTGGGTCATGAGGGAGGGGAAGGGAAAACAAAAGGATTTTAAAAGAAATATATACACCTTTTCAGACTGTACCTGACACTCCAAAGTCTGTGGAGAAGAAAGTGAACACGTCCAGCGGCACCTAATCTTAATAGACAAGGGCGTGCCTGAAGTGTCACAGTAAAGAAGTAATAGTGTGAACAAGAAGATGAAAAGAAAAATGATGAAATAAAGAAAAAGGAGGTATATGTCAAGAGGTAGTAGGTAAGGATAAGTGTAAAGAAGAAGTGACGAGAAGAAGGAACTACTAAACAGAAGGGTATCATCCCGTCAAATTTCAGTATCCATAGGCTGTTCCTTGACTGGGATTGTAGTACTGCTGTTGTTGAGAGACGGGGAATTGATGCGGGTTAGACAACTCGAACATGGGTTGTGGACTTGGTCCCCGTTGTAAGTTAGCGTACCCACCGACGGGAGCAAGATGATTAGATCCTCCCATAGCGTCAAGCGGGGGAAGATCTGCAACAAGACTGCTATCATTTGCTCCCGAGTGTCCGTTACCAGAAGTGAAAGAACCGTGAGAGCGAGTACTAGCGTTGCGGTTCAGCCTGTTGGCAATGATATCGTCGTCATCGTGCGTAGTGGGCTGCCAGTCAATGGGCTGCATACGGCCTTCGAAGTTGCTGGACGGACGGAACTTCCATTTACGAATGACTGTCCAAACTATGGCAGCCACGCCGATGGACGCACCAATAGCGACCAAGATGACGATTGTGTTTCGGGTGATGTTCCCGCTGGGTGGGTTGCTGTCATCTTCGGTAGCCGGTGCTGTTTGTGACGGAGTGGTGGAAGAGGAAGTACCTGATGTGGTCGCACTGCTGCTAGGTAGACTGAAGATAGATGACGAGGAGGAAGTCGTGGGAGAGGTGGATGGTGTAACTGTAGGGGAAGAGGACGAGGTAGTAGAAGACGATGAAGACGTGGAGGTGCCGGTTGTAGTAGCAGATGTCGAGTTAGCGGCGGTAGAAGCGGTTTTACTAGATGTTGCAGAAGGTGACGATGAAGTTGACTTGGGATCCCCCAATATACCTGACACAACAGAAGCGAGACCGCCTTGCTGAGAACCATCAGCTGGGGAGTTCTACGGTGCAAAAATAAGATATTAGATTGAATCAAGGCAATTCACACGATACAATACGTACTCCTGACTGATTAGAATCGCTGTTGGTATTCCCACTAGTGCTCCCGGTGTTACCAGTGTTGGTATTACCGACGGAAGGGTTGTTACCATTAGTGGAGCCTGCACCGTTCGCCGTCGTTCCGCCATTGCTACCTGATTGACCAGCTGCAGAAGGAGTGTTATCGCCGGTACCATCTGAAGTTGAGGGATTGCCACTTTGAGAGGGAGCGGATTCGACATTTGCTGCTCCACCGTTGCCTGCCTGGGAATTGGGGTCGCCTAACAAAGCAGCGAGAGGATTATTGCTGTTGCCTCGCCGCTTCAGCATCCTGTTGTGCATCCGGGCAACGTTACCATGGCTCTCTATGCTACCAGCGAGAGCATGGATGGGTAAAACGATTGTGAATAGGAATGAGAGTGCGAAAATGAGAGTGAGATGTCGATGCATGTCTATGGGGGATTTGCGTTTTTTTTAAACTCTTTTTTCTTCTTATGTTATCAGTCGTCGCGTTATGAACTCTCTGAGACGACGCAACGATCGTTTTCTTTAATGGCAAAGGAGCGGCCGAGAGGGAGACGAGAGGAGGGGGGGTAATGGGAGGGAGAAAAAGAGTGCAGTGCAGAATCGGATCAGCGCTTATTATATTTTTAGTCCAGCACGAAAATATAACTCACAAAAGTGCTTGAATTAGGTCAACTAATGCAAGGAAAACAAAGATGGCAAGGAAGAAAAGAAAAAAGAAAACAAGCAAACTGGTGAATGCAAAGGGCTTTACTTTCTTTTGAGTGGTTGACTGCGAAAGAACAGAAACAAACGATGACAGGCACTGAGAACTTAGACGCTGGTGACCAAAAACGAATGACGCGTGTCGTGGAGCAACTTTCGTTGTCAAAACAACACCTATCAGGGTTGACGTTGACGTTTGTTTTAAGGATTTTTTGAAATTTAAAATTCAAACTACATCCACATGTCGGAGGAAACAAAAACAAAAGTCCTTTTCAAATGAAATTAAGGGAGGCTACATTGAGAAGCAGGTAAACAGCAAGAAAAGAGTAAGAAACAGTTCAAAGTCTTTGTTTAGTTATGACTAGTAAGACTCCATTGGGCTAATCCAACGGATGGCGGTGTAGAAAAGGAGTTGAAGTCGACGTTTTGATATTGAGGAGTGAACAAAACTTCCAAGGTATTTTGCCCAGCCGGGAAGTCGATGGTGAGAACAGTCACGCCAGGATTCGGCTGATCAGGTTGAGGTGGGGGTGGATCTGTTGGAAGTCGTTGAGCTGCCATTGTCCCAAATGTGGCACCTGATGACGAGCTCAGGATCTGAGCTGTAAGCTTCTGACCACCAAGTGACAAAGTTGCAGTAGTTCCACTCGAATCGATAGAAACGGTGGCGTTGGTGTGAGCACGCCATTGACCAGGGGTATTGCAATTGATTTCGTCTTGTAGTAAAACTTGTTGCCGGTTGTTTATGAAACGTATACCTCGCGAAACAGAGACTCTGGAGAAAGAGACAGCCCAGTCAGACGTTCGTCATACGATAAAAAAAAGAAAAAATAAAGAACAAGGTTACATACGAATTGTTATAAGCCGTAGTCATGTCCGTGACGAAAAAGGCAGTAGAGTCATTCGCAACTTGGAAGACAGTGCTAGACCCCTGCACATCACCAGTCGTACCAAAGGTTGAGGAGGGATTCGCCGTCACTAGTTGATTTTCCGCATTCAGCAGGAGGGTGTTTTGTCCTTCAGTCATTTTACGGTAGTAGGTCCATCGAAGTGAGTCTTGTTGTTCTGAAGAAAAGTAGGCTTTTGAATCATAATCTCCTGAGCCCAATTCACCGAACCAACGTTGGCCAAGTGCATCAAAGACGAAATCGCCACAATCGAGATCTCCGTGTGTCTGGTGATTGAGTGCCTGACTACATTTCATTGCAATATACAAACCAGTGTTATCCGTCCAGGTGGTCCGTGCGGCGAACCAGTTATCGAAGGCATTGCTGAAATCATGGTCAAGAGCAAGACCCTCCCACCAAGCACCATAGACATTTGGTTGATACCAAAACATGGCAGTGGGCTCCGCGACATCCTGTTGATCACGCTGGTGGAGTATATACCTCGGTATGTTGAAATAATCACCAAAGAATAACATCGAGTTAGAAGTCGTGCTGTATTTATTTGGTCCATGGTCACCGTAGTTGAACAAGGAAGTCATCCCCTGACTGTGAATATGGAATTCGCCAGTCAAATTAAACGAGGGGTTGGAAGTAAGCAAGCCAAAGGCATCTGAACTGCCAGTGGCCGTTTGCAGACCACTGCTCATCTCTGCCGCACCCGTCGTACCGAAATACCAATAATTGGCGGTCTCCGTCCACGAGCCGTCTTCAGCAACGCCAAACATACAATTCTGGGCAGCATTTGGTATGGACTTGGCTAGAATGCCCTGTGCAACACCCGTTGGATCTTCGTCGAGGATAGCGAGTGCGCCCAAGGTTAAGCCGGAGTTGCAGACGCAGTTCCAATTGCCAGTAATGTTGTTCGACCACCAACCAATGTTGAGATTCGTGTAAGCTTCCAGACCGAAATTGAGGCCGTACGTTATCATACTCCACATGAGCGCGGTGCGACGTTCGGTAGTCCAATAGTTGTAAAGCCAGTCATAGCCAAACGCGAATGCGGCGGTCATTTCGCCTACATCGAGGAAGTGCTGCGAGTTCCAGCGATCCACATCAGGACCCCACGAGGTGGTACCGTTGCCTGCTACGGTCTACCGAGCAAAAAAAAATAAGTACATTGTGTTTTTGAAAGAATTTTAGACAAGTCAACGTACCAAGAGTTCGGTCCATGCCCGCTCTGCCCACTTTGTGTCATTTGTCATTTGATAAGCGTACGCAAACGCCTTAATTCGTTCTTTGACTTGACGAGAGCAGTCCAAAATACCGCTCAATGTAAGACCGCCATCGACTACGTAGGCAACGGGAGGTTGATTGAGCCAGTCTGAAGCATTACCCATAATAGTATCATTCCATTCAGCTAGGTAAGGATCTTGTTGAATCAACGCAGGAAGAGCGTCCCATTTATATTGCGGAGCGATGATACGAGGGTGATCTGGGCGAAGTTGTGTGGGTGCTGGAGAGGGGGGTTGGAAAGTATCCGTAGGCCATGATAACTGAGCGTTAGACGTGAACGTAGGTACGGTGAATAAGGCAGTGTTGGTCTATAAGGCATAGGTGAAGGTAATTGAATTCCAGTGACGACTATTACAGACGAATATTAACACGTACAGTTTTCGGATAAACAGGTAGCTCGTATGTATCTGTTGCGACAGGAAAGACAGCAAGACCATCAAGACCGGTTTTTCCCGGACCAGCGGGAGTGCCGTTGGGGTTGTTTGAAGGCGAACCGGGGGAGTTCGCTATTGCACTTGATTTCTTTGACTTGTGGCTTGCAACGACACCGGCAACAATTGCAGCAATGGCGACTACGATTAAGATAGGCAGACCGAATTTGATCCATGGACTAACCCCTTTCTTTCTCCTAGGAGAGTTGACAGAGTCATGGTACCCCTCGGCGTATTTGGATTGCTCAAAGGGGGTGGTGGGAGTGTCGTTAAAATTCGCGTTGGAGTAGTTTTGCTGAAACCCGGCCTGATTAAGAGGAATATTGGAGGAATCGTATGAACCGCGATCCACCATTTTGTTAGATGGAAAGGAAAAAAAAAAAGTTTGACAAAAGAATGGAAGGAGCGACTGTGGTTTTGGCCGAGAGTCACAACACGAGAATGAAGGGGGGAAGGGGAGGAGGAGTGAGATTTTCTGTGACGAAACAGGGCGCTTTTTTTAAAAAAATCACATTCAATTTCCGACTGCGACATGTGTTCTCGCCATGTTGTACTATTTTAGACTAGATAGACTAGATGTAATTATAGATAGATAGTTATATATGTACTATGCAATACTATGCAATGATGCAATATGCAAGTGTGCTCTACTTGTACTTGTATGACGACTATACTTTTTTCCTTTTCTTGCCCACACCAAGTGGGCTTTCAGCTTCGTGGGTTGTTTGTCGGTCGGGAGGTTGTTTCCCATTGACCGTTTTGTGGGGAGATGTCGAAGAATGATTATGATTGATCCCATTCGTCGCTTTCGGAACGCCATTTCCGTTCAGATGTGTCTGCGATGGAGAGGTTGTCTTTTTCGAAGCTGTTTGTTCATATGATATTTTTAGATAAGAAAAAAAAAAGACTTCAGCCCACGCTTACAGAACGCGTCGCTTTTAAAAAGCTCAATCAGTTCCTGCATATCGTCGCTTGAAAGCGGTTTTTGAGCAGGAAAAGCGTTTACATCCGTCATTGGCGTATCATCATCATCATCATCATCACCATCTTCTTCTTCTTCTCTCGGTGGCTCGACGACCTTGCCGCGCGGCTCCACCGTGGGTTCCGGTGTGCGTTCGCGTAACAAAGCCTTCAAGATCGACGGATATAGTCCGCTCATGGGTGACAGTTGGTGTGAAGGTGCATCGAACACACCACCCAGCTTGGAGGCATCGGCATAATAGCTATTAGAGGCGGAGTATTGACTAGTCGGCACTTGCGGGGGCGGCTTATCGAAGGCCGTGGCACCGAACATATCTTGGAGAAGCGACTTTGTTTCTGGTGCAGCATAACTGATCTCCCTGGCCGAGGTACCCTCATCTTGGGCCACGTCGAGTTCATCCCCGCATACAACGCTCTCCCAGTTGTAGGTAATCCCAATGACGCTAAAATCCCTTCTAGTGGCTCCAAATGGGTACCACCGAGCGTTTCTTAATGTGAAGGGTAATGTTCGGGTGTATTTAATTGTAGGATCTGTCGTCGTGAACTTGTACACTTCTGTCAAGTCGTCTTGATTGGTAAATAAAACGACAAACGAGTCTTGCTTCGGGTGCGGGATAACGTGCTGTATGGTGGAATGAACAAGCCATTGCCATCGGACTATATCAATACCCATACATTTGAGATGTGAATGAATTACGGCTTCAGAGTGCGTGAGCTTACCAGTCAAAGAAACTAGATCCCACAAGTGGATCATATGGTTATCTGTAAGAACGAAATATTGACCGGTTTCCCCAATGAAGGCCATATGCGAAACGTTCTGGAGGTCAGGGCATGTGAGAGCAGTCCGAACACTACTACTTGCCACGTCGTATATGACTGTGTATAAATCATAGCTGACGGCGATCAAAGACCCATCGGGAGAATAGACTACATTTGAGGGCATCTTTGAACGATATCCAAACGTCGAACGGCATACCCAGTACTCTATTATTATCGACTATAAGATTATCTCTTCTTTTCAACCAACAAGATGGCTCACCCTCTTTTCCAGCCTTGGACTTGATTGATCTGACCCGCCATGTTTTTACATTGCGATCTTCGCCACATGTGACAAGGTAGGGGTTGGTATCAGGATTGGAAGGTATAAACTCCATGGCGACTACACGGTGTGCACCATGCGGACGGTCTGTCCTACTAGCCAAATTCCAAGTTGATGTAGCCGCATCCCACCGCCAGAACTTGAGGTAGACTTCTCCTCCAAAGTCAAGATCTCCGGAACGTCCGTCGATGGTAGCCATCCATTTCCCATCATGACTTATCACGACGCAGTCAACACGAGATGAGATGATTTGCTTATCGTCTCGCCTTGATACACGATTCGTCGGGGAAACCTCCAGCTCCGAAATAGCGGTAGATGTGGATGGAGAATATACAAGTAAGGAAGAAGGATGTGAAGAGGGTAAGACGACAGTTGATGTGAGGGTATGTACAGCCAGTGGAGCCGGACCCGTTCCCCATAACGCAGGATCTGGTGTGTAAAGCATTAAGTTCCTTAGAAAGACTGATCAATTAGCGGACATACTGTGCTTAACCCTGGCAAAGCTTTTCGATATTCGGAGAGAACTAGAGGCGATCATAACCAGCGATCCATCCGTCAGAACTAGAAGATATTCTTCCTCCGCACTTTCACGATTCACAACAGCAATGCTGGTGATGGGTGAACCAACTCGAGGTACAAATTCCTTTCTCCCAGTATGCAATTGCCAGATAACTAGCACGGCTTCCTCTCCTCCGCTTAACAAGTAGGCTCCATTAGAGGAAAATGACAAGGAAGAAACAGCATGAGCATGCCAGTGCAGCATGGTTGTTTTAGCACGCTTGTCCGTCATTTTGCTAGAGGTTTTTCCCGAAGCGACAAGCGACGAATCCAGGCAATACCACAGTCGTATTTGGCCTTTTTTATCTCCGGTGGCAAAGTATTCTTGTGTGGGATGAATAGCAAGACAGGTTAGGGGCTCCCTCGAGATGAACTCGGTAAAGCCTGATTGGAGAGATGACGTTGAACAAACATAGGCTTTTAGGCCACCGATAGCCACAATCCACTCTCCGGAAGGGGAAATGGCGAGACCTGTAGGGGATGATTGCATTTTTCCTACTAAGAATTGCTCAAGCGGGCTTTGAACTCGACATTTAATTGTTGCTTTGGTGGGCTTTAAGATGATGCGATATACTTTTGAAGCTAGTTCCTTCTTATCTAAAGATGACTTTGAGGACCATCCTGCAAAAAAAAAAAAATGAAAGAAAGCTCAATTCACCTTCTGCTTTTTCCGAAGTAAAAGAACTCGTTATAACGAAAACCTGATCGGGTTCGCGCTCGTGTGCGCACATGTGGGTGATAGGCTGCTTGATGTTAAAGGTCGAAAGTAACACAGCTTCCAAATAATCCCATATTTTGATATATCCGTCAAGAGATGCTGATATTAATTGAAATGCATTTTGGGGGTTGATAAGGATAGATGTGACTTCAGCGCTGTGGTCTGCACTTTGGGAAGACGACGGACCAACGCCCGAACTGGATGATAGAGTTGAGATGACTTTTCCGGTTGTTGTCGAGTAGATTTTGATGGAAGGACCAGATATCAGGAAGAAAAATCTGAGAAGATATGGTCAGAGAAAATCTACGCAGCAAAGCCTTCTCCTACCGATGATCTTTTGTAAATAGAGGTGGAAATGAGTTAATGGAACTATCGGTCAGAGACATCCACAGCCAACTGGAATCCTTTTTGACGTCAATGATCTCCTCTGACTGTGGCTTTGAAGCCGAAAGTTCAATGGGTTTAGACTCTAGGGTATTGAGCACTTCTTCTTCTTTTTCCTTTCCTTTTTCAAGTCGCTTTAGTTTTTTGTGGCGAGGTTTTTTCCGTTCGTTAGGGGTAATCTGGGGCGTAAAAGAGGAGGTCTCTGCAGCCATGTGCGACGTACCAACCTCCATTCTTGAGGAAAGAGTTTTTGGTATTGGTCGTGCGCAGAGGCGGTAGCAAATTTTTGGTTACGATTACGTAAAGCGCTTTTTCCTTTCGAATGGGCCAATCAGCGTGAGTCGAAATGCTGCTCGCAAATATTCATCTCATCAGTCGAGTCGTTGCCCACTGTTCTATACTCGAAATTTATCGGTAAAGTCATTTGACTGTAAGTGTATATTTGACTAGTGGTAGTCAAAACCTAATAGAAGGTCAATGTTACCTGGCAGTCCTAAATAATTGAACTGGTGGGATAGTGAATTTAATTAATTCCAAGACCTACATATTTCGTTGGTTCTCTGGGATTTAATAGCTTCGTATTACCATAGACCGTCGTGAGATGCATTTCAGTGGAAGTCTCTGCTAGCAAAGTCTCAGCAAGGTCTCAGCTTGGACCTGGCGGCTTTCACGTCAGTTATGGGCGCGTATTGACGCGTCCACACTCGTGCTTTGATCTTCAACCAATCTTCAACATGACTACGCCTGCCGTATTCATAATGAAACCCTGTTTCTTCAACTCGGATTCAGAGAATGAAGAAGAAAACTACCCAATGCAAACTGATGCTCCAACTCAGTCTGCGATTCTCGATACCAACTCTGCCACCGGTCCTGAGGCCGTCACGGTAGCCGAGGTCTCTGATATCCACTCGAAAAAACGTTTGTTCCTCGCAAGCAGTGACGATGAAGAAGATAATGTGGACATTGATGTTGATGCCATACTACAACGACGAGCTGATGATGTCAGAGATAGTCCCGATCGCCATACATCTCCTAGACCACGAGAGTCATCTGTAGTATCCTCGATCAAATCTAGGTCGTCTCCCGCTCCCGTTAAAAAACAAAAGGTCACACCTCCTACAACAAAGACCCCAGCTCCTCTATCCACAAAGAAGTCGAACAAACCTATCACTCAGACTAAGAAGGCCGACGGTAAGCCAACAGCCATGTCCAGGTCCCTTGGATTTGAATCTATGTATTTGGGATCCTTTCTTGTTCCCAATGCATGGAGTACCTGCAAAGGTCGCGGATGGGTTCAAACGGGGGAGACTATAGAAATTAATCGAACCGACGATGACAAATATTCGAAAAAGACCGCGAATGGCGGCCAACTCAAACTGACTTCGATGTTCAAAGTTAAAAGCCAAGCGGCAAAGCCTATTAAGAAGGGTAAAGAGGACAATGTTGTTAGATTTACCAATTCTCGTGGTTTTGGTATGCTTAATACGGTTTCGTTCATTTTTTTGGTTGACCCTTTTTTTCATCAGAGATTGGTCGACTGCCTCAAAATATAGCTTCTTGGGTCTCTAAACTGCTCGATAAAAGTATTTTATTTCTTGCATTCTAAGCCAGATTCTCATCCTTTCTAGAAATTATCGCGTTTAAGCATTGCACGGTGGTGGACTGTCCTGAAAGCCTACATACTGGCGCCGAAATGCTAATCCAATTACGTGTTTATTTGCTGGCGGACGCTTTCAAACCTCAGAAAACTATCAATTCCGAAGAAGAAAATCATCACCCAAAGTTCAAAGAGGGACAGGAATCTTACGATGAACAGCAGCTTAGGCAAAGAAAATCTTCGTTGCTCCAGCTTTTCAAGGCCGTTGATCTCAAGCCACATATGAAGAACACTCTGCTGAAGCAATCTTCAGCTCAGGTGTTAGAGAAAGTGGCTAAAGATGGACAACAGCTTTCTGAAGAAAAAGAAAAGGCTGCCAACCAATCGGAGGGTGAGGAAGACAGCACTGATGATGTGCTCGATGACACACAGGTTGATATGATCTATAAAAAGTCAACTTGCTTTCTACGTAGCTCTGCATTATTTTTATTTTGGTATATAGAGCCCAGAAGAACGATCAAACCATGGCCGAGATGGAGCCTGCCGACACTTTCACTTTAATACTGCGACCGTATCAGAAACAGGCATTAAGGTACGATATCTGGATTTAAAGACTCCGCATCTCCCTCTGATGATCGCCTTTAGATGGATGTACGCTTTGGAATGCGGAAAGATAAATGTTCGGGATGCCAACTCAATGCATCCCTTATGGGAAGAGTGAGAGCCCATGCCTGACATGACGCTGCAAACTTCTTTACCCCAAATTCATCAGATACCTTTTTCCATATGAAGAACTAGCGGACGACATAATTGACATAACCGAAGAACGAGAACCGTTCTACTTCAATCCTTACTCCGGAGAATTAAGCATGACATTTCCGCGAGCGGAGAAGAAATGTCGAGGTGGTATTTTGGCGTGAGTCATGTTTCACTTTCTGTTTTTATTTACTTAGTCAAACTTCTCCCAGCGACGGTAGGCTTAACTTCGGCTTTAAATATGATTTTTCAATTGACAGATCTGTCGATTTTCTTTTTCAACAGAGAGTAAGTTGTCTGGATCCAACATATGTGCATTTTATTTTCAACATCTTTCTGGTAGTGGGAATGGGTAAAACAATCATGATATCCAGCCTTCTTCATTCCAGTAGGGATCCGGAAATTGTGGACGATGGCATTAACACTTCCGGACAACGTCAACTGCGGCTTGGCACATCTGTGCATTCAGTGGTTGCATCTCGCGTGAATGCTTCAGCTTTGACGCTGATAGTTGCTCCTACATCTCTTATTACCCAATGGGCTAGCGAGCTCGAACGATCTAGTGCGCCGGGCAGTATTAATTTACTCGTATGGCA
The DNA here is from genome assembly GCA_027605045.1 of Phallus indusiatus. NCBI lineage: Eukaryota > Fungi > Basidiomycota > Agaricomycetes > Phallales > Phallaceae > Phallus > Phallus indusiatus. Next base: position 1,035,556 of record JAQFWX010000016.1, on the reverse strand, counting down.
CGGCGCGAATCGCGAAGATCTCGATGCTTTTGCACTGAATGGAAAGATTAACGTGGTAATCACGAGTTACGGCGTACTAGGGTCTGAATGGACCCGAAACGAGAATGGTTCGGGTTACGGGTCACCGCTATACCAAAGTAAGTGGGACAAGTGCGACTTGACATGATATGTTGATAAACCCATCATTAGTCGAATGGCTTCGTGTTGTATTGGATGAAGCCCATAATTGCAAGTCTCGAAGCAGTCGAACTGCCAAAGCGTGTCACGCGCTCAAGGCTCAGAGACGATGGGCCTTGACAGGTTTGTTATTCTATAATTTTCATCAATATCCGTGTGCAATGAGCGAATTTTGTAGGAACGCCCATTGTCAACAGGCTAGAAGATCTTTATTCACTTTTGTGATGCCTTTTCATTCGGCTCAACAAATTCTAGTGCTTACTGTATCGGATTTTTTTGATAGGAAATTTTTGGATTTTACACCTTGGTCGGATTATTCTTTCTTCAGATCGTTTATCACAGTAAGAATTTATTTTTATAAAAAAAGCTTTTCGGTCTTTACAAAATGCATCCGTAGATTCCTTTTTTGAATCGAGATCCGAAGGCCATCGAGATCGTTCAAGTTATTTTAGAGAGCGTTTTGTTACGCCGAGAAAAAATGCGCGATCGAGATGGAAAACCTATCGTCGAACTTCCAAATAAGGAGGTATTTATCGTGTTTGTTTCAATCTGTCTGTGGTGCGAGCTGACGGTATGTCCGACTAGGTCACGATTGAACGTCTTGAATTTTCCCCTTTGGAAAGGCGAATCTACGATTCTATGTACACAGACGCTAAGAAGAACTTTGAACAATTAAAGGCCAAGGGGCTCGTAGGGAAAAACTATACGCACATTCTGGCAATGTTAATGCGGTATCAAACATCTATCGTCACTTCTTTTCACGTAATTTACAAACGCACTCTTATGATAGCCTTCGCCGCGCAGTCCTCCATCCGAGTTTAGTGCAATTAAACAGAGAAGAGAGTATGGCGCCTGAAGGACACAACGACAATTCTCCCATCAGTTTGAAGTCATTGCTTGAGCAGTTCTCCGGAACAAATAATACGGACCAAAAATCTGAAGGGATTTCCAACACTTTCGCTGAAGGTGTATTAACCAATTTGGAGGAAGTCAACCAGCAGGAATGTGCCGTTTGCCTCGATTTGATGGAAAATCCTGTGCTAGTGCCAAATTGCTTGCATACGTGGTAAGGTCGAAATTTTATGATTCTTTGAGTCATTTCTCATAGCACTTCTGTTTTCAGCTGCAAGTCATGTGCTCTTGCTTTTTTGTTAGCCTGCGAAGAGAAAGGGGAAGAAGGGTATTGTCCAGTATGCCGTTCTGGTCCGGTCAAGGTAAAAAAAATTTCCAATCAAAAATGCAAATGTAATACCTGTTTGTTTCACTCAAGGAATCTCAATTATTGGAGGTTGTCAAAAGTTATGATCCGAAGAATTCCTCTGCTTCATCCGTGGTTCTGCGTAAAAATGATTTTAATTATTCCACAAAGTTGAAAGCCTTAATGGAGGATTTGTGTACGTCCTACTCATCTGCTTATAATTGGTGTCAGATAACAGAGGACTTCCAAACTCAAAGGCCGATTGCGAGACCAAGATCCCTGCTTTCGCGTCGTTATTTTTTCTCAGTTCACTAGTTTTTTGGACTTGATTGAGGTCGTCCTTCGCCGAGACAACTTCGTCTTCTACCGGTTCGATGGCGACATGAATATCAAAAGTAAAGCTTTTGCTGTAGAGGAATTTACCAAACCTTCTAGGAATGGGAAGATTTTTATAGTCAGTTTGAAAGCTGGAGGTGTCGGTTTGAATGTACGTACTAATCGATCTTTGACCAATACGTTGTTTAAGTTTGAATCTAAAATTTGATCCAGTTAACCGTCGCCGATCATGTTTATATGGTTTGTTGCCACTTCCGATTCAATGGTTTCTTCGTGTTTGATTTATGGTCTGTATAGATGGATTGCTGGTGGAATTCGGCCATTGAGCAACAAGGTGAGGACTGAATTATATCTATAGAGTTCGACATCGAAGAATCAAGGACATTAGCGATCGATCGTGTCCATAGAATTGGACAGGAACGAACTGTCTACGTTAAGCACTTCATCGTAAGTGAATAACTAAAGAACTGATTTCATACTGAGCTGAGGATTTCACTGGTTTAGATATCACGTACAATTGAGGATCGAATTCTGCAAATACAAAAACGCAAGACTGCGATTGTTAAAGGCGCTTTGGGGGATACACAAGGGCAGGATAAAGAAAGCATGGAGAATTTAAAAATAATGTTTGGAGAAGACGTATGACTCGAGAGCCGTGATATGTTCTTTGTCTTGACGATGCAACAAGCAATGAAACACATTTATGGAATAGCTGAATTTATCAGATTTTTATAATGTAGTCTGTTCTAATTGTCTGGGAGCTGCATGGTTGTCGTAGAAAGATTTATATTTGTAGATCCGTGATCTAGTCGCTGCAAAGTAACGCGTAATGGCTGATGTTAATATATAAAAAAAACCATGAGTCTGTGCCTTTTGGATAATTTGCCGGAAGCTATTCGGAACTCTTCGAAAGTTCGGTGAAATTTGTTCAATGTTGTAGCGCTGTCGGGCTTTCATGGGCGTCTAAACGGAGGCTTTTTTGACCTCGGGGTACACACGCAAGCCAATTTCAATTCCCATTTCTCTCTACGTCCTCATTTTACTTTCTCCAAAGCAATTTATGTCTGATTATACTCAACACCCAACACAACATCGATTTAACCCCTACACCGAAAATGGTGGAACGATCCTTGCCATTGCTGGTGCAGATTTCAGCGTCATTGCTGGTGATACAAGACAGTCAGAAGGATTCAGCATTCAGACAAGATATGCACCCAAAGTCTTCAAACTGTTAAGCCTTTTTCTTTTGTTCTATGTTAATTTACTCATACGTGAGAACGAACTTCTCTTTTTCAGGACTGACAGGGCGGTTCTGGCTGTAAATGGATTCGCAGCAGACGGAAATATGTTCGTAAAAAAGGTGAAACAACGACTGGAGGTATGGCTTTTGCCGACTGTTTTCTGTGTATAGATCTTCTTTTGTTGACGAAAACGCGCATCCATGTCATTTTCAGTGGTATCGTCATGCTCACTCCAAAGATATGCCACTTCGTGCCATTGCGAGGCTGATCCAGACAATGCTTTATGCTCAACGTTTCTTCCCATACTACGTCTACAACATCTTGGGCGGGATTGAAGAAGATGGTAAGCCCGTCTTTTCGTCTTTCTGTTACTTCCGGTGCGTGGCCAGTGTTGGTCATCCCGGCCCCACTTCGGAAACTTTTCGTTCCTTGCTCCCACGTTCTGCAACCGGTCTCACCCATAGACGGGTGTATCCATAGTGCTGCGGAAGGTTTTTCGGCAAAAAAAGAAAAAGGAATAGGGAATGTACCAAGCTTCCTCCTTGGTTACCTCCTACCCTAGTATTTAAACCACGCAGTACCTGTCATTCAACAGACATTCGTTTTCAGCTTTTCAGCTTTCGTGAAAGAGTGCGAACAACATGTTTAATTTATTCTTCCTCCAGGAACCGGCGCTGTATATTCGTTTGATCCTGTTGGTTCGTATGAGAGAGAGGCCTGCAGAGCCGCAGGAGCTGCCCAGTCGCTGATTCAGCCCTTCCTCGATAATCAGGTATGAGATAAACGTCACGGGAATTGTTTCGCTCTTTTTTTGATGGATCTTTCGTACTTTTAGATCTATTTCAAGAACCAAGTACCAGCCCAAGGCACGACCCATCCAACCCATTTACCATTGCCGCATGTCATCCAGCTTATCATTGATTCATTCACATCGGCAACTGAGCGTCACATCGAGGTTCATATATATCATACTTCATCACTTTTCATTTTCTGAACAGTTATGCTCCTTGTTTTGCATAGGTCGGTGATAGTTTAGAGCTATACGTTGTCTTAACTCGCGGACGGGGGACTCAAGAACTCGATTACTTCCAACATGTCCAAGAACTACCATCACCGAATAAAGCCGAGCGAATATTTATTATTCGAAGGGAACTCAAGAAAGATTGAGGTTATACCCTGGGCATTTCAAGAAGCATGTATTATCGGAGCCATACGCAAAAATACTTGCGCAACTTATTATTGTAAAGCTGTGTAATTCAGAGCATCCGATAAACCAATGAATCAGTGTTGTTAAAGATACATACAAGGCCTATTGGCTTGACGCCGTACAATAGTTAAAGCAGATAGGAAGTGTCCGAGAAGTTTTCGTTCAAGCACCTTAATGCATGCTTTAATATATCATACGATGGTGGGCTACAAGACCCAGTTAAAAATCTGCATGCGTGCGTGACAGTAGATGTGCGGATCTTTCGGCGCTCAAATCCATCGGTTCAGGTTCTATCCCCTATATCCCCATCGATATCGTCTTTTCCCTTCATTTTCAAAAGGATGTGCAAGATATCAATTAAGAGCAGACAATGCCGAATTCACGCTTTGAAAGGTGAATTCATTCAAAAAGCATTGGTAAGACATTGTAAAAGTCGGAGATTGTTTACAAGTAGCTTAGATTAACATTATAACATGAGGTAGGCGTAGGCCGACGGCGGTTCTGCGTGTATAGCGCGTGTCGGAGTTTTAATTACCAAAGCTTGTCTTTGGTTCCTTAGGGTTTGTAAAAAATTTCGTGTAGTGAATTAGGTGCCCAAAAGGGAAGATCACATGCCTTCGTAGGAAACATTTTAGTTCAATATAGTTTAATAAGATTCAACTTTGTATATTATGGTAAATTGGCTCATGAAGTACTTCTCGACGATTTTTAGAGGGTAATCATTCAGATAGTTATTGAGATATAATGCTTGAAAGTGAGCATTTCAGGAACAGCCAAGTAGATTATATGTCAAGTACCGATATCCAGGAACTGTTAGGGCTACTCAGCTCAGGCTAGAGGGAGGGGATCCTAAGATAATATATTAAGGAAAATACTAACTACTCACCTAGAGGGAGGGGATCCTAAGAGAACAAGCTTAGGGACCCTCACTCTAGGTACAGCTACTATATACATAAAACGATGACGCGGCGTGCGGCCCTGGCACAGCTAAGTGCCAGGCACCCAAGCCGAACCTAAGCGACGTGATGTCACGGGCATCACGCCGGGTATGAGCGCGCGAGTAGAGAAAGTGAAATAGAGACAGAACAAGGAAGTGGAAAGTAAAAGTAAGACACGGAAATAATAAATGGAATAGAAATGAAGTGATGCCGATGGTAATAATCAGGAAAATGAGAGACGACGGTAGCGTACCCTGACAGGAACGGTAACAGATACTATAATGTATTTTAGTCGCTGAATATAATACCAATAACCGTCACCCTTGGTCAACGATAGTCAAGACTTGGCCTCAATCTATAAGAGATTGTGCCATGACAGTCTTCTTCAGGATTTGTCCTGACATTCATAACGAGCATCGAGTTCGTTGAGGGCCCTTCTGATAACTGCGTTCCGAGCTTCGAGAGCCGCAAGTTGTATCTCGTGTTGAATGAGATCAAGCTTGACGAGAATGAAGATAACTTCAATATGCAACTCTTGGCAACAATGAATGGTATCTGTCACTGTAGTTCGCGGTAAATGATCTCGATAAGCAATGATGAAGAGCATAAGATAAAAGAGAGTTTATAGAGATATTGAACTACGTTTGATATTAAGTCTGAGGAATTATCTACGAGTGTCACGTCCCACGTGACCTGGAATCTGTTAGGGCTACTCGGCTCGGGCTAGAGGGAGGGGATCCTAAGAGAACAAGCTTAGGGACCCTCACTCTAGGGACAGCGACTATATACATGAAAAACGATAACGCGGCGTGCGGCCCTGACACAGCTAAGTGCTAGGCGCCCGAACCGAACCTAAGCGACGTGATGTCAGGGGCATCACACCGGGTACAAGCGCGCAACGTGCGCGAGTAGAGAATGTGAAATAGGGATAGAGGGAACAAACGGAAGGTGGAAATAATGTACGGGAAATGTAAAGGAAATGGAAATGAATATATACCGATGATAATAAATAAGGAAAATGAGGGGACGCGGTAGCGTACCCTGACAGAATCCAAACCCGGAACTCTGGTAAACTTCCCACTTCATTACGGTGGTTTGTTATTACCGATCTCCGTACTTAACTCCATACTGCATTTCGTACCTGGTGAAGGTAGCCTTTTTCATATCACATGTCACGACCCTCGTGCCACCCAATCCTAATCCGGACCTCTCCGAGGTCCGGCGCCCAATCCCCGTCCATATTTAGTATATCCGCCAAGTCCGAGCGTCAGTACTTGTCCAACAGTGCGTAGTCTGTTATTCTGTCCATGTCCGGTAAGTCCAAGGTCCGGACTTCGTCCGGACTAGGACATTTCCTTATGGGGACATTCTGTCCGAAGCATTAGAAAGCAAGTGCCAGATATGTTTCTGGTGCTGTGCAACTAGTCTCCTTTTAGTTATATCTCCTTTAGTTCTAGTAGTCTAGCTTTTTGTATTTAAAGCCCCCAGACTTCGTCTGGGGCTCCCCAGTCTGAATATTAAGTTCATTTCGAGTCTATCCTCAGCCAGTCTCTTTATAATCAATTCTATTCTTATCTATCTCGTCTAAAGTTCGCTCCCAGTACTTGTCCGGACCTGCCCGGACTACGTCTGGGCTGTCTCGGACTTCTAGTCCGAAATTAAGGGATATTCAGGGTCGTCTGAGTCGGCGCAGCACATAAGCTGAAGCCAAGTCCTTTCTGTTCCGTAGTCCGGATCCCCCGGACTTCCGCCCAGACGCCCGGAACACGGCGCATGACATCACATCACCACAAGGGACAAGAAGTCCTATCCATCTGATTCACATCTCCACCTGCTTCTTTCATGTTAAATTCCTTTGTTCCGTATTCGTTGACATTCCCATTTTAGTCCGTACTCTTTTGTATTTAAATCCTAGTTTTTTAACTAGGAAAAGTCAGTCTGAATATTAGTTACTTTCTGTCTCTAGTTCCACCTCAGTTCTTACTCCGTATTCACGAGCTCCAGTGCGTACTCGTTGCGTACTATCTTGTACTCAGAGTTCTAGTCGTCGTCTGACAGTGTAGACTCAGAGTTCGACGTTACATTCTTGACATGGTACTCATACATACTAGCTACGTACTTCCTCGTTCTCTGAAATTGAGGGATATCGTAAGCTGGGCGAGTGGGCACAGCATATAAGCTGAAGCCAAGTCCCTCTCTCCGTACTCCTCCGTATTCTAGTTACGTGTTTCGTAGTAGTCCGGAAATATCCGGAATTTGTCTGGAACACTGATCTTGACAACGTGTCAAGCGCCGTGTTCCGAGCCTATCCCGGATAAGTCCAGTCTAGTACGAAACACGTGCGTGCGGATAAAGAGAGTACGGAGAGTACGGGTGTGAGGGACTTGGCTTCAGCTTGTATGCTGCGCCCACTCGCCCAACTTCAGTTATCCCTCGATTTCAGAGGACGAGGGAAGTACGTAACTAATACGCACAAGTCCGACGTTAAGTACGACGACGAACTTAGATTGCCCAAGAGGTCTGACGATGACTGGGACTTGAACTACGTGCAAGTCCACAACTAAGTACGAGACGAGCACGCAGAGTACGGAGAAGAACAGAGACGGAGTAGATAAGAGAGAAGAATAGATTATATTCTGACTGAGGAATCCCAACTACGAAACTGGGGCTTAAATACAGGAGTGTAAGATAACTATACTAAAAGGGGAAACAGATAAGAAAGGAATGGTGGTTTCTAGGACAGGTGGAACGGGCAGAGTACGAATTAACCGACCCCCTTGGTTTGTCAGAGAGTCGGGCGGATGTGCTCCATTTAGAAATGGGCGGATCGGAAGGCTGTGCATGAAGTACGGAATGTACGAGAGGGGTACGGGGTACGTACTTGAGGGAAGTGAATAGAATACGAAGTATAGCTTACGTAAACTCCCGGAAAAGGTCACGGGGCACGCCGGGTGTGACACAACGAGTATGCTAGGGTTTATATACATGTCAGATAATTAATTCTAACTCAGTTCGAAATAGATTCTGAACTTGAGAAATACAAACAAGTCGTGAGATTCGTAAGTAACATCAATATATGCAGGGTATGATGTCTCATGTGATGACCATGAGGTGCGCAGGGATAAGAGCTGTGCATACATGGACCTATGTTCATCATCTATGATCTCATAACCGGAACGTGCGTGGAATATTCTAGAAAGGCCTATCCGCGGGTGTTCCAGGAGTTAAGAGAGACGGGTACATTGTAACAGTTTTTATCAGACCACAGAGGGGTGTCAGGGTACGCTACCGCGTCCCCTCCTTTTTCCTTATTTATTACCCTCGGTATATGTTCATTTCCATTTCATTTACATTTCCCGTACATTAAGTCCACCTTCCGTTTGCTCCCTCCGTCCCTATTTCACATTCTCTACTCGCGCGCGTTGCGCGCTCATACTCGGCGTGATGCCCGTGACATCACATCGCTTAGGCTCGGCTTGGGCGCCTGGCACTTAGCTGTGTCAGGGCCGCACGCCGCGTCGTCATTTTATGTATATAGTAGCTGTACCTAGAGTGAGGGTCCCTAAGCTTGTTCTCTTAGGATCCCCTCCCTCTAGGTGAGTAGTTAGTATTTCCTCAATATATATCTCTTAGGATCCCCTCCCTCTAGCTGAGTAGCCCTAACAACGTGCACTTTATTTTACACCACAAAAATACAGCACCCTTGGTCTGTTATTCTTGGTGTGAAACTACAGCGTGATATAAATTGTGTACCGTCCGTGGTACACTATAAAAAGTAATGAAACGTTACTGTTAGGGCTACTCAGCTCAGGCTAGAGGGAGGGGATCCTAAGGAAATATATTGAAGGAAAGACTAACTACTCACCTAGAGGGAGGGGATCCTAAGAGAACAAGCTTAGGGACCCTCACTCTAGGGATAGCGACTATATACATGAAAAACGATAACGCGGCGTGCGGCCCTGACACAGCTAAGTGCTAGGCGCCCGAACCGAGCCTAAGCGACGTGATGTCACGGGCATCACGCCGTACGAGCGCGCGCGCGAGCAGAGAAAGTGAAATAGGGACAGAACAAGGAAACGGAAAGTGAAAGTAATGGACGGGAAATGTAAATGAAATAGAAATAAATATATACCGATGATAATAAATAAGGAAAATGAGGGACGGTAGCGTACCCTGACACCACCCCCTTCAGCGAGGCGGCGTCCCGACGCCTGTAGCTTCGACTAGTGATGCTTGCAGCTTGGAGAAATCGAACCGAGGCGGCGATGGAAGAGGAGACCATTTATCGAGCGCGGCGCACTCGGGTGCTCAAGGTGGAACTGCCTAATGAGATCTGGGGCCGCAATATTCGACTCGGGTTCCCATTGATCATGCTCGGGACCATAGCCTTCCCAACGCACCTTATATTCGAGTCGTCTCCGGAATACACGACTGTCCAAAATCCGTTCCACGACGTAGTGCTCACCGTCATCTCTGACCTCCGGAGGTGGGGGAGCCTTGACACGACGACCCGGGATTGTATCTTCAACCTTTGGACGTAACTTCCCGACATGGAACACGGGATGAAGCCTTGACATCGACAGTGGTAAACGCAGCTTGTATGCGTGTGATCCGACCTTGCTGACTATCGGAAAAGGCCCCAAGTACCGATGCGATAACTTGGCGGAGGGCCTGGTGGTACGAATGTCGCTCGAATCGAGGTATACCTTGTCACCAACCTTGTATTCAGGTGCCGGGATGTGTTTCCGATCGTAGTACTTGGCCATCTCGTCCTTCGACTTGGCTATGGCGGCCTTGGCTTCCTCTATCGTCGACTCCATGCGCGTCTTGAACTCGTTGACAGATTCGATCTTTGAGTCAGCAACCAACGGTTCAAATCCCATACGAGGATGTCGTCCAGTGTCGAGCTCGAATGGTGTCGCACGCGTAGCTGAATGCACGTGGTTGTTATATGCGAACTCAGCCAAGGGCAGTAGTTGGTCCCAATCGTCCTGTCGCTCAGAGGTGAAAAGTCGAAGGTACTGTTCGACTTCTGCGTTGACGCGCTCGGTCTGACCATCGGTTTGAGGATGATATGCCGTAGAGGGTGCAAGCCGTATGCCAAGGAGCCTAGAAAGCTCCTGTGTGAAGCGGGACGCGAACTGGGGGCCTCTGTCAGAGATCACCTTCATGGGGAGACCATGGAGCTTCCAGACGTGTTGAAGGTACAGACGGGCTAGACCTGTCGCGTCAAGTGTCGTAAATGTCGGCACGAAATGAACCCGTTTGGTGAGAGAGTCGACGACAGAGAGGATCGCGTCAAAACCGTTGGATTCTGGCAGCTCCACAATGAAGTCGACTGAGATGTGTTCCCAAGGTCGACTTGGTACTTCTGTGGGTCGGAGAAGGCCATAGGGAGCATGACGAGACGGTTTCGTACGTAGACACATGTCGCAGGCCTCGACATAGCGTTGGACGTACCTAGAGACACCTGGCCACCAGAAGGTGCGCGAAACGAGCTCGAGAGTCTTGAAACGACCCGGGTGACCACCGAGTTTGGTGTCGTGGTGCTTGGAAAGGATTTTCCGACGCAATTCGTCCACATTTGGCACGTAAACCTTGCCGCGATAATAGAGGAGGTCCTGGTCTTCAAACCATTCCGACGAGTGAGCTGAACGACCACCCAGTGCACGAAGTGTTGCAACGGCTTTGGAAACGCTATCCTCGACCTTGCCTTCCCGATTGGCCTTGCGAATCTGGCGTAGAAGATCTTCCTCCTCCCCCTTAAGACGGAATGTTTGCAGAGCATTGATTGCAAACATTTCGGGTCGGATTAAGGTGACTCCACGATTGTCGTCCTTTCCCGAGCCATGATCTGGTCGACGAGATAGACCGTCAGGTTTCCCCATCGACTTACCCGGTATATGCTGTAGAGTAAAGTCAAAACGTGAGAGATACACCGACCATCTAGCTTGACGACGATTGAGGTTACGTGCGGACATGAAGTACTCGAGATTCTTGTGATCAGTCCGTATGTCGATAGGATGAGACGCGCCTTCAAGAAAGTGGCGCCATTCCTCCAAAGATCGTATGATAGCGAGCATCTCCTTGTCGTGGATCTCATAGTTGCGTTCGACAGGGCTAAGGGCCTTCGAGAAGAATGCAACTGGGTGCCATTTACCGTCCTCGTTCGACAACTGTGAAAGAACCGCGCCTGTTGCGAAGTCAGAACTGTCTGCTTCGACTCTGTAAGGATTAGCAGGGTTGGGAATGAGGAGAATGGGGGCGGAGGTGATTGACGACTTCAGAGTATCGAAAGCGTGCTGACAAGTGTCGGACCAGACGAAGGGAGTGTCCTTTTTGGTTAACCCGAACATGGGATTGGCAGTGCGCGCAAAGTCCTTGATAAACCGACGGTAGAAGTTGGCGAAGCCCAGGAAGGACTGGACCTCAGTGACGTTCTTCGGGACGGGCCAGTCTCTGACACCTGAGACTTTCGCGGGATCCATCTCGACTGTGTTCTCGGAAATGACGACACCTAAGTATTCGATCTTAGTCCGACAAAACTCACATTTCTCCGCCTTGAGATACAGCTTGTGCTCGCGAAGACGTTCGAGAACGCGTCGGGTGACCTGGTCGTGCTGTTCTCGATCCCGAGTGTAGATGAGAATGTCGTCGATATAGACGGCAACGACACCTTCCGAGATCATGTCTTCAAAGATCTCGTTCATCATCGTCTGGAAGGTGGCGGGACTGTTAGTGAGACCAAAGAACATCACCAAGGGCTCGAAAAGGCCGCGATTGGTGCGGAAAGCAGCCTTCCACTCATCTCCTTCCTTTATCCGCACGTTGTTGTAACCCCAACGCACGTCCAGCTTGGTAAAGTATCGGGCACCTTGCAATTTGTTGATGAGCTCCGAGATCAGAGGTAGCGGGTAGCGATTCTTGATTGTCATGGCATTCAACGCGCGATAGTCCTGAATAAGGCGGAGAGAGCCATCTTTCTTCTTAATGAAGAACACCGGGGACGCCATGGGCGACTTGGAGGGCCGGATTCGTCCAGACGCAAGGTTCTCTTCCAGAAACGCATCTAACTCGGCCTGTTCGTTAGGTGACAGCGGGTAGATCTTGCAAGACTTGGGCTCAGAACCTGGCACAAGTTCTATCGGGTGATCCCACTTCTTCGACTGCGGCAACGAATCGAATGACTCCTTCGAGAAAATGTCGGCAAAGTCGTGGAACCTCTCTGGCACAATATCCCGAAAACCCTTGAGAGCTGGCGCGTCTGCGTTGTTGGCGTGGGCCTGAGCCAGTCGCTGGGAGATGGTCTCGGTGGCATATATGCGGTGAGTGTCGGGCTCGTCGGGTAGCATTGATATCGCAAACAGTCGATCACCCTCTTCAATCTCAGACTCGACATCGACCAGGTCTGGTATGTCAGGATCATCGGCCTCAGTGTTGTCGAGCTCTGGTAGAGGTGCGCGTCGGATCTGTTGGAACGCGCGCTTAGAGAGCTTACCCGCTGGCCAGCGTGGAGCGCAAGACCGACAACTGGGGCTACAGCGCATGAATTCCACTTGACCCGTCGTGTAGTCTATGACGGGATTGTGAGCCTTGAACCACGGTAATCCAAACAAGACGGGATACTTGAGCGAGGTAACAGCGAATAGGGTGCGTTCGGAGTGATCTCGAAAGCGAACAACGAGGTCGACGACGTGGGTGATAGAACCAGCATGGTTGGGTGTACCGTCGACGTTAAACACGGGAATTGGTTTAGCAAGACGTACAGAGGGAAGCCGATGTTTTTCGACAAAGTCGCGGTCGAGGAACATACCGCTAGCTCCAGTGTCCAGCATGGCCTTGCTGTGCAGCAGGGCTCCAGTGTCAACACTCTGTAGTTCCACCGGGATCTCTAGCTTCTGCGTACCAGCGGTAGCTGCGAGTCGATATTCGCTTGGCAGTGCGCGACGTTGAGAAGGCGACAGCATACATGGAGTTGAAACAGAGCGTGTAGCAGGTGGAGACGATTCTTCGGGTTTAGCAGGGGATGCAGCAGGGGTAGTTAGATTCGAATCAGAAGTGTCATTTCGTTCGCGATCTATGTACAAAATGTCGAATCTATTAGATGTCGGCAACGAGGGTGCATCTATCACTCGTCGCCGTTTTGAAAATCCTCTACCTCTGCTGCAGCTACCGTCTCCCCCTCTGTCAGAGCAGAGTCACCACGTGTCTGGGCTTCTAGCGCGTCTTTCTGGGCCAGCAGATGCGTGATACTGTCGTCTAATTCCTCGGGCTGAAGATATCGGATGTCATATGCACGGGGGCATTCGCGAGCCCAATGGCCTGCTGCTCCACAGCGACGACACCTGGTTGATTCTAGGCCAGCACGTCGACGGGCAGCGTCAACGTCCATCGGATCATGCCTAACCTGTGGTGCAGGAGCAGGAGCCGCAGGTCTTGGAGGCAACGTGGGCGCGATTTGAGATGCTGGCCTGGGAGGTGGATAGGGAGGAGCCTGATAGGAAGGGGCAGGGGGCCTCCTCTGGATCTGGAGGGTCTGATACGATGGAAAAAGGTTGGGACGGGGTCGATTAATGGGGACGATCGCGGGATTTGTCTGAACCGTTCCAGAGCCTACGAGTCGGCGACGAGCGGCGGTGAAAGCCTCGTTGGCACGCCTGTCCATGTCAAACATGCGTGCTTGCCTGATCCAGCCTTCGTAGTCGTGAAGTGCGGGTCGGTCTTTCATCGTCGCTACCAGAGATGCAATTGCCGGGTCTAAACCGTTACGAAAGTACGTGTTAATGGCGAGTCCTTCCGTAAAGCCAGCGTGCTCAATGAGTACGCGGAAGGCGTCTACATACTCCTCCACAGTCCTGTTGCCTTGGACATAGCGGTTGGAGTAGAGGCGTTGATGGCATCTTCTTGCTCGGATTGTGGAAAGAAATCTGCCTTAAATCTTTCCCGGAAGGCATCCCAGTCAGCGAAGGGTTTCTCTCCCCTTTGATACCTTTTCAGCATAGATTCGCTGAAGGTAAGGGCACGACCTTCATTCATGTACGACATCGCCCAGCCGATCTTGAGTTCATCAGTCTCGAAGTCGCGACTGCATATACTCATGTAGAACTCGACAGTGTTCCAGAAGGCACGACCCTTGGAGCGATCTCCGTCGAACGAAGGAGGTACAGCAGGTCGGGTATTTCGGGAAGAGCGTGAGCTGGCTTGATGCTCAGGAGCCGGTGGTTGTCCAGACGAGGACGCGTCGCCCACAGGGGGGTTTTGGGTTGGAGCAGCTCTAGCCGCGTCTCGGATGCTCTGCAGCACCTCAATCATCTGTGAGGCCTGGGATTCCTGTCTGGCCATGCGGGCATCCATTTCCGCGAACTGCCGCATAATAATAGTCGCCACATCGTTGAGGGTGACGAGTGGGGGTGCAGAGGGTGGAGGAGAAGAGTCCATGAGAGAGAGAAAGGAAAATGGGGTTTTTTAAGATGGAGCAGAGGGGTCGGTTATAGACGGGACTCGAGGGAAAAATACGACACTGCGATAGTCGGTGTCGAGCGCGATTTTTCGATAGCGAGTGTCGATAAAAACGGCCAGTCTGCGAGTAGAAGCTTGTTCTACTGTTAGGGCTACTCAGCTCAGGCTAGAGGGAGGGGATCCTAAGGAAATATATTGAAGGAAAGACTAACTACTCACCTAGAGGGAGGGGATCCTAAGAGAACAAGCTTAGGGACCCTCACTCTAGGGATAGCGACTATATACATGAAAAACGATAACGCGGCGTGCGGCCCTGACACAGCTAAGTGCTAGGCGCCCGAACCGAGCCTAAGCGACGTGATGTCACGGGCATCACGCCGGGTACGAGCGCGCGACGCGCGCGAGCAGAGAAAGTGAAATAGGGACAGAACAAGGAAACGGAAAGTGAAAGTAATGGACAGGAAATGTAAATGAAATAGAAATAAATATATACCGATGATAATAAATAAGGAAAATGAGGGGACGCGGTAGCGTACCCTGACAGTTACAACAATCTCTTATAGATTGAGGCCAAGTCCTGACTATCGTCGACCAACGGTGACGATTATTGGTATTATATTCAGCGACTAAAATACATTATAGTATCTGTTACTGTTCCTGGATATCGGTACTTGACAAGTATGTACTATGATTAAGTAGTAGTCCGCTGCTCATAGCGGAACCATTACAGTGACTTATGTAAACCTCCAGAAAAGGTCATGGGGCATACCGGGCGTGACAGTGGGTAGTGTTAGGGCTACTCAGCTCAGACTAGAGGGAGGGGATCCTAAGAGAACAAGCTTAGGGACCTTCACTCTAGGTACAGCAACTATATACATGAAAAATGATGACACAGCATGTGGCCCTGATACGACTAAGTGCCAGATGCCCGAGCCAAACCTAAGCAATGT